>JAGSMR010000103.1:455000-992500 GCA_029286605.1 Sericinus montela
GTACGCACGCACCTTGGCGCTGCGGCGCTGCTGCAGGTGCACGAGGCGCACGTGCGTGTTCATGTATGTATGTACGCACGCACCTTGGCGCTGCGGCGCTGCTGCAGGTGCACGAGGCGCACGTGCGTGTTCATGTATGTATGTACGCACGCACCTTGGCGCTGCAGCACTGCTGCAGGTGCACGAGGCGCACGTGCGTGTTCATGTATGTATGTATATATATATATATGTATGTGTATGTGTGTATATATGTATGTGTATATATGTATATGTGTATGTATGTATGTATGCTTATGTATGTATGTACGCACGCACCTTGGCGCTGCGGCGCTGCTGCAGGTGCACGAGGCGCACGTGCGTGTTCATGTATGTATGTATGCATGTATGTATGTACGCACGCACCTTGGCGCTGCGGCGCTGCTGCAGGTGCACGAGGCGCACGTGCGTGTTCATGTATGTATGTACGCACGCACCTTGGCGCTGCGGCGCTGCTGCAGGTGCACGAGGCGCACGTGCGTGTTCATGTATGTATGTATGTGGCTGTATGTATGTGTGTATGTATATATATATATGTATGTATGTATGCATGTATGTATGTATATGTATGTATGTACGCACGCACACTGAGGACTGATGAGAAGATCTTAGAGCTGGAAGAAGAGACGAGCAACTACACTGGAGCATTATAGGATTGTCGGAAGTCCGAAGACAGGGGGAGGACTCAATAATCCTCAACTCCGGTAACTTGTTCTACCACCGGGAGGGCAACTCCAAGTGTCGAGTTTATCGTCCACAAGGCTCTCGTCAGCAATGTGATCAGAATCAAAGGTGTGTCGGGTAGGGTTGCGTACCTTATACTCAGAATTACCAAGCGGTATTCCCTGAAGGTTATACAGGTATATGCACGTTGGTGCATATACCTGTATAACCTTCTCGGCTCACCCCGATGAAGAAGTGAAAGCAATGTATGAGGATATTTCTAAAATCATATATTGCTTTAAAACCCACTACACGGTGCCGATGGGAGACTTCAATGCAAAACTAGGCGCGAAAAAAGGCGATGAGCTGAGCTGAAGTGGGCAATTTTTTGTAGCGTGGTTGTCCTGTTCTTCAAGAAAGGGGACAACTGCCTATTAAAGAACTATAGACATATAGCGCTACTAAGCCACGTCTACGTACTGTTTTCGAGAGTCATTACGAATCATCTGGCAAACAGACTTGACAACTTCCAGCCTCCCGAACAAGCAGGTTCCGAAAAGGCTTCATTCAGTACCATAGACCACATATATACTCTTCGCCAGATTGTACAGAAGACAGAAGAGTACAATCTACCACTATGTCTGGCGAATGTGGACTATGAAAAAGCCTTCGATTCTGTCGAAATTTGGGCGGTGCTACAGGCTCTTCAGCGATGTCAGATAGACTATAGGTATATCGAAGTGTTGAAATGCTTATACGATGATGTTACGATGTGTATCCGAGTACAGGACCAGAGCACGCAACCTATCCAATTGCAGAAAGGTGAGAGACAGGGTGACGTCATATCCCCGAAACTCTACACCGCTGTGTTGGAAGATGTTTTCAAGCAACTGAACTGAAAATACGATGTTAACATCAATGGCGAATTCATCACTCACCTTCGGTTTGCCGATGACATAGTTCTGTTTACAGGGTCGCTTGAGGAGTTTAGCACTATCCTCAATGATCTCAATAGTGTTTCTCAACTGGTTGGTTTAAAGACGGACAAGACTAAGGTCATGTTTAACGTCCATGTCAGAACAATTTCGGTTATTGAGAGAGTGCTATGCTTGAAGTTGTTGACGAATGTCAAGTGATTAACTGGGATGAATTGTCAAGTGATTAACCTAATCCAACTACGACCCAGAGATCAATCGGCGAATCCAACTCGGGAAATTACGCCATATCTTCTCGTCAAGTATACCTCAAAACCTTAAAAGCAAAGTATACGACCAGTGCGTGTTGCCAGTGATGACCTACGGAACTATGCAGAGTCCTTCACTGCTGGCCGGATGAGGAAGCTGAAAGTTGCTTAGCGGGCTATGGAGAGGGCTGTGTTGGTTGTTATTTCTGCATGCCAGAATCCTCAACGACAATATCTGCAGAACTAGAGCAACCGATATAGCCATAAGGATTAGCACGCTGTAGTGGCAATGGGCCGGCCACATAGCTCGCAGAACGGACAAACGTTGGGAAAGAAAAGTTCTCGAGTGAGAGTCTCGTTCTGCAAGCGCAGTGTAGGACGTCCCAACCCCCTCTCCCCCACAAGATGGAGCAACGACCTGCACAACATTTCGGGAAGTCGATGGGTGCAGGTGACTCGGGACCGGATCTTTGTGGAAATCTTTGGGGCAAGCCTATGTTCAGCAGTGGACTCTTGATAGGCTGTATAGAAGAACAAGAATAAGAAGGCGGGATACTGCGGGCGGCGGTGCGTGTGTCTCACTCTCTCGCTCACCTGGAAGGCGCGGCCGCACGTGTCGCACACGTGTCTCGCTCTCGCTCACCGGGAAAGCGCGGCCGCACGTGTCGCACACGTGTCACGCTCACCTGGAAGGCACGGCCGCACGTGTCGCACACGTGTCTCGCTCGCTCGCTCACCTGGAAGGCGCGGCCGCACGTGTCGCACACGTGTCTCGCTCGCTCGCTCACCTGGAAGGCGCGGCCGCACGTGTCGCACACGTGTCTCGCTCACCTGGAAGGCGCGGCCGCACGTGTCGCACGTGTCTCGCTCGCTCGCTCACCTGGAAGGCGCGGCCGCACGTGTCGCACGTGTCTCGCTCACCCGGAAGGCGCGGCCGCACGTGTCGCACGTGTCTCGCTCACCCGGAAGGCGCGGCCGCACGTGTCGCACGTGTCGCACACGTGTCTCGCTCACCTGGAAGGCGCGGCCGCACGTGTCGCACGTGTCGCACACGTGTCTCGCTCTCGCTCACCCGGAAGGCGCGGCCGCACGTGTCGCACACGTGTCTCGCTCTCGCTCACCCGGAAGGCGCGGCCGCACGTGTCGCACACGTGTCTCGCTCGCTCGCTCACCTGGAAGGCGCGGCCGCACGTGTCGCACACGTGTCTCGCTCGCTCGCTCACCTGGAAGGCGCGGCCGCACGTGTCGCACACGTGTCGCACGTGTCTCGCTCACCTGGAAGGCGCGGCCGCACGTGTCGCACGTGTCGCACACGTGTCTCGCTCGCTCGCTCACCTGGAAGGCGCGGCCGCACGTGTCGCACGTGTCGCACACGTGTCTCGCTCTCGCTCACCCGGAAGGCGCGGCCGCACGTGTCGCACGTGTCTCGCTCGCTCACCTGGAAGGCGCGGCCGCACGTGTCGCACACGTGTCTCGCTCACCGGGAAGGCGCGGCCGCACGTGTCGCACACGTGTCTCGCGCGAGGCGCGGCCGCACGTGTCGCACACGCGGCACGGGTCTCGCTCACCGGGAAGGCGCGGCCGCACGTGTCGCACACGTGTCTCGCTCTCTCGCTCACCCGGAAGGCGCGGCCGCACGTGTCGCACACGTGTCTCGCTCTCTCGCTCACCCGGAAGGCGCGGCCGCACGTGTCGCACACGTGTCTCGCTCACCTGGAAGGCGCGGCCGCACGTGTCGCACACGTGTCTCGCTCACCGGAAGGCGCGGCCGCACGTGTCGCACGTGTCTCGCTCTCGCTCACCCGGAGGCGCGGCCGCACGTGTCGCACACGTGTCTCGCTCACCTGGAAGGCGCGGCCGCACGTGTCGCACACGTGTCTCGCTCTCTCGCTCACCCGGAAGGCGCGGCCGCACGTGTCGCACGTGTCGCACACGTGTCTCGCTCGCTCACCTGGAAGGCGCGGCCGCACGTGTCGCACGTGTCTCGCTCACCTGGAGGCGCGGCCGCGTGTCGCACGTGTCGCACACGTGTCTCGCTCACCTGGAAGGCGCGGCCGCACGTGTCGCACACGTGTCTCGCTCGCTCACCTGGAAGGCGCGGCCGCACGTGTCGCACGTGTCGCACACGTGTCTCGCTCACCTGGAAGGCGCGGCCGCACGTGTCGCACACGTGTCTCGCTCTCGCTCACCCGGAAGGCGCGGCCGCACGTGTCGCACGTGTCTCGCTCTCTCGCTCACCCGGAAGGCGCGGCCGCACGTGTCGCACACGTGTCTCGCTCTCTCGCTCACCCGGAGGCGCGGCCGCACGTGTCGCACACGTGTCTCGCTCACCTGGAAGGCGCGGCCGCACGTGTCGCACACGTGTCTCGCTCACCTGGAAGGCGCGGCCGCACGTGTCGCACACGTGTCTCGCTCTCGCTCACCCGGAGGCGCGGCCGCGTGTCGCACGTGTCGCACACGTGTCTCGCTCTCGCTCACCCGGAAGGCGCGGCCGCACGTGTCGCACACGTGTCTCGCTCTCTCGCTCACCCGGAAGGCGCGGCCGCACGTGTCGCACACGTGTCTCGCTCGCTCACCCGGAAGGCGCGGCCGCACGTGTCGCACACGTGTCTCGCTCTCTCGCTCACCCGGAAGGCGCGGCCGCACGTGTCGCACACGTGTCTCGCTCACCCGGAAGGCGCGGCCGCACGTGTCTCTCTCGCTCACCTGGAAGGCGCGGCCGCACGTGTCGCACACGCGTCTCGCTCGCCTGGAAGGCGCGGCCGCACGTGTCGCACACGTGTCTCGCTCACCTGGAGGCGCGGCCGCACGTGTCGCACACGTGTCTCGCTCACCTGGAAGGCGCGGCCGCACGTGTCGCACACGTGTCTCGCTCGCTCGCTCACCTGGAAGGCGCGGCCGCACGTGTCGCACACGTGTCTCGCTCACCGGGAAGGCGCGGCCGCACGTGTCGCACACGTGTCTCGCTCTCTCGCTCACCCGGAAGGCGCGGCCGCACGTGTCGCACACGTGTCTCGCTCACCTGGAAGGCGCGCCGCACGTGTCGCACACGTGTCTCGCTCACCTGGAAGGCGCGGCCGCACGTGTCGCACACGTGTCTCGCTCACCTGGGCGCGGCCGCACGTGTCTCGCTCACCGGAAGGCGCGGCCGCACGTGTCGCACACGTGTCGCACACGTGTCTCGCTCTCTCGCTCACCCGGAAGGCGCGGCCGCACGTGTCGCACACGTGTCTCGCTCTCTCGCTCACCGGGAAGGCGCGGCCGCACGTGTCGCACACGTGTCTCGCTCTCTCGCTCACCCGGAAGGCGCGGCCGCACGTGTCGCACGTGTCGCACACGTGTCTCGCTCACCTGGAAGGCGCGGCCGCACGTGTCGCACACGTGTCTCGCTCTCTCGCTCACCCGGAAGGCGCGGCCGCACGTGTCGCACACGTGTCTCGCTCGCTCGCTCACCTGGAAGGCGCGGCCGCACGTGTCGCACGTGTCTCGCTCACCTGGAAGGCGCGCCGCACGTGTCGCACACGTGTCTCGCTCGCTCGCTCACCTGGAGGCGCGGCCGCACGTGTCGCACGTGTCGCACACGTGTCTCGCTCACCTGGAGGCGCGGCCGCACGTGTCGCACACGTGTCTCGCTCACCGGAAGGCGCGGCCGCACGTGTCGCACGTGTCTCGCTCACCTGGAAGGCGCGGCCGCACGTGTCGCACGTGTCTCGCTCTCTCGCTCACCCGGAAGGCGCGGCCGCACGTGTCGCACACGTGTCTCGCTCTCTCGCTCACCCGGAAGGCGCGGCCGCACGTGTCGCACACGTGTCTCGCTCACCCGGAAGGCGCGGCCGCACGTGTCTCGCTCGCTCGCTCACCTGGAGGCGCGGCCGCACGTGTCGCACACGTGTCTCGCTCACCTGGAAGGCGCGCCGCCGCACGTGTCGCACGTGTCGCACGTGTCGCACGTGTCTCGCTCACCTGGAAGGCGCGCCGCACGTGTCGCACACGTGTCTCGCTCTCTCGCTCACCCGGAAGGCGCGGCCGCACGTGTCGCACACGTGTCTCGCTCTCTCGCTCACCCGGAAGGCGCGGCCGCACGTGTCGCACGTGTCGCACACGTGTCTCGCTCACCCGGAAGGCGCGGCCGCACGTGTCGCACACGTGTCTCGCTCGCTCGCTCACCTGGAAGGCGCGGCCGCACGTCGCACACGTGTCTCGCTCACCTGGAAGGCGCGGCCGCACGTGTCGCACACGTGTCTCGCTCACCTGGAAGGCGCGCGGCCGCACGTGTCGCACACGTGTCTCGCTCACCTGGAGGCGCGGCCGCACGTGTCTCGCTCACCCGGAAGGCGCGGCCGCACGTGTCGCACACGTGTCTCGCTCACCCGGAAGGCGCGGCCGCACGTGTCGCACACGTGTCTCGCTCACCTGGAGGCGCGGCCGCACGTGTCTCGCTCTCTCGCTCACCCGGAAGGCGCGGCCGCACGTGTCGCACACGTGTCTCGCTCTCTCGCTCACCCGGAAGGCGCGGCCGCACGTGTCGCACACGTGTCTCGCTCTCTCGCTCAGCCGGCAGGCGCGGCCGCACGTGTCGCACGTGTCTCGCTCACCTGGAAGGCGCGCCGCACGTGTCGCACACGTGTCTCGCTCGCTCACCTGGAAGGCGCGGCCGCACGTGTCGCACACGTGTCTCGCTCACCTGGAAGGCGCGCCGCACGTGTCGCACACGTGTCTCGCTCGCTCACCTGGAAGGCGCGGCCGCACGTGTCGCACACGTGTCTCGCTCTCTCGCTCACCTGGAGGCGCGGCCGCACGTGTCGCACACGTGTCTCGCTCACCTGGAAGGCGCGGCCGCACGTGTCGCACACGTGTCTCGCTCACCTGGAGGCGCGGCCGCACGTGTCGCACACGTGTCTCGCTCTCTCGCTCACCCGGAAGGCGCGGCCGCACGTGTCGCACACGTGTCTCGCTCACCTGGAGGCGCGGCCGCACGTGTCGCACGTGTCGCACACGTGTCTCGCTCGCTCACCTGGAAGGCGCGCCGCACGTGTCGCACGTGTCGCACCGTGTCTCGCTCACCTGGAGGCGCGGCCGCACGTGTCGCACACGTGTCTCGCTCACCTGGAAGGCGCGCCGCAAGTGTCGCACACGTGTCTCGCTCACCTGAAGGCGCGGCCGCACGTCGCACACGTGTCTCGCTCACCTGGAAGGCGCGCCGCACGTGTCGCACGTGTCGCACACGTGTCTCGCTCACCTGGAAGAGCGCGGCCGCACGTGTCGCACCGTGTCTCGCTCACCTGGAAGGCGCGCCGCACGTGTCGCACACGTGTCTCGCTCTCTCGCTCACCTGGAAGGCGCGGCCGCACGTGTCGCACCGTGTCTCGCTCACCTGGAAGGCGCGGCCGCACGTCGCACACGTGTCTCGCTCACCTGGAAGGCGCGGCCGCACGTGTCGCACACGTGTCTCGCTCACCTGGAAGGCGCGGCCGCGTGTCGCACACGTGTCTCGCTCGCTCGCTCACCTGGAAGGCGCGGCCGCACGTGTCGCACGTGTCGCACGTGTCTCGCTCGCTCGCTCACCTGGAAGGCGCGGCCGCACGTGTCGCACACGTGTCTCGCTCGCTCGCTCACCTGGAGGCGCGGCCGCACGTGTCGCACACGTGTCTCGCTCGCTCGCTCACCTGGAGGCGCGGCCGCACGTGTCGCACACGTGTCTCGCTCGCTCGCTCACCTGGAAGGCGCGGCCGCACGTGTCGCACACGTGTCTCGCTCGCTCGCTCACCCGGAAGGCGCGGCCGCACGTGTCGCACACGTGTCTCGCTCGCTCGCTCACCTGGAGGCGCGGCCGCACGTGTCGCACACGTGTCTCGCTCACCGGAAGGCGCGGCCGCACGTGTCGCACGTGTCTCGCTCACCGGAAGGCGCGGCCGCACGTGTCTCTCGCTCACCCGGAGGCGCGGCCGCACGTGTCTCTCGCTCACCCGGAAGGCGCGGCCACGTGTCGCACGTGTCTCGCTCACCGGAAGGCGCGGCCGCACGTGTCGCACGTGTCTCGCTCGCTCGCTCACCTGGAGGCGCGGCCGCACGGTGTCGCACACGTGTCTCGCTCACCGGAAGGCGCGGCCGCGTGTCGCACACGTGTCGCACGTGTCTCGCTCACCTGGAAGGCGCGGCCGCACGTGTCTCTCGCTCACCTGGAAGGCGCGGCCACACGTGTCGCACGTGTCTCTCGCTCACCTGGAGGCGCGGCCGCACGTGTCTCGCTCTCTCGCTCACCGGAAGGCGCGGCCGCGTGTCGCACGTGTCTCGCTCACCTGGAAGGCGCGGCCGCACGTGTCTCTCGCTCACCCGGAAGGCGCGGCCACGTGTCGCACGTGTCTCGCTCTCTCGCTCACCAGGCGCGGCCGCACGTGTCTCTCGCTCACCTGGAAGGCGCGGCCGCACGTGTCTCTCGCTCACCTGGAAGGCGCGGCCACACGTGTCGCACGTGTCTCTCGCTCACCTGGAGGCGCGGCCGCACGTGTCTCGCTCTCTCGCTCACCGGAAGGCGCGGCCGCGTGTCGCACGTGTCTCGCTCACCTGGAAGGCGCGGCCGCACGTGTCTCTCGCTCACCCGGAAGGCGCGGCCACGTGTCGCACGTGTCTCGCTCTCTCGCTCACCGGAAGGCGCGGCCGCGTGTCGCACACGTGTCTCGCTCACCTGGAAGGCGCGGCCGCACGTGTCTCTCGCTCACCTGGAAGGCGCGGCCACACGTGTCGCACGTGTCTCTCGCTCACCTGGAGGCGCGGCCGCACGTGTCTCGCTCTCTCGCTCACCGGAAGGCGCGGCCGCGTGTCGCACGTGTCTCGCTCACCTGGAAGGCGCGGCCGCACGTGTCTCTCGCTCACCCGGAAGGCGCGGCCACGTGTCGCACGTGTCTCGCTCTCTCGCTCACCAGGCGCGGCCGCACGTGTCTCTCGCTCACCTGGAAGGCGCGGCCGCACGTGTCTCTCGCTCACCTGGAAGGCGCGGCCACACGTGTCGCACGTGTCTCTCGCTCACCTGGAGGCGCGGCCGCACGTGTCTCGCTCTCTCGCTCACCAGGCGCGGCCGCACGTGTCTCTCGCTCACCTGGAAGGCGCGGCCGCACGTGTCTCTCGCTCACCTGGAGGCGCGGCCGCACGGTGTCGCACACGTGTCGCACGTGTCTCGCTCTCTCGCTCACCGGAAGGCGCGGCCGCGTGTCGCACACGTGTCTCGCTCACCTGGAAGGCGCGGCCGCACGTGTCTCTCGCTCACCTGGAGGCGCGGCCGCACGGTGTCGCACACGTGTCGCACGTGTCTCGCTCTCTCGCTCACCGGAAGGCGCGGCCGCACGTGTCTCGCTCACCTGGAAGGCGCGGCCGCACGTGTCGCACGTGTCGCACGTGTCTCGCTCGCTCGCTCACCTGGAAGGCACGGCCGCACGTGTCGCACACATGTCTCGCTCGCTCGCTCACCTGGAAGGCGCGGCCGCACGTGTCGCACACATGTCTCGCTCGCTCGCTCACCTGGAAGGCGCGGCCGCACGTGTCGCACACGTGTTTCGCTCGCTCGCTCACCTGGAAGGCGCGGCCGCACGTGTCGCACACATGTCTCGCTCGCTCGCTCACCGGGAAGGCGCGGCCGCACGTGTCGCACGTGTCGCACGTGTCTCGCTCGCTCGCTCACCTGGAAGGCGCGGCCGCACGTGTCGCACACGTGTCTCGCTCACCTGGAAGGCGCGGCCGCACGTGTCGCACACGTGTCTCGCTCACCTGGAAGGCGCGGCCGCACGTGTCGCACACGTGTCTCGCTCACCTGGAAGGCGCGGCCGCACGTGTCGCACACGTGTCTCGCTCACCTGGAAGGCGCGGCCGCACGTGTCGCACACGTGTCTCGCTCACCTGGAAGGCGCGGCCGCACGTGTCGCACACATGTCTCGCTCGCTCGCTCACCTGGAAGGCACGGCCGCACGTGTCTCTCTCGCTCACCTGGAAGGCGCGGCCGCACGTGTCGCACACATGTCTCGCTCGCTCGCTCACCTGGAAGGCGCGGCCGCACGTGTCGCACACGTGTCTCGCTCACCTGGAAGGCGCGGCCGCACGTGTCGCACACGTGTCTCGCTCACCTGGAAGGCGCGGCCGCACGTGTCGCACACGTGTCTCGCTCGCTCGCTCACCTGGAAGGCGCGGCCGCACGTGTCGCACACGTGTCTCGCTCACCTGGAAGGCGCGGCCGCACGTGTCGCACACGTGTCTCGCTCACCTGGAAGGCGCGGCCGCACGTGTCGCACACGTGTCTCGCTCGCTCGCTCACCTGGAAGGCGCGGCCGCACGTGTCGCACACGTGTCTCGCTCACCTGGAAGGCGCGGCCGCACGTGTCGCACACGTGTCTCGCTCACCTGGAAGGCGCGGCCGCACGTGTCGCACACGTGTCTCGCTCACCTGGAAGGCGCGGCCGCACGTGTCGCACACGTGTCTCGCTCACCTGGAAGGCGCGGCCGCACGTGTCGCACACGTGTCTCGCTCACCTGGAAGGCGCGGCCGCACGTGTCGCACACGTGTCTCGCTCACCTGGAAGGCGCGGCCGCACGTGTCGCACACGTGTCTCGCTCGCTCGCTCACCTGGAAGGCGCGGCCGCACGTGTCGCACACGTGTCTCGCTCACCTGGAAGGCGCGGCCGCACGTGTCGCACACGTGTCTCGCTCACCTGGAAGGCGCGGCCGCACGTGTCGCACACGTGTCTCGCTCACCTGGAAGGCACGGCCGCACGTGTCGCACACATGTCTCGCTCGCTCGCTCACCTGGAAGGCGCGGCCGCACGTGTCTCTCTCGCTCACCGGGAAGGCGCGGCCGCACGTGTCGCGCACGTGTCTCGCTCACCTGGAAGGCGCGGCCGCACGTGTCTCTCTCGCTCACCTGGAAGGCGCGGCCGCACGTGTCGCACACATGTCTCGCTCGCTCGCTCACCTGGAAGGCACGGCCGCACGTGTCTCTCTCGCTCACCTGGAAGGCGCGGCCGCACGTGTCGCACACATATCTCGCTCGCTCGCTCACCTGGAAGGCGCGGCCGCACGTGTCGCACACATATCTCGCTCGCTCGCTCACCTGGAAGGCGCGGCCGCACGTGTCGCACACGTCTCTCGCTCACCTGGAAGGCGCGGCCGCACGTGTCGCACACGTGTCTCGCTCACCTGGAAGGCGCGGCCGCACGTGTCGCACACGTGTCTCGCTCACCTGGAAGGCGCGGCCGCACGTGTCGCACACATGTCTCGCTCGCTCGCTCACCTGGAAGGCACGGCCGCACGTGTCTCTCTCGCTCACCTGGAAGGCGCGGCCGCACGTGTCGCACACGTGTCTCGCTCACCTGGAAGGCGCGGCCGCACGTGTCGCACACGTGTCTCGCTCACCTGGAAGGCGCGGCCGCACGTGTCGCACACGTGTCTCGCTCGCTCGCTCACCTGGAAGGCGCGGCCGCACGTGTCGCACACGTGTCTCGCTCACCTGGAAGGCGCGGCCGCACGTGTCGCACACGTGTCTCGCTCACCTGGAAGGCGCGGCCGCACGTGTCGCACACGTGTCTCGCTCACCTGGAAGGCGCGGCCGCACGTGTCGCACACGTGTCTCGCTCACCTGGAAGGCGCGGCCGCACGTGTCGCACACGTGTCTCGCTCACCTGGAAGGCGCGGCCGCACGTGTCGCACACGTGTCTCGCTCACCTGGAAGGCGCGGCCGCACGTGTCGCACACGTGTCTCGCTCACCTGGAAGGCGCGGCCGCACGTGTCGCACACGTGTCTCGCTCGCTCGCTCACCTGGAAGGCGCGGCCGCACGTGTCGCACACGTGTCTCGCTCACCTGGAAGGCGCGGCCGCACGTGTCGCACACGTGTCTCGCTCACCTGGAAGGCGCGGCCGCACGTGTCGCACACGTGTCTCGCTCACCTGGAAGGCGCGGCCGCACGTGTCGCACACGTGTCTCGCTCACCTGGAAGGCGCGGCCGCACGTGTCGCACACGTGTCTCGCTCACCTGGAAGGCGCGGCCGCACGTGTCGCACACGTGTCTCGCTCACCTGGAAGGCGCGGCCGCACGTGTCGCACACGTGTCTCGCTCACCTGGAAGGCGCGGCCGCACGTGTCGCACACGTGTCTCGCTCACCTGGAAGGCGCGGCCGCACGTGTCGCACACGTGTCTCGCTCACCTGGAAGGCGCGGCCGCACGTGTCGCACACGTGTCTCGCTCACCTGGAAGGCGCGGCCGCACGTGTCGCACACGTGTCTCGCTCACCTGGAAGGCGCGGCCGCACGTGTCGCACACATATCTCGCTCGCTCGCTCACCTGGAAGGCGCGGCCGCACGTGTCGCACACGTGTCTCGCTCACCTGGAAGGCGCGGCCGCACGTGTCGCACACGTGTCTCGCTCACCTGGAAGGCGCGGCCGCACGTGTCGCACACGTGTCTCGCTCACCTGGAAGGCGCGGCCGCACGTGTCGCACACGTGTCTCGCTCACCTGGAAGGGGGAGGTGTGTACTCAGATGAGGACACCTACGGAGTTTCTTTCGCCTGTTTCTTCTCCGTTAGAGGAACTCATTACGAAACGGTGGTAGATTGAAAATGACGATCGATAGACGAATGTATGTTCTTATGTCGATGAATAAATGATTTGATTTGATAATGTTTGTTCATACATAATGTTTATTCCACGTATTAGATTATGTAGCTAAACGTTTTGAGATGGGTGTGAAAACTATTTCTCTTAGTACTCTCTGGAATATCTCAAGTTCCGTGTTATATGAGTTATAGTAGAAGCACAAGTTTTAGACATGGTGAAATATGTTAATATAGATGGAGACAAAACTGCATTTAAAGTTCTACGCCTGATAATGAGCGGGGGGACTTCTGGACGAAGAAAAAGCTATCAAACGCAAATAGCACGCTTAACAAAGCTCAATCAATTGAAACACTATTATGTTTTCGAGGTAATAAAACTATTGTAAAGCCAATGTAAAAATTTAGATGCCATGTACTGCTTTAATAAATGCATCGGACAATTTCGTAACACTATCAGCTTAGCATAAGATTATTATATACTATTCAGAAGGTCCAGATAAAAAGGAAAGACACTAATGTAGACAAACAAAGGAATCGGCCCTAGGATACTACCTTGGGGTACACCGACAATATATCTTAGACAGAGGTTTCATAATAGTCAATTTTACATAAGCCATTTAAATCAACTCAGAAATCAGTCCAGTATAATTCAATAATTTATTCATTTTATTTATTTAAGTTTATGTACAGTCAATACAAAAAAAAAAAATTAATATAAGCATAAAGTCTAATTTGTACAAAGGCTCTGCTTATTCATTAAGAAATTTCTTTCAGCAAACTTGTCACTTATGTGGTTACAAATGGATGGAAAAAATAAAAAAATATTAACTAATAGTACTAATATTAACTAATAGTAAACAAAAATAGTAAGTCACGATAGTCGAGTGTTTGGATGGTCGGAATTCGAGTCAAGAGACCCCAGTTCGATCCCCAGGCGGCAGGCTCGTATTAACGGGTTTTATCAAAAACTTATGTACAAATTTTATCGTTGGCTTGGACATTAAGACGGCGACAGGCTCACCACCTGTCACGTTGTCCCGAAAATATCTTCGGAGGAAGGTGGGTCGTAAACGGCTTAAGTATCTAGATCTCTGTCTACTCCTGTATTGGGAATGGCGTGAAGATATTTATTTTTGTTATTATCAAAAATAAAGTACATTATTATTTACTTTTCAATTTTATTTCATAATTAATGCTAATATGTAATTGCGAAGGATTCAGCTTGCGAAGGACTCATCCATATAATTTCCCTTATCCTCAATTCCTTTCCTAATTGCTCTCTTAAAGGCTTTCTTAAACGAATGCTGCTGCAAATGTACGCATGCATCTAAAAATACTTTCTATAAAGTGAAACTGAATGTACATTTACCGCCTCGGGTTTGATTTCCCGTTGGTACAATATAGAATACCAGATTTCTTTATTGTCTCGTGTTTGGCTGTTTGTAGTACATTAGTTTGTTTCCGAAGTGCTTTAGCTACTTACTTTGGGAGCAGACAGGACATCATGTGATATGTCTTTACTTATAAACATAAAAAAAGATCACTCACTTGAGTTTATGGACATCGATGTGTTTCAAACTCTTTATCAGATGCTGTTTTAGACTGTGAGAGGATTTGAACCTGTGGACAAAACGTGAAAGAATGTGAAGTAGGCTTAAAAATGGCATTGGAAACCGTCACAAGGCGGGATAACTGTGACGATAAATACTATACCAATATTCAGCAAAGTTGTTATTGAAAAAATTACTTCGCAACACCCGCATGCAAATATACTCTCTACTCACTCATACAGAATAAACTTTACTCTGCGGTCGCTCATCGTAAGTCTACTCGCTTGATAATGCCTTGTTTGAGGCGAAACACGTGTCGCGTTTTCGGTGGTGGTATATGTTACCTGGTTTGAGTGTAGGGGTGGTGGTGGTGCATACAGTGGAATTAGTGCACGCATCTGTGGGAGGGACGGTGGTGCTCTTCTTCTCTTCGGACCAGGTATTTGCATGCGGAGGGTTATTCAATAACAACTTTACAATGAATTTCCGCAAAGTTACGCCTGAGTCAATTAACTATATTCAGCAGATCAATGACAGACAGCAGCGCCCTGAGTTGCGTAGATACAGTATTGCGATCATAAATCCATGGCCGTAATGTCCACATGATTATAGCTAATCGCACCTCCTCCACAGAGAGATCTTTTTAGCAAACGAGGGGAGTTTTCTTAAACCCTTTTAATTCATTCATTCATTCTATGTCTTGTAGTGGACTTTCACAGGCCCTTGTGTAAGTTACACTAATTTTTAAAACTTTATTTGCAATAGTTGCTTGTTGCGAAAGCCTAATCACGTAATTCTATTATTAATTTGTCATTTAAGTGGTTACAAATGGATGGAAAAAATAAAAATATTAACTAATAGTACTAATATTAACTAATAGTAAACAAAAATAGTAAGTCACGATAGTCGAGTGTTTGGATAGTCGGAATTCGAGTCATGAGACCCCAGTTCGATCCCCAGGCGGCAGGCTCGTATTAACGGGTTTTATCAAAAACTTATGTACAAATTTTATCGTTGGCTTGGACATTAAAACGGCGACAGGCTTACCACCTGTCACGCTGTCCCGAAAATATCTTCGGAGGAAGGTGGGTTGTAAACGGCTTAAGTATCTAGATCTCTGTCTACTCCTGTATTGGGAATGGCGTGAAGATATTTATTTTCGTTATTATCAAAAATAAAGTACATTATTATTTACTTTTCAATTTTATTTCATAATTAATGCTAATATGTAATTGCGAAGGATTCAGCTTACGAAGGACTCATCCATATAATTTCCCTTATCCTCAATTCCTTTCCTAATTGCTCTCTTAAAGGCTTTCTTAAACGAATGCTGCTGCAAATGTACGCATGCATCTAAAAATACTTTCTATAAAGTGAAACTGAATGTACATTTACCGCCTCGGGTTTGATTTCCCGTTGGTACAATATAGAATACCAGATTTCTTTATTGTCTCGTGTTTGGCTGTTTGTAGTACATTAGTTTGTTTCCGAAGTGCTTTAGCTACTTACTTTGGGAGCAGACAGGACATCATGTGATATGTCTTTACTTATAAACATAAAAAAAGATCACTCACTTGAGTTTATGGACATCGATGTGTTTCAAACTCTTTATCAGATGCTGTTTTAGACTGTGAGAGGATTTGAACCTGTGGACAAAACGTGAAAGAATGTGAAGTAGGCTTAAAAATGGCATTGGAAACCGTCACAAGGCGGGATGACTGTGACGATAAATACTATACCAATATTCAGCAAAGTTGTTATTGAAAAAATTACTTCGCAACACCCCGCATGCAAATATACTCTACTCTACTCACTCATACAGAATAAACTTTACTCTGCGGTCGCTCATCGTAGAGTCTACTCGCTTGATAATGCCTTGTTTTGAGGCGAAACACGTGTCGCGTTTTCGGTGGTGGTATATGTTACCTGGTTTGAGTATAGTGGTGGTGGTGGTGCGTACAGTGGAATTAGTGCACGCATCTGTGGGAGGGACGGTGGTGCTCTTCTTCTCTTCGGACCAGGTAACATGTACCTTTTTATATTTGCATGCGGAGGGTTGCGAAGTAATTTTTTCAATAACAACTTTACAATGAATTTCCGCAAAGTAACGCCTGAGTCAATTAACTATATTCAGCAGATCAATGACAGACAGCAGCGCCTAAGGTGCATGGAGTCTGGTATTGCGATCGCCAATCCGCTTGGCCGTAATCATCACGCTTGATTATGGCTAATCCTTTCCTCACGAGAGAGATCTTTTTAGCAAACGGGGGAGTTTTTTAGCAAATACACTTTTAATTCATTCATTCATTCTATGTCTTGTAGTGGACTTTCACAGGCCCTTGTGTAAGTTACACTAATTTTAAAACTTTGTTGCAATAGTTGCTTGTTGCGAAAGCCTAATCACGTAATTCTATTATTAATTTGTTAACTAAGACCTATTAAAATATAAAAAGATATAAAATATATAGATATAGAGAAAATTTAAAATATAAAATGGCAGCGATGCTATCAGAATCTATATATTAGGGAAGGGATAGGCAGGATCAGGAGAATAAGTTCACGATGAGGTCGAGCTGAAAGAGACAGCAGCACTGACCTGACGTCGCACTCGACGCAGTAGTAATCCTTGGTGTCGGAATGCTTCCGCTGATGGAGTTTGATCTGAGTCCTCGTGCGGAACTTGGCGCCGCACTGCTCGCACCTGTAGTTCTTTACGTTCTGATGGATCCTGGAGACATCAGCCGAGGTCTATAACCTTCACGCCATTCCCCATAGAGGGGTAGACAGAGGTCTAGACAATTAGGTCCTTTCGTACCCAAGATATAACCTTCCATCAAAGATTTTTTTTTGGACAACGTGACAGGTGGTGAGCCCGTCGCCGACTTTATGTCCAAGCCAACGATATACAAAACGTACGTAAGTTTTTTTGAGAAAACCCCATTGGCATCACATGAGGATCGAACTTGGTTCTCTTGACTCGAATTCCGATCACCCGCCCACGTGTACCGTGACTTTTCTTTGACGACTTCCGTGCACGGGTTGCGTAAACACCGGTTTTCAAGGTGCCGCCATCTCGAGGTCCCGGGTTAGATACCCGGACGGGTCAATGGAGAAAAATCGTTTTGCCATCGTTGTTTCCGATTCCCATACAAGTGCTTTAGCATCTTACATTGGGGTCGGAACAATGTATATGATGTTGTCCCTATCTATATATGTATATATTTATTATTATTTTCTTTGTAATCATATAGTATCAACTTAGCTTTAACTAAAAATTTGTAAATGTTTTGTATGTGTTTGGCTGCGTCCGGCACCTCTATTGCGTGAGAATAAACATTGTTAAGCTAGCCAGCGATCGTATCACTTGTCCCCCCACTGTCCTGCCTTTCTCTTTTATCCTTTTCTATATTTTAAGTCACGGTAGCCGAGAGGTTGGGTGGTCGGAATTTCGAGTCAAGAGACCCGAGTTCGATCCCCAGGTGACAGTACCAATGGGTTTATGAAAAACTTGTGTACGAATTATATAGTTGGTTTGGACATATAGGCGGCGACGGGCACACCACCTGTCACGTTGTCCCGAAAATATCTTCGTTGGAAGGTGGGTCCAAGGAACTTAATTGTCTAGAGTAGACCTCTGTCTACCCCTGTATTGGGAAATGCGTGAAGATATTTATTTATTTAATAAAATATGTCAGTTTTCATAAATATATAGATATAGAGAAAATTTAAAATATAAAATGGTATCGATGCTATCAGAATCTATATATTAGGGAAGGGATAGGCAGGGTCAGGAGAATAAGTTCACGATGAGGTCGAGCTGAAAGAGACAGCAGCACTGACCTGACGTCGCACTCGACGCAGTAGTAATCCTTGGTGTCGGAATGCTTCCGCTGATGAAGTTTGATCTGAGTCCTCGTGCGGAACTTGGCGCCGCACTGCTCGCACCTGTAGTTCTTTACGTTCTGATGGATCCTGGAGACATCCGCCGAGGTCTATAACCTTCACGCCATTCCCCATAGAGGGGTAGACAGAGGTCTAGACAATTAGGTCCTTTCGTAACCAAGATATAACCTTCCTTCAAAGATTTTTTTTTGGACAACGTGATTGGCGGTGAGCCAGTCGCCGACTTTATGTCCAAGCCAACGATATATAAAACGTACGTAAGTTTTTTTGAGAAAACCCCATTGGCATCACATGAGGATCGAACTTGGTTCTCTTGACTCGAATTCCGATCACCCGCCCACGTGTACCGTGACTTTTCTTTGACGACTTCCGTGCACGGGTTGCGTAAACACCGGTTTTCAAGGTGCCGCCATCTCGAGGTCCCGGGTTAGATACCCGGACGGGTCAATGGAGAAAAATCGTTTTGCCATCGTTGTTTCCGATTCCCATACAAGTGCTTTAGCATCTTACATTGGGGTCGGAGCAATGTATATGATGTTGTCCCTATCTATATATGTATATATTTATTATTATTTTCTTTGTAATCATATAGTATCAACTTAGCTTTAACTAAAAATTTGTAAATGTTGTGTATGTGTTTGGCTGCGTCCGGCACCTCTATTGCGTGAGAATAAACATTGTTAAGCTAGCCAGCGATCGTATCACTTGTCCCCCCATTGTCCTGCCTTTTTCTTTTATCCTTTTCTATATTTTAAGTCACGATAGCCGAGTGGTTGGGTGGTCGGAATTTCGAGTCAAGAGACCCGAGTTCGATCCCCAGGTGACAGTACCAATGGGTTTTTCGAAAACTTGTGTACGAATTGGTTTGGACATATAGGCGGCGACGGGCACACCACCTGTCACGAAATCCCGAAAATATCTTCGCTGGAAGGTGGGTCGAAGGAACTTAATTGTCTAGAGTAGACCTCTGTCTACCCCTGTATTGGGAAATGCGTGAAGATATTTATTTATTTAATAAAATATGTCAGTTTTCATAAATATATAGATACATATATAGGATAGGGACAACATCACATACATTGCTCCGATCCCAATGTATGATGCTAGAACACTTGTGGTATGGGAATCGGAAACAACCAAGGCACCGCAAACACCCAAACCCGAGATAATGTAGAAAAAGTGGTTTTTTCTACATTGCCCGATCGGGAATCGAACCCGGGACCTCGAGATGGCGACACTTTGAAAACCGGTGTTCACGCCACTCGTCCACGGTGGTCAAAATTAAATGCACAATAAATTAAAATAGAAATAGTATTCATTCGTTCATTCATTCCATACATTCACCATATCATTCATTCATTTCATCCATTCACCATATCATTCATTCATTTCATCCATTCACCATATCATTCATTCATTTCATCCGTTCACTGTATCATTCATTAATACATTCATTCATTTCATCCGTTCACCATATCATTCATTCATTCATTCACAATCGCGAATGCAACTCATACTCACAGGAGATGCTCGGTGAGTGAGTCCTTGTTGATGAAGCTCTTGCCGCACTGGTCGCAGGTGGGCCGCGCGCCCGAGTGGTGGTTGCGCATGTGGCCGCGGTGGGTCTTGCTGTTGCTGCCGCGCGACACGTCGATTAATATCCTCACGCATATACACTATCTTGAGGTAGACAGAGGTCTACTAGACCGATCTACAGAGGTCTACTAGACCGATCTACAGAGGTCTACTAGACCGATCTACAGAGGTCTACTAGACCGATCTACAGAGGTCTACTAGACCGATCTACAGAGGTATATAGGCTTGCACATAAAGACGATGGGCAGGCTCACCATCTGTCGCGTTGTCTGAGAAATTTTTCCGGTAAAAGATGGCACGAAAGGATTTAATTGTCCAGACATCTGTCTCCACGCCATTCCCAAAACTGGGATAGACAGAGCTTTAGACAATAAAGTCCTTTTGACACACCTATCACCGAAGACCCCGTCGAGCCCGTCGCCGTCAAAGCCACTAATCCAACGGTATAAATGAAACTCGTTTAGAAACCGTAAATCTTTGTTTCGAAGACTGAGAAAAAAATATCTTCACGCCATTCCCAATACTGGAGTAGACATGACTCTGGACTATTAAGTCCTTTCGACCCACTTTTCACCGAAGCAACGATAAAGTTCGCAGACAAATATTCAAAAAAGTATCGAATTAGGGTCTCCTGACCAGAATTCCGATCACCCAACCACTCGGCTATCGTGACCTTAATATATAATACCCTAATAATAATTTATATGCCAGAATTTAACAATACGATATGATGAAACAGAGTACATAGCAATCAACTATATTAATAGAAGGTGGGTCGAAGGGACTTAATTGTCTAGACTAGACCTCTGTCTACCCCTGTATTGGGAATTGCGTAAAGACATTTTTTTTTATTTTATATGCACCTGTCACAATTATTTTCCGAATCAAATCAGTTTGGACTTTGGTCAGCAACTTACTTGGAAATCTTTCCGCAGAGAGTGCACTTGAATATCTTCAGCAGTCCTTCGTGCTGTGACCTGAAAGAGAAACGAAACTCGACATGAAATATTTTCATTAAAATTGACATATTATTTATATATTCACGCACAGAGCCTGACGGGGGAGCCAGACAGAACAGATCGCCTTGTCACGATACTTAAACACCTCTTTCGCTTCAATATGTTCATTAAAATTGACATTTTATTTATATATTCACGCACAGAGCCTGACGGGGCAGCCAGACAGAACAGATCGCCTTGTCACGATACTTAAACACCTCTTTCGCTTCAATATGTTCATTAAAATTGACATTTTATTTATACATTCACGCACAGACCCTGACGGGGGAGCCAGACAGAACAGATCGCCTTGTCACGATACTTAAACACCTCTTTCGCTTCAATATGTTCATTAAAATTGACATTTTATTTATATATTCACGCACAGAGCCTGACGGGGCAGCCAGACAGAACAGATCGCCTAGGGTCACGATCCTTACATATCTCTTTCGTTTCTTTCGGTCTCACTCGCCTAGGGTCACGATCCTTACACATCTCTTTCGTCTCTCCCTCTGTGTCACCTGTAGTGGTCCAGTATTGAGTTGCGGTCGGACATTCGGCGGCCGCAACGCTGGCACTCGAAGCGGCGCTATCTCTTTCGTCTCTCTCTCTCTCTCTGTCTCACCTGTAGTGGTCCAGTATTGAGTTGCGGTCGGACATTCGGCGGCCGCAACGCTGGCACTCGAAGCGGCGCTATCTCTTTCGTCTCTCTCTCTGTCTCACCTGTAGTGGTCCAGTATTGAGTTGCGGTCGGACATTCGGCGGCCGCAACGCTGGCACTCGAAGCGGCGCTATCTCTTTCGTCTCTCTCTGTCTCACCCGTAGTGGTCCAGTATTGAGTTGCGGTCGGACATTCGGCGGCCGCAACGCTGGCACTCGAAGCGGCGCTATCTCTTTCGTCTCTCTCTCTCTCTCTCTCTCTCTGTCTCACCTGTAGTGGTCCAGTATTGAGTTGCGGTCGGACATTCGGCGGCCGCAACGCTGGCACTCGAAGCGGCGCTATCTCTTTCGTCTCTCTCTCTCTCTGTCTCACCTGTAGTGGTCCAGTATTGAGTTGCGGTCGGACATTCGGCGGCCGCAACGCTGGCACTCGAAGCGGCGCTATCTCTTTCGTCTCTCTCTCTCTGTCTCACCTGTAGTGGTCCAGTATTGAGTTGCGGTCGGACATTCGGCGGCCGCAACGCTGGCACTCGAAGCGGCGCTATCTCTTTCGTCTCTCTCTCTCTCTGTCTCACCTGTAGTGGTCCAGTATTGAGTTGCGGTCGGACATTCGGCGGCCGCAACGCTGGCACTCGAAGCGGCGCTATCTCTTCGTCTCTCTCTGTCTCACCCGTAGTGGTCCAGTATTGAGTTGCGGTCGGACATTCGGCGGCCGCAACGCTGGCACCGAAGCGGCGCTATCTCTTCGTCTCTCTCTGTCTCACCTGTAGTGGTCCAGTATTGAGTTGCGGTCGGACATTCGGCGGCCGCAACGCTGGCACCGAAGCGGCGCTATCTCTTTCGTCTCTCTCTCTGTCTCACCTGTAGTGGTCCAGTATTGAGTTGCGGTCGGACATTCGGCGGCCGCAACGCTGGCACCGAAGCGGCGCTATCTCTTTCGTCTCTCTCTGTCTCACCCGTAGTGGTCCAGTATTGAGTTGCGGTCGGACATTCGGCGGCCGCAACGCTGGCACCGAAGCGGCGCTATCTCTTTCGTCTCTCTCTGTCTCACCCGTAGTGGTCCAGTATTGAGTTGCGGTCGGACATTCGGCGGCCGCAACGCTGGCACTCGAAGCGGCGCTATCTCTTTCGTCTCTCTCTCTCTCTCTCTCTCTCTCTCTCTCTCTCTCTCTCTCTCTCTCTCTCTCTCTGTCTCACCTGTAGTGGTCCAGTATTGAGTTGCGGTCGGACATTCGGCGGCCGCAACGCTGGCACCGAAGCGGCGCTATCTCTTCGTCTCTCTCTCTCTCTCTCTCTCTCTCTCTCTCTCTCTCTCTCTCTGTCTCACCTGTAGTGGTCCAGTATTGAGTTGCGGTCGGACATTCGGCGGCCGCAACGCTGGCACCGAAGCGGCGCTATCTCTTCGTCTCTCTCTGTCTCACCTGTAGTGGTCCAGTATTGAGTTGCGGTCGGACATTCGGCGGCCGCAACGCTGGCACCGAAGCGGCGCTATCTCTTCGTCTCTCTCTGTCTCACCCGTAGTGGTCCAGTATTGAGTTGCGGTCGGACATTCGGCGGCCGCAACGCTGGCACCGAAGCGGCGCTATCTCTTCGTCTCTCTCTGTCTCACCCGTAGTGGTCCAGTATTGAGTTGCGGTCGGACATTCGGCGGCCGCAACGCTGGCACCGAAGCGGCGCTATCTCTTCGTCTCTCTCTGTCTCACCTGTAGTGGTCCAGTATTGAGTTGCGGTCGGACATTCGGCGGCCGCAACGCTGGCACTCGAAGCGGCGCTATCTCTTTCGTCTCTCTCTGTCTCACCCGTAGTGGTCCAGTATTGAGTTGCGGTCGGACATTCGGCGGCCGCAACGCTGGCACTCGAAGCGGCGCTATCTCTTCGTCTCTCTCTCTCTCTCTCTCTGTCTCACCTGTAGTGGTCCAGTATTGAGTTGCGGTCGGACATTCGGCGGCCGCAACGCTGGCACCGAAGCGGCGCTATCTCTTCGTCTCTCTCTGTCTCACCCGTAGTGGTCCAGTATTGAGTTGCGGTCGGACATTCGGCGGCCGCAACGCTGGCACCGAAGCGGCGCTATCTCTTTCGTCTCTCTCTGTCTCACCTGTAGTGGTCCAGTATTGAGTTGCGGTCGGACATTCGGCGGCCGCAACGCTGGCACTCGAAGCGGCGCTATCTCTTCGTCTCTCTCTGTCTCACCTGTAGTGGTCCAGTATTGAGTTGCGGTCGGACATTCGGCGGCCGCAACGCTGGCACCGAAGCGGCGCTATCTCTTTCGTCTCTCTCTGTCTCACCTGTAGTGGTCCAGTATTGAGTTGCGGTCGGACATTCGGCGGCCGCAACGCTGGCACCGAAGCGGCGCTATCTCTTTCGTCTCTCTCTGTCTCACCCGTAGTGGTCCAGTATTGAGTTGCGGTCGGACATTCGGCGGCCGCAACGCTGGCACTCGAAGCGGCGCTATCTCTTCGTCTCTCTCTGTCTCACCTGTAGTGGTCCAGTATTGAGTTGCGGTCGGACATTCGGCGGCCGCAACGCTGGCACCGAAGCGGCGCTATCTCTTTCGTCTCTCTCTGTCTCACCCGTAGTGGTCCAGTATTGAGTTGCGGTCGGACATTCGGCGGCCGCAACGCTGGCACCGAAGCGGCGCTATCTCTTCGTCTCTCTCTGTCTCACCCGTAGTGGTCCAGTATTGAGTTGCGGTCGGACATTCGGCGGCCGCAACGCTGGCACCGAAGCGGCGCTATCTCTTTCGTCTCTCTCTCTCTGTCTCACCTGTAGTGGTCCAGTATTGAGTTGCGGTCGGACATTCGGCGGCCGCAACGCTGGCACCGAAGCGGCGCTATCTCTTCGTCTCTCTCTGTCTCACCTGTAGTGGTCCAGTATTGAGTTGCGGTCGGACATTCGGCGGCCGCAACGCTGGCACTCGAAGCGGCGCTATCTCTTCGTCTCTCTCTGTCTCACCCGTAGTGGTCCAGTATTGAGTTGCGGTCGGACATTCGGCGGCCGCAACGCTGGCACTCGAAGCGGCGCTATCTCTTCGTCTCTCTCTGTCTCACCTGTAGTGGTCCAGTATTGAGTTGCGGTCGGACATTCGGCGGCCGCAACGCTGGCACCGAAGCGGCGCTATCTCTTCGTCTCTCTCTGTCTCACCCGTAGTGGTCCAGTATTGAGTTGCGGTCGGACATTCGGCGGCCGCAACGCTGGCACTCGAAGCGGCGCTATCTCTTCGTCTCTCTCTCTCTGTCTCACCTGTAGTGGTCCAGTATTGAGTTGCGGTCGGACATTCGGCGGCCGCAACGCTGGCACCGAAGCGGCGCTATCTCTTCGTCTCTCTCTGTCTCACCTGTAGTGGTCCAGTATTGAGTTGCGGTCGGACATTCGGCGGCCGCAACGCTGGCACTCGAAGCGGCGCTATCTCTTCGTCTCTCTCTGTCTCACCCGTAGTGGTCCAGTATTGTATTGTATTGTAAAGTCTTAAAAAACATGGAATATATAGACATTTTATCTTTTCCAACCAAATACAATTCCAATTCCAAAACAATAAACTAAAAAAGTTTAGTTCTTTGTGGGTGTGGTAGGTCGCAATTTAAGTCATGATAGCCTCATATCAATGGGTTTCAATGGTTATGATTTATATCTTTGGCTTGGGTGTAAATACACCAGGTTCACCAACTATCGCATTGTCTCAAAACACTCAATGGAGAAAGTAATTTATTGTCTACCCAATTATCGGGAATATGCGTGAAAATGAAGAAAAGACTTACCGGAGTGTGTTTGACCATATGGTTCTTGTATTTTGATTCAAAATTAAATCCCTTGAAGCACAAATTACACTGGAATGGAAATTTGAGATTGGCCTTGCTCTCTAACTGCAAACAAATTTAAATAAAATAATTAATATCACAATAGCCGAGTGTTTGGGTGATCGGAATCCGACTCCAGAGACCAGAGTTCAATCCCCAGGTGATAGGCTCGCACCAATGAGTTTTTTTTCCAAACTTATTGTATAATTTATAAAGATGGTGACAGGCTCACCACCAGTCAAGTTGTCCCAAAAAATGTCTTCAGTGAAATGTGGGTCGTAAGTATAATAGTCTAGACCTCTATCTACCCCAGTAATGGGAACAGCGTGAAATTTCATATAAAAAAAGAAATACCTCGGTCTGCTTGAGCTGCTCCTCGGGATTCAGTACGACCACGCGTATCTTCGTAGGATCCAACTCCTCGATCTGCGTCAACGGTTTCCTCCCCCTTCTCTTCGTGACTGGCCCCTCTTCTACGCTGTGAAAGAGTTCATTGTATTATAGATGACCTCCATTAATTAGTGGAGCATACACCTATGAGAACGATTCGATTCCCGGATGGGGACAACATTAAAAACCAATTTCTCTGCATTGTCTCGGGTCTGGGTGTTTTTGTAGCAACTTACTTTGGGATCAGAGCAATTTGTGTGACGTTGTCCCTGTCTATATGTGTATCAATGTATGTATGTATTCTTATAGTGAGATCTCATAAAATAACAGGCAGAAATATCACAGTATTTTAAACCACAGTGCATTATCTACAAACCTTTACAGGCAACTAAAAATAAATTAATGCTAAGTAATACTAAAGAATTGCATACACACCTTTCTTTCTTCTTTTTTGATTTCTCTTCCTTTTTCTTTGTTCTCTTTTTCTTTTTCGGTTCAGGCATTTCAACACTCTCCTGTTTTATGGCTTCCGGCAACAGACTTGGTAACTCAATCTCTAATTTGGAGTCATTTGTTCTGTAACAATATTTTCCCAGTGTTTTATTTACAGTAACAAACATATGTTTATATTTAAATGTCGCAACGCTATTCCCAATACTGGGGTAGACAGATGTGCACACAAATGAGTCCTTTTGACCCACATTTCACTAAAGATACTTTTTGGGGCAATGTGACAGGTGATGAGCTTGTCCCCATCTTTAAGCCAATGACATAAATTGTACAGAAGTTTAGGAAAAACTCATCAGTACTACTAACACCTGGGTATCGAACTCGGGATCTCTAGACTCGAATTCCGATGCGAATATACAGAAAGCGTATAGCCCTACTCCTCGTACCAAGAATGCTAGCTGCATTTCCGCATTGAATGGTTAGACTCTTTCTCACTATGACACCCCAGGAATTTGATGATCTGTTCGGACAGACCCAGGTCAAACTCTAAGTCACTAAACACCAGTGCAGATACTGTATACCTCTTCCTAGTTATGATCTTCTCGTATTTTAATAAAACATAAACATTAAATAAAAATTAATAAATAAAGCTAAAGAGTAAGATAAGTAAGGATCGTGGCAATTGGTGTTCTGTTCTCTCTGGATAGCCCATCAGTGATTGTGCTGTGAAGATAAAAGTAAGTAAAAAAAATAAAATTTAGCAAAAACATCCTTGGTTGGTACAAATACAAAATTTAAGGCATTGAAGCCGAGAGTCCGAATCCTTATATGAACCAATCACTGCATCATGTAAAAGTTCATGTGAATTTTTTTTCAATATTATATTTACAGAAATAAAATTATCTTAATATTTACTGTACACATTAACTGGAAAGTACAATAATAGTAGAGCCCTTCTCCCCGTGGCATGGACCGAGAACGCTGGCTGTGTTTCAACATTGAATGGCTAGACATTCTTCTTCGAGTTGTGACACCCTAGTACTTTACCCATGTCAGTCACTAAACAGCAGTGCAGATACTTTATCTCTCTCCCATAGTTATGACGCCCTAGTACTTTCATATCTTCACGCCATTCCCAATACAGGGGTAGACATAGGTCTAGTCTAGACAAATAAGTCCCTTCGACCCACATTCCAAAGTGACAGGCTGTGAGCCCGTCGCCGTCTAGTCCAAGCCAACTATATATTGCTCTTAAGTTTTTGAAAAAACCTATTGGTACGAGCCGGCCACCTAAGGATCAAACTCAGGTCTCGTGACTCAAAATCCGATCACCCAAGCACTCTGCTATCGTGACATAGTACTTTCAAAAATTTTATATTGGTAAATGGATACTTTGGATGTACCAAAGTATCCATGTACCAATATAAAATTTTTGAATCTCTTTCATCCAATCTCTGTATCATGTCACGATAGCTGAGTAGTTGGGTAATCGAAATTCGAGTCAAGAGACTAGAGTTCAATCCCCAGGCAGGCTCGTACCAATGGGTTTTTTCAAAAACCTATGTATGATTCAAGCCGTTGGCTTGGACATAAAGACGTCGACGTGCTCACCACCTGTCACGTTGTCCCAAAAATATCTTCGGTGGAAGGTGGGTCAAAAGGACTTCATTTTCTAGACTAGACCTCTGTCTACCCCTCAGCATACCCTATTGGGAATGGCGTGAAGACATAATTATACGATAGAGATAAAGTTCACTTAAAATCATTGACCTGTACTCATCTAACGGTATATTGTCCTCATCGGAGAAGTCATTCTCCATCTTAAGATCTTCTTCATTTTGATCGGAGTCCTTCTCTTTTAATATTATTATATTTGGCAAGTTGAATTTATTCGAATCGGGTATTTTGTTTTTTTCATGCTGCAACAACAAATATTAACTCAATAATTACATATAACTTAATGCAGAACCATTTTTTTTCTAAATAAAAGTAGCTTAAGTTGTTCCTAATAGCATGCTCTATCTGCCAGTAAAAGTGCCTTTAAAATTCGTTCAGTCAATTTAGAGATTAAAGCCGGAACAAACAGACAGACAGACTGAGAATTATTTTAATTTTTTAAGTAAGTACCATATAATAAATAATAATAAATAAATACATACATAGATAGGAACAACATCACATATATTGGTTCAATCCCAATGTAAGAAGCTAAAGCACTTGTGGTATGAGAATTGGAAACAAAGAAGGCACACAAACACCCAGACCCGAGAAAATGTAGCAAAAGCAATAATAAATAAATATCTTCACGCAATTCCCAATACAGGGATAGACAGAGGTCTAGTCTAGACAATTAAGTCTCTTCGACCCACCTTCCACCGAAGATATTTTCGGGATAATGTGACAGGTGGTAAACCCGTCGCCGTTTTTATGTCCAAGCCAATGATTAAGTTCGTACATAAGTTTTTGAAAAACCGATAGATACAAGCCTGCCACCTGGGGATCGAACTCGGGTCTCCTATATACTCCTTATATAACTCGTGTCTTTGAAAACCGGTGTTTATGTGACTCGTCCACGGAGGTCGTCAATATCATATATTTTTATAAGCGTTTAGTGAAAAGCTGTTAATTTAAAATTACAAACAGACACATCAATTTTATCTAAACATGAGTTTATATAAAAAACTTGATTTAAATCAAATTAAATCATTTATTCATTGATATAAGTAACATACTTTGTATTCATCAATATTAATTTTGTTAAT
Organism: Sericinus montela; assembly: GCA_029286605.1. Taxonomy (NCBI): domain Eukaryota; kingdom Metazoa; phylum Arthropoda; class Insecta; order Lepidoptera; family Papilionidae; genus Sericinus; species Sericinus montela. The sequence continues at coordinate 483,583 of JAGSMR010000103.1, forward strand.
CTACCACCTTTTCATACTGAGGTTCCGATAAAAGAGGAGAAACAGGCGAAGACTTAATTTTCTAGACCTCTGTCTATATTGGGAATGAGGAAAGATATTTTTTTTCCTACTGGGATGAACCATATGTTTCATTATTCCAATTCATGCAACTACTCTACTAACATGGTTAGCTGGTAAAACAATAGCAAATGTACTAACCTCTAGTGTTTTATGGAACTTGGTGTTTGTACCTTTACCACCAGTGTCAAAAACCATTGTCTTGGAAAGGCATAGCTGTGGATACTCATTCTTGCACAGTTCAGGGTCCTGAGGGTCTATTGGGAACTGCAAAACAGAAATTTCAAATAGTTCACACCGAGGAAAAGTTTTAGCGTGTAATTTTCGACTGTACTATACATATACATAGAAAGAAACGAAGAACTATTTTGAATACTCACGATTGATGTCTCTTGGCGGAACTTCATCTTTAAACACATTAAAAGTCACTTTTACTCAATTCCACATAAATCATTAGACATTCCACATATTTCATATAATATAGATATATGTGGAATTAGTGAAAGTGACTTTTAATGTGCTTAAAGAAGTATTTATTTTACATGCACATGACCAACATAGTAGATATTTATATGAAGAAATGTATTAAAAATTTATAACATGTAGTACCCAATAGGACTCCAACTCTGCATAATGCTGCAGAGACTGCAGCGCTGGTTTTTAGTTGAAAACTTGGTGGTTGGTTAAATAGGGCCTTCAGATACATTGCTCTGATCCCAAAGTAAATAGCTAAAGCACATGTGTGATGGAATCAGAAAAACATATGTATCACAAACACTCAGCTCCAAGAAAAAGTGGTTTCTACATTGATCCATCTAGGAATTGTGCCCGGGACTTCAGAGGATGTCGTCAGGAGGGACATCATGAACACCAGTGTGTATGCCATTTGTCATGACGGCCCGAGTTTGATTTCTGGATGGAGTCAATGTAGAAATTACTTTTGATGCTGAGAGACCTGAGTTTTATCCTCAAGGCTTGTACAATGTGTTTTTTCAAAAACTTATGTACAATTTATATCATTTGCTTGGACAAAATGACAGTGACAGGCTCACCACCAAATCAAATCAAATCATTTATTTATTGACATAAGAATGTACATTTGTTTATCTATAGTCATTTTAATCTACCACCTCTACTAGTTATCTTCATACTGAGGTTCCGATAAAAGAGGAGAAACAGGCGAAAAAAACTCCAAAGGTATCCTCTATGTCGTATTTTTTCCAACAAAGGAAATACAAAATTGAATGTAACATAATTAGAAACAGCCTGGGAGTGATCAACTCCTTATTATCACTAATATATACATTTATATTGTAATAACCCTTTCCAAATATTTATTCATTAAAAAACTAACAAAAGCCTCATAGTATATAGTAGTATAAGTAGGAATGCCTACTGGATAAGTCACAATTGCCAAGTGGTTGGGTGATCGGAATTCGAGTCAAGCTCCGCAAAGTTCGATCCCCAGGCTAGTAACTGACATTTTTTTTTTAATTTATGTACAATTAACAAAAAAAACGGCGACGGGCTCACCACCAAATCAAATCAAATCATTTATTTATTGACATAAGAATGTACATTTGTTTATCTATAGTCATTTTTAATCTACCACCGTTTCGTAATGAGGTTCCTCTAACAGAGAAGAAACAGACGAAGACTTAATTTTCTAGACCTCTGTCTATATTGGGAATGAGGAAAGATATTTTTTTTCCTACTGGGATGAACCATATGTTTCATTATTTCAATTCATGCAACTACTCTACTAACATGGCTAGCTGGTAAAACAATAGCAAATGTACTAACCTCTAGTGTTTTATGGAACTTGGTGTTTGTACCTTTACCACCAGTGTCAAAAACCATTGTCTTGGAAAGGCAAAGCTGTGGATACTCATTCTTGCACAGTTCAGGGTCCTGAGGGTCTATTGGAAACTGCAAAACAGAAATTTCAAATAGTTCACACTGAGGAAAAGTTTTAGCATGTAATTTTCGACTGTACTATACATATACATAGAAAGAAACGAAGAACTATTTTGAATACTCACGATTGATGTCTCTTGGCGGAACTTCATCTTTAAACACATTAAAAGTCACTTTTACTCAATTCCACATAAATCATTCCACATTCCACATATTTCATATAATATAGATATATGTGGAATTAGTGAAAGTGACTTTTAATGTGCTTAAAGAAGTATTTATTTTACATGCACATGACCAACATAGTAGATATTTATATGAAAAAATGTTTTAAAAATTTATAACATGTAGTACCCAATAGGACTCCAACTCTGCATAATGCTGCAGAGACTGCAGCGCTGGTTTTTAGTTGAAAACTTGGTGGTTGGTTAGATAGGGCCTTCAGATACATTGCTCTGATCCCAAAGTAAATAGCTAAAGCACATGTGTGATGGAATCAGAAAAACATATGTATCACAAACACTCAGCTCCAAGAAAAAGTGGTTTCTACATTGATACATTTAGGAATTGTGCCCGGGACTTCAGAGGATGTCGTCAGGAGGGACATCATGAACACCAGTGTGTATGCCATTTGTCATGTCGGCCCGCGTTTGATTTCTGGATGGAGTCAATGTAGAAATTACTTTTGATGCTGAGAGACCTGAGTTTTATCCTCAAGGCTTGTACAATGTGTTTTTTCAAAAACTTATGTACAATTTATATCATTTGCTTGGACAAAATGACAGTGTCCCAAAAAATTTCTTCGGTGGCAGGTGGATTGAAAGGACTCCATTTTCTAGACCTCTTCTCCTGTATTGGGATTTGCATGAATATATAATTTGAGATTAGAGCAATGTATGTGACATTGTCCCTACCTCCCTATATACAGACATCACTAAAGAAATTTAAAGGGCCTGCACATAAGGATAGAGCTCTAAGAGCACTCACCGGAGCACATCTGCCGAGGTAATCATACAGCCAGGTGTGAACCCGCTGCAACTTTAATTTGAAATTTACAGCTTTCTGCAGTAAAATGGCACATTCCCAGCAGAGCCATTGTGGCAGCCCATCTGATTCTGATATCTGGAATGAAATAGAAAAAACTTATGAAAAATAATATCTTCACACAATTCCCAATGTTGGGGTAGACAGCGGTCTGGATAAAGTCCTTTCAACCAGCATTTTTTAGACCTTTTCTAGGACAATGTGACAAGTGGTGTGCCCATCGCCATTTTTATGTACAATCCAATGATATAAATCTTACGGAATGTTTTGTAAAAACACATTGGTGCGAGCGCCTGCCACCTGGGGATCGAACTTTGAGTGTCTTGACTCAAAATGCGATCACCCAATCACTCTGCTACTGATTTCGTTCTATGGCATGGCATGGCTGTGTCTGGCAGAAAAGACATAAAAGCAAATGCAGAGGAAAGGCAGTCTCTTAGTGAATTGTGTGGCGTTATTTCGTCCCAAATAAGAAACGTTGAAGAGTCGAAAATAACTGCATTGTCTTGACCTCTGCCTACCTTGGTATTAGGTGAAGATATATAAAGAGAACGAAAACCTATAAAGCATATATATTTGCTTAAAATATACGACCAATTTTCGTTGCCTGGTAGTCAACAGAGGCGACTAAACAAAGCCAAGAAATGAAAAGAAAATCTATTGAAAGGCAATAGCAATCGGCAGATGGCAACATAATACTAAAATTAACATGCCGACGTAGTCTAGATACCAGGCCATAAACTCCAAAAAAATACGTTGATGAAAGATATTACTTACAGTAATACCGGCTAACTCCAAAAATAATCCACTATACATTGTTAAATTAACACCACGTCTGTTTTTAGATAAACAACCGCGACAAATTGTTGTTACAAGCTCCTGTTCTTGTTTTATGTCATCGTTGTTTAAGAAAATATCAGGTTCCATATTTAAAAGAAGAATTAATTAAATAAAATACAGTGAAAAACTAGATGCATAGGATAGCATTTTGTAAACAATATGGCGTGTAGAGATGTTCAATGCCGTAGATTCTCAATAATTATCGATATTAAATGTTACAATATCGAAATTTGAGTATCGATCCTAATAGATTCAAAATGAAATTATTTATTTATATTAATATTTTAATTCATATTATTAAAAGTCACGATAGCCGAGTGGTTGGGTGGTTGGAATTTCGAGTCAAGAGACCCGAGTTCATTCCCAGGTGGCAGGATCGAACCAACGGGTTTTAAAAACTTATGTACGAATTATATCGTTGGCTTGGACATAAAGACGGCGACGGGCTCACCACGTTGTCCCCACGTTGGAAGGTGGGTCGAAGGGACTTAATTGTCTAGACTAGACCTCTGTCTACCCCTGTATTGGGAATTCCGTGATGATATTTATATTTTTTTTTAATATTTACCACAATGAAGTTTCTCTAACAGAGAAGAAACAAGCAAAATAAACTAATGGAATAACTTCATAGCTGCACTCTTTGTTATTTTTCTTTTAAATAAATTAAAATTTGGAACAAACTCAGTTTGGGTGCAATCAACTCATAATCGGGAGTCACTGTCATAAATATATTCATTTATATTTTACAAAAAAAAAAAAGGAAACCTCTTGACAAAATTAGTTGCAGATTGTCGCCAAAATCCATAGGCGTGATCACCAGTAAGGACAGTCCTTACCCTGTAAATTGTATTGGGTTATTTCCCAAAATTATATTTATAAATGATTTTTTTGTTTACAGAAAGTAGTTATAATACTCTATGGAGTATTATCTGGAGGATCTATGATCCTAGTATTTTAGTAGGTGCGTAACCGATATTCGTTTGCAACTTCAACTCATAGTGGCGGGGTTAGCTGCGTTGACACAACTTTGTTTATTTATATAATTAATTTATCGAAAAGCGTTAGGGTTGCGCTAAAGTTTAGCAGCGAAAGCGTTAAAGTTTTAGATCAGTCTGGGATGCTCATCCTAACTTACCTGTCCGGTAGTTGTGGTATGGTATACGGGTATACGACCCCGGCTTCCCTAGCTATTACTATCCTGTCCCTTACCTTCCTGGGCGGTAATATCGTAACTTTCCTAATTCCCATCCTAACTTACCAATCTTTCTTTTCTCACAACCTATCCTTCCCTTTCCCTACTCCTATTCTCCCCGGCAATCCAACGTCTGCCGCGCGGATGGATGCATGGCTAGGGGCAAACCTAGTCGTTAGCGTGCCACACTGCCCTGGGACCGGGCAACCCAGAATTACGCTAGCCTTACCCTGGCATGTGGGGCTCTTTCCTTGCTACTCGTGGGAACGCAATGGTGAATAAAAGTGAAAAATCTGCAAGAAAAAGATAAGAAAGATGAGAATGTAGAGAAACTAATAGAAAGTTTTGAAGGCATAGAAGAGATATGTGTGATTGAAGATTTGTTGGAGACATTTAAGAAAGGAGTCGTGAATGCTGCTGTTGAGGTATGCGGAGTAGCTAAACGAAGGAAAGGAAGAAAGAAGTATAATGTGTGGATGGATAAAGATGTACAAAAGGCTGTGCAAGAAAAGAAGAAAGCGTGGTTGGATTGGTTAGCAACAAAAGCTAACCAAAAACTTCAAAAGGCGACGAATGACGAGATAAAGGAAGCGAGAAAGAAGTATAAAAGATTCAAATACGCTGCTGCTGCTGATGTTGTGACTAGAAAGAAAGAAGAACAAAAGGATGATTTTGATAGGAGGCTCACTGAAGATTCCCAGTCAAACATCAAGTTTTTCTGGAAATCCGTCAATACAGCCAGAGGAAAAACCTCTACCTCGGAGCTGAATACAATCAGAAGTCAAGATGGGAGCATTATAAAAGGAGAAGAATATGTGTTAAAGAGATGGAAAGAGTATTTTGAATGTTTATTTGAAAGAGAGGAAGTGCAGGTACAACACCCGGCACCTTCCATGGTTAATATAAATGTTGATGAAAGTGAGATAAGCGTGGACAAAATAGTAAAAGCGCTGAAAAGTATGAGATTAGGTAAGGCTGCCGGATATGATAGGATTACCGTCGAGATGCTGAGGACTGGACAGGGCTTAGTGGCTAGTCAGCTGTACCGCCTTTTCAATTTGTGCTGGCGAAATGGGCAAGTACTGGGAGACTGGTGCAAAGCCGTAATCGTGCTATTATATAAGGGAAAAGGGTCACGGCAGGACTGCGTAAATTACCGCGGTATAAGCCTTCTCAGCGTCGTCGGTAAATTGTATGCGAAAGTGTTGATTGAAAGGGTTGTGAATGAAACGGACGAAAAAGTATGGGATGCATAAGCGGGATTTAGAAAGGGAATGGGATGTACGGATCAGGTCTTTTCCTTGCGTTGCATAGCCGAAAAGTGTCTGGCTAAAAATCAGAAGGTCTATTGCACGTTCATGGATCTAGAAAAGGTCTATGATAGAGTGGTGAGGAATGAATTGTAGTCAGCATTGTCCGTGAAAGGTGTTAGCAGTATCCTCATACGAGCATTGCAATCTCTTTATAGGGATTCCTGTGCTTGTGTAAGGATAAACGGGACATACACTTAATGGTTTAATATCGAAAAAGGTGTTAGACAGGGATGTGTAGCGTCACCGTGGCTGTTTAATCTGTTCATGGACAATTGCTTGACAGATTTAAAAGAGAATGAAAGTGGGTTGAGAATGAATGAGTTACTCGTCAAATGTTTTCTCTATGCTGATGATCAAGTATTACTTGCGTCTTCAGCCGAGGAGTTGCAGGAGATGGTAACTGCTATGAGTGGAGCTTTTGTTAGAAAGGGGATGAAGATGAATGTAAAGAAGAGGAAAGTGATGGTGTTTGAAAGAGATGAGGCCATGACATACTGCAATATAATGATTGCAGACGAACAAATTGAACAGGTGAATGAGTTTTTGTATCTGGGTTTGTGTTGTGTATCAAAGTTCACAACAGATGGAAAGTGTGGGAGTGATATTGAAAGAAGAGTGAATGCAGGAAACATGGTGAATGGAGCTTTGCACTCCTTTCCGACTGCTCAAGTCGGATGGTGTCTAACAAGGCTCGTTTGGCTGTGCATAGGGTAGATCTGGTTCCGACACTCATCTACGGAAGTGAAAGTTGGGTATGGCAGAAGAAACATGAAAGCAGAGTAAATGCAGTTAAGGTGAGAGCATTAAGAAGTATGTTAGGAGTTAAACTGAGCGACAGGATAAGGTATAGTAAAATAAGGAAACGTTGTGGTCTGAAAGAAGATGTAGTGACTAAAATTGAGAAAGGTATGCTGAGATGGTTTGGCAATGTCGAGAGAATGAATGAAGAACGATTGATTAAAATAGCATATAAGGCGAGTGTGAATGGAAGTATAGGAAGGGGAAGACCTAGGCGGACGTTTCGGGACCAAATCAGGGACGTCCTGAAAAAAGGCCAGGTCAAGAGTACCCTGAATCGAAGAGAATGTATGAAGGGAATAATGAAAGTGGACGAAGCGAAACAAGTATGTAAGGATCGTGGCAAGTGGAAAGAAGTGGTCTCTGCCTACCCCTACGGGAAAGAGACGTGATTATATGTATTAATGTACGTTTTCTAATATATAAAATTTCGTCCGATTCTCATGAAATTTTGTATGCATATTGATTAGGTCTGAGAATCGGAAAACATCTATTTTTCGGCTATCGTGACTCTGGTTGACAAAGGTCCAGACAGTTAAGTCGTTTCGTTCCACCTTTCACCGACGACTTTTTTTGGAACATCGTGACTGGATAAGCTTGTCGCCATCATCATGTCCCAGCCTCCGATGTAAATAGTACATAAGTTATTGAAAAGGCTCATGTGTACGAGCCTATTATCTAGGGATCGAACTTGGGTCTCTCGACTTGAAGTCTTAGCACCCAACCATTCAGCTATCGTGATTTGATATATTCCAATCAATCAGTGGAAACTATTAAACACCCAATTCAAAAGAGGTGAAGAACTGAAATTTCTTCATTTTCTTTTGATTAGCCGAGTAGGTGATCAATGAAGCGACCCGAGATCGATTCCCAGGTAACAACAAACAACTTAAATACAAATAGTGTAGTTGGCTAAGGACTTAACAGTCTAGACCTATATCTATCCCTGTATTGGGAATGGTGTGAAGATATTTTCTTTTTATGTTTGGGATTCCATAATTATATCCTAACGTGGTGACAATAGGACCACGGACGGATCGAACTCTGGTCTCTCGACTCGAATTCTGATCACCCAACCACTCGGCTATCGTGACTAGCTATAGTTATTTATGTCAGAGATAATACCCTCATGAAAGTCACACCTCTGCCAGCCACGTTGATAAGTGCTCCATTATGAAATGAGAGATATATAGATATCGGCCTGTTAAATGTGTGACATAGGCCTCTCCCATACCGAGGATTTGCCATAATCGCCACGCTTAGCAAGCGGATCGGCGATCGCAGCACCAGACCACTCGCACCTCAGACGCTGCTGCCCCTCTTCGATGTGATTATTTTGGCCTGAAACTTTTAGAGATTGTTGCCATAACGATATTCAAGGCTTCTCTCTTAGTCGCCTCTTACGACACCCACGAGAAGATAGGGACTCCTAATATTCTTGTGCCGTCACCACACGTTACATAAATACTACGTTTATATCATCACGCAATTTCCTACTAGTGTAGTTCTGCCTACACTAGAAGACTATGAAGCCCTTTCTATCCACTATTCAACAAAGTTCATTTCGGACGACGTGACAGGCGGTGACATACTGCAATATAATGATTGCAGATGAACAAATTGAACAGGTGAATGAGTTTTTGTATCTGGGTTTGTGTTGTGTATCAAAGTTCACAAGAGATGGAAAGTGTGAGAGTGATATTGAAAGAAGAGTGAATACAGGAAACATGGTAAATGGAGCTTTGCACTCCTTTATGAGCAGTCGGATGGTGTTTAACAAGGCTGGCACAGGCACTCGTTTGGCTGTGCATAGGGTAGTTCTGGTTCCGACACTCATCTACGGAAGTGAAAGTTGGGTATGGCAGAAGAAACATGAAAGCAGAGTAAATGCAGTTAAGGTGAGAGCATTAAGAACTATGTTAGGAGTTAAACTGAGGGACAGGATAAGGTATAGTAAAATAAGGAAACGTTGTGGTCTGAAAGAAGATGTAGTGACTAAAATTGAGAAAGGTATGCTGAGATGGTTTGGCAATGTCGAGAGAATGAATGAAGAACGATTGATTAAAATAGCATATAAGGCGAGTGTGAATGGAAGTATAGGAAGGGGAAGACCTAGGCGGACGTTTCGAGACCAAATCAGGGACGTCCTGAAAAAAGGCCAGGTCAAGAGTACCCTGAATCGAAGAGAATGTATGAAGGGAATAATGAAAGTGGACGAAGCGAAACAAGTATGTAAGGATCGTAGCAAGTGGAAAGAAGTGGTCTCTGCCTACCCCTACGGGAAAGAGACGTGATTATATGTATTAATGTACGTTTTCTAATATATAAAATTTCGTCCGATTCTCATGAAATTTTGTATGCATATTGATTAGGTCTGAGAATCGGAAAACATCTATTTTTCACCCCCCCCCCTCCCTAAATGTTAAGGGTAGTCTACCCCTAATTTTTTTATTTTGTTATGATATAACATTAAAAATACATAAAACCCAAAATTATTACCCCTGTACGATTTTTATATGGACCCCTATTTTTATAAGGCAAAACAACGTTTGCGGGTTCAGCTAGTCATTAGTATAGGATTAATTACATAAAAGTCATTATCTTAATTACACAAAATTTGGATCGTTTACTCAGACTAACGGATGAATTCAGTAGAGATATTAAAATGACTTTTGGAACAGATAAATGTAAAATTAACAGTATTATTAAAGGACAACTCAAAGAAACAGACCCTTATAATTTATCTTGTCAAAAAGATATTATAAGAAGTATGGAGTTTAAAGAAACCTATAAATACCTTGGGTATCATCAAAATAAAACAATACCTCACACAGAAATAAAAAACGCTCTCAGAAGTAAATACAAACAAAGAATTAATCAAATACTTAAAACTCAATTATCGGCAAGAAATAAAACCAAAGCAATCAATACATACGCCATCCCAATATTAACATACTCTTTTTGTATCATAAAATGGTAATATATAGAACTAGCGGCGTTAAATACCCAAACTAGAAAAACATGTAACACACATAACATTCATCATATACATTCTGCTGTCGATTTACATTAAAAAGAAAACATGGTGGTCGTGGCTTCATAGATATGAGAAATCTTCACTACGCGCAAGTACGCAATTTACGCACATATTTCCTTAATAAAGCTGAAAATAATAAGATTCATAGAGCAATAGTAAATATTTCCACATCTACATCACCTTTACAACTAAACAATAGGGAGTTTGATCCGAAACAAAAATAACCAATGATGAACATAAGATGAAAATTGAAAAAAGGCCATACACGGTAAATATCCACATCAATTACAACAAGAGCATATTGATTGCAAAGCATCAAATACCTGGCTTACTAAAGGTAACATGTTCGGTGAAACAGAAGGATTTCTTATCGCAATCCAAGATCAAATAAAGACACGCAATTACTCTCGTATATATTAAAAGAACCCATTGAAACAGATAAATGTAGATTATGTCACCGTACCACCGAAACAATTGACCATATCACGGGAGGTTGTAGCGCATTAGCCAATAAAGAATATACACACCGCCATGACAACGTAGCCAAAAATATACATCAGCAACTTGCTAAGAGCAAGTTGCTGATGTATATTTTTGGCTACACAAACTTTTAGACACGTATACGCCTTATTACAAATACAAACCTACAAATGTCCTGGAAAATGAAAATTCCAAGTTATACTGGAACCGAGACATAATTAAATAAATATAATAAATAAATATCTTCACGCAATTCCCAATACAGGGGTAAACAGAGGTCAAGTCTAGACAATTAAGTCCCTTCGACCCACCTTCCACCGAACATATTTTCGGGACAACATGCCAGGTGGTGAGCCCGTCGCCGAGAAACATAATTACAAAATAAAAATAAAATTAAATAAAATTAAATATCTTCACGCAATTCCCAATACAGGGGTAGACAGAGGTCTAGTCTAAACATTTAATTCCTTCGACCACCTTCCACCGAAGATATTTTCGGGACAACGTGACAGGTGGTGAGCCGTCGCCGTCTTTATGTCAAGCCAACGATATAATTTGTACATAAGTTTTTGAAAAACTCTTTGGTACTGCCACTTGGGGATCGAACTCGGGTCTCTCGACTCGAAATTCCGACCACCCAACAACTCGGCTATCGTGACTTTTAGTATTAGTAAGTAATAAGATAAGACAATAAATTCATATTTAAACCTACTCGATCGAACTCGGTCTTCACAGATGTCCTAATAGATATAAGTCTAGACAAATCTGTCCAATCCACATTTCAATGGAGCTTATTTTGGCTAATGTGGCAGGTGAAAAACACGTCTCGTCTCAACCTCCAGGCTAATGGAATAAAATACTAACTTAAATATATGTAATGTACGTATTATATAAACATATCAATATCTGACGACCTTCGTGGACGAGCGTCCACACTGGTTTTCATGGTGTCAACTCTGATGTCAACTCTGGGATTTAGGCGTTAAAATGTAGACAATACTTTTTCGAAATTTCCTCGAATCTGACTGTTTGTGGTACGTTCCTTATTATTATTTTATTTATTTTTAATTTATTTATATATTTGTATAATGTTAGTATACAGGTTGACACAATAACATAACATAAGATAATATCACATTAACCATTTCTGGTATACAAATTTTATAATTAAATAAAACATTGATTTGCTCATTAACTTTACGTGTCATTTAAAGTTACTCTGGGGACTACGATATTTATATTTTGTAAATGTTCACTCATTGATACGTGACAATATATACCAAAATTAAATTGTTATTATTTTCAGGCAAGCAATAAAAAAAAGTTAAGCAATTAAAATAAATATTGTACAATAATCATATAAAGAAATTTGTTACATTCTAAATTTAGATTGAATTAATCCATTATCCAAATTAAATTAGGACTTTTAGTAATTTAAAGTTCATCATAGAATTCTTTATTGATTAAAACATCTTATCAATTTACCATTTTTTAGAATGAATATGATTATCTTCACCAATTCCATTACAGAGGTAGACAGAGGTCTAGTCTAAACATTTAATTCCTTCGACCCACCTTCCACCGAAGATATTTTCGGGACAACGTGACAGGTGGTGAGCCGTCGCCGTCTTTATGTCCAAGCCAACGATATAATTTGTACATAAGTTTTAGAAAAACCCATTGGTACAGCTACTTGAGGATCGAACTCAGGTCTCTTCACTCGAAATTCCGACCACCCAACCACTCGGCTATCTTGACTTTACAGATCGAACAATTCTTAGCAATAGAACAGATATTACTTTAACTTTAAAATCTACTAAAACTACATAACTAATAGACATATCTGTACCCAACACTAACAACCTTAAACAAAACACACAGAGAAGATCCAAAAATACATACCTCTTGCTGATGAAATAAAACAAATGTGGCATCAGGATGACGTAAAAGTAGTCCCTATTATAATTTCATCCACTGGTGGCGTCCCAAAATACTCCGTAATGCCCATAAAACATTGGAGCTTGAAAAGAATACATACACACCACTTCAAAGTCCATAATAATTGATACTTGTTCGATAGTTCGCCGTTTCTTAAACCCATCGTCCCTGACTTTGCTCTGCACACCAGAAAGTGATTTACACAACACAACATAAAAAAACACTTAACAGATTCCACGTCAAGGAATAGAAGACTTGGCTTAGCCCGTCTCTGTTTCTCTTAAAATTACCAGCTCTATAGCTGAGTTAGGCTAAGCTTTCATAATAATATAATAATAGTATAATAATAAATAATATAATACAGAAAAATAGCAAGTTGCATTTGCGTTGTCTATTGACAGCGTTTCAGAAATGTTAAAAAGACCGAAGATATTATCAGACCGAATCAGACAGATGGGCATCAGCGTCTGAGTTGCGAGTGGTCTGGTATTGCGATCGCCAATCCAGTTGCCTAGCGTGGCGATTATGGCAAATCCTCCTTATGGGAGTCTCTCTCATAAGGGGATTTTATATATACTACAGTGGACTTTAACAGGCCGATATGTATGTATGAAATTTATTTATATGTAGGAAAGATTTTCAAAACACATGAGAAATATTCTAATATAAATAGATTTCAAAAATTGTACAGCTAAATCAGTAAATAAGTAAAATAAAGTCAGGTTAATGTTTTTCCGTATTCAGGAAGTCATTCGCTCAGTTGTTAGGGAAATGTTTCCATTCCGTCAAAATTATCCAGATTATAGGATTGTAGTTTGACATTTTTATATAGAAAAGGGAGGCAAACGAGCAGGTGGCCCATGTGATGGTAAGTGATTACCGCCGATGAACACCCGCAATACCAGAGGCTTAGCAGATGCGTTGACGGCCTTTGAGAAAGGTGTGGGCCTCCGGTTACCTGCACTCACCAGACGAAACGCAGAAGTTTATTATCTACTTCACGCCGGTATTCTGTGAGTTCGTGGTACTTCCCCGGTCGAGCCGGCCCATGCATGCAACAACAAAAGCTGATGCGTGGCTCTACAACTGTTACATTTCTCGGGTTTGGGTGTTTTTGATACCTCTGTTGTTTCTGATTCCATATAACTGCACGCCATAAATTGCCAATATGAATAAGATTAAGTGTAAATATAACCTATATAATAGAATTAAAAGAATAATTAGAACATATATCTTTTTAGCAAGAGAATTGGTTTAATTGTTTTTTAAATCTGTTTTACAGCTCTAATTTATATTGTTTAACAGTTAGTTTTTAGTTAGTTATCAAAACTTATGTACGATATAATGGTTGGCTAGGATATAAACGGCAGCCTCACCATCTGTCACGTTGTCCAAAAAAAGTCTTGTGTGAAAGATGTGACGCTAGGTTGTCAATACCTCTGTCTACCCCAGTGAATGTCGTAAACCTTTTTTTATTTCTTTATTCTATCTCTAATTTATAAAATAAATTAATAAAATAAATAAATATCTTCACGCAATTCCCAATACAGGGGATAGATAGAGTTCTAGTCTAGACAATTAAGTCCCTTTGACCCACCTTCCACCGAAGATATTTTCGGGACAACGTGACAGGTGGAGAGTCCGTCGCCGTCTTTATGATCTAGACATCGATATAATTGTACATAAGTTTTTGAAAAACACATTAGTACGAGCATGCTAACTGGGGATCGAACTCGGGTCTCTTGACTCGAAATTCCGACCACCCAACCATTCGGCTATCGTGACTCTGGTTGACAAAAGTCCAGACAGTTAAGTCGTTTCGTTCCACCTTTCACCGACGACTTTTTTTGGAACATCGTGACTGGATAAGCTTGTCGCCATCATCATGTCAAGCCCTCCGATATAAATAGTACATAAGTTATTGAAAATGCTCGTATTGTACGAGCCTATTATCTAGGGATCGAACTTGGGTCTCTCGACACTGATCTGCTTTAACCATTCCAGCTATCGTGATTTGATGTATTCCAATCAAGTCAGTGGAAACTATTAAACGCAATTCGAAAGAGGTGAAGAACTGAAATTTCTTCATTTCTTTTGATTAGCCGAGAGTCAGTGATCAGTGAAGCGACCCGAGATCGATTCCCGAGGTAACAACAAACAACTTAAATACAAATAGTGTAGTTGGCTAAGGACTTAACAGTCTAGACCTCTGTCTACCTCTGTATTAGAATTGCGTGAAGATATTTATTATTTATATTTATTATTACAAATAACATGCATGATATAATTACAAACATTTATATTCATTACACGAACGTTTGCCCTAACGGTACTCAAAACCGCATCCTATACATACATAACGGCCTGTCCACTGCAGGACTAAGGACTCTTCCAAGGGAGGATTTGCCATAATCGCCACGCTTGGCAGGCGGATTGGCGATCGCAGCACCAGACCACTCGCACCGCACAAGCTGCTGCCCATTTCGGTCTGATTATTTTGGTCTGATATTTTTAGAGAACGATCCGCCTCCTATCGGTTGCCATAACGATATTTAAGACTTAACTTTAACCTTAGTCGCCTCTTACGACATCCACGGGAAGAAAGGAAGTGGTAATACTTGTAGCGTATGATGTGCTGCAGGAAAAGGGTAGCTACCCAGGTCTAACTAGCCAGGTCGGGAGATCGTGACCTGGGGAGGACGTCTCGTCCACACTGTGCGCTATCGGTACTCGTATATATGCTTGTAATTGTGCCAACTTCGATAGCGCGATGTAGGGCGTCGATGTGTTTCCTGAATCCGCCACTAGCGAGCTTCCAATGTGGAGACACAGATGTCGCCACATACTCTTACACCATTACCACACGGTCATCCTTCAGCGTCAAAAAAATTCTTTGTCAATAATCAATGTAACCAAGAGATTTTATCATTCACATTTCTCCTTATATTTAGGCACAATCTCTAACGGGGTAGCCAGAGAACAGATCCTTCAGTGTCCTTCAACCCACCTTTCACCGACGACTTTTTGGAACATCGTGACTGGTGATAAGCTTGTCGCCATCATCATGTCAAACCTCCGATATAAATAGTACATAAGTTATTGAAAATGCTCATGTGTACGAGCCTATTATCTAGGGATCGAACTTGGGTCTCTCGACTTTGAAGTCTTAGCACCCAACCATTCAGCTATCGTGATTTGATGTATTCCAATCAGTCAGTGGAAACTATTAAACACCCAATTCGAAAGAGGTGAAGAACTGAAATTTCTTCATTTTCTTTTGATTAGCCGAGTCGGTGATCAGTGAAGCGACCTGAGATCGATTCCTGCAACAACAAACAACTTAAATACAAATAGTGTAGTTGGCTAAGGACTTAACAGTCTAGACCTCTGTCTACCTCTGTATTGGGAATTGCGTGAAGATATTTATTATTTATATTTATTATTTATATTTATTATTTATATTTATTATTTATATTTATTATTTATATTTATTATTTATATTTATTATTTATATTTATTATTTATATTTATTATTTATATTTATTATTTATATTTATTATTTATATTTATTATTTATATTTATTATTTATATTTATTATTTATATTTATTATTTATATTTATTATTTATATTTATTATTTATATTTATTATTTATATTTATTATTTATATTTATTATTTATATTTATTATTTTATTTATTTTAAATAAATAAATAAATAAATAAATAAATAAATAAATAAATAAATAAATAAATAAATAAATAAATAAATAAATAAATAAATAAATAAATAAATAAATAAATAAATAAATAAATAAATAAATAAATAAATAAATAAATAAATAAATAAATAAATAAATAAATAAATAAATAAATAAATAAATAAATAAATAAATAAATAAATAAATAAATAAATAAATAAATAAATAAATAAATAAATAAATAAATAAATAAATAAATAAATAAATAAATAAATAAATAAATAAATAAATAAATAAATAAATAAATAAATAAATAAATAAATAAATAAATAAATAAATAAATAAATAAATAAATAAATAAATAAATAAATAAATAAATAAATAAATAAATAAATAAATAAATAAATAAATAAATAAATAAATAAATAAATAAATAAATAAATAAATAAATAAATAAATAAATAAATAAATAAATAAATAAATAAATAAATAAATAAATAAATAAATAAATAAATAAATAAATAAATAAATAAATAAATAAATAAATAAATAAATAAATAAATAAATAAATAAATAAATAAATAAATAAATAAATAAATAAATAAATAAATAAATAAATAAATAAATAAATAAATAAATAAATAAATAAATAAATAAATAAATAAATAAATAAATAAATAAATAAATAAATAAATAAATAAATAAATAAATAAATAAATAAATAAATAAATAAATAAATAAATAAATAAATAAATAAATAAATAAATAAATAAATAAATAAATAAATAAATAAATAAATAAATAAATAAATAAATAAATAAATAAATAAATAAATAAATAAATAAATAAATAAATAAATAAATAAATAAATAAATAAATAAATAAATAAATAAATAAATAAATAAATAAATAAATAAATAAATAAATAAATAAATAAATAAATAAATAAATAAATAAATAAATAAATAAATAAATAAATAAATAAATAAATAAATAAATAAATAAATAAATAAATAAATAAATAAATAAATAAATAAATAAATAAATAAATAAATAAATAAATAAATAAATAAATAAATAAATAAATAAATAAATAAATAAATAAATAAATAAATAAATAAATAAATAAATAAATAAATAAATAAATAAATAAATAAATAAATAAATAAATAAATAAATAAATAAATAAATAAATAAATAAATAAATAAATAAATAAATAAATAAATAAATAAATAAATAAATAAATAAATAAATAAATAAATAAATAAATAAATAAATAAATAAATAAATAAATAAATAAATAAATAAATAAATAAATAAATAAATAAATAAATAAATAAATAAATAAATAAATAAATAAATAAATAAATAAATAAATAAATAAATAAATAAATAAATAAATAAATAAATAAATAAATAAATAAATAAATAAATAAATAAATAAATAAATAAATAAATAAATAAATAAATAAATAAATAAATAAATAAATAAATAAATAAATAAATAAATAAATAAATAAATAAATAAATAAATAAATAAATAAATAAATAAATAAATAAATAAATAAATAAATAAATAAATAAATAAATAAATAAATAAATAAATAAATAAATAAATAAATAAATAAATAAATAAATAAATAAATAAATAAATAAATAAATAAATAAATAAATAAATAAATAAATAAATAAATAAATAAATAAATAAATAAATAAATAAATAAATAAATAAATAAATAAATAAATAAATAAATAAATAAATAAATAAATAAATAAATAAATAAATAAATAAATAAATAAATAAATAAATAAATAAATAAATAAATAAATAAATAAATAAATAAATAAATAAATAAATAAATAAATAAATAAATAAATAAATAAATAAATAAATAAATAAATAAATAAATAAATAAATAAATAAATAAATAAATAAATAAATAAATAAATAAATAAATAAATAAATAAATAAATAAATAAATAAATAAATAAATAAATAAATAAATAAATATATCCAAGAGATTTTATCATTCACATTTCTCACTTATATTTAGGCACAATCTCTAACGGGGTAGCCAGAGAACAGATCGCTAAGTGTCCCTTCAACCCACCTTTCACCGACGACTTTTTGGAACATCGTGACTGGATAAGCTTGTCGCCATCATCATGTCCCAGCCTCCGATGTAAATAGTACATAAGTTATTGAAAAGGCTCATGTGTACGAGCCTATTATCTAGGGATCGAACTTGGGTCTCTCGACTTGAAGTCTTAGCACCCAACCATTCAGCTATCGTGATTTGATATATTCCAATCAATCAGTGGAAACTATTAAACACCCAATTCAAAAGAGGTGAAGAACTGAAATTTCTTCATTTTCTTTTGATTAGCCGAGTAGGTGATCAGTGAAGCGACCCGAGATCGATTCCCAGGTAACAACAAACAACTTAAATACAAATAGTGTAGTTGGCTAAGGACTTAACAGTCTAGACCTCTGTCTACCCCTGTATTGGGAATTGCGTGAAGATATTTATTATTACAAATAACATACATGACTCAAGTACAAACATTTATATTCATTACACGAACGTTTGCCCTAACGGTACTCAAAACCGCATCCTATACATACATAACGGCCTGTCCACTGCAGGACTAAGGACTCTTCCAGGGGAGGATTTGCCATAATCGCCACGCTTGGCAGGCGGATTGGCGATCGCAGCACCAGACCACTCGCACCGCACAAGCTGCTGCCCATTTCGGTCTGATTATTTTGGTCTGATATTTTTAGAGAACGATCCGCCTCCTATCGGTTGCCATAACGATATTTAAGACTTAACTTTAACCTTAGTCGCCTCTTACGACATCCACGGGAAGAAAGGAAGTGGTAATACTTGTAGCGTATGATGTGCTGCAGGAAAAGGGTAGCTACCCAGGTCTAACTAGCCAGGTCGGGAGATCGTGACCTGGGGAGGACGTCTCGTCCACACTGTGCGCTATCGGTACTCGTATATATGCTTGTAATTGTGCCAACTTCGATAGCGCGATGTAGGGCGTCGATGTGTTTCCTGAATCCGCCACTAGCGAGCTTCCAATGTGGAGACACAGATGTCGCCACATACTCTTACACCATTACCACACGGTCATCCTTCAGCGTCAAAAAAATTCTTTGTCAATAATCAATGTAACCAAGAGATCTTATCATTCCTTTTCTCATTTCTCACTTATATTTAGGCACAATCCCTAACGGGGTAGCCAGAGAACAGATCGCGAAGTGTCACAATTCTTACATACTTCTTTCGCTTGTTTCAGATTGATCATTTTCTTCATACACGCACATCTAGGTATCTGAGTACTCCCATTTCTTATTATTACTCGATATTACCCAGAGTGATATTTATACGTGATATAATTTGATAATAACGAAGTAATAAGATAAGACAATAAATTCATATTTAAACCTACTCGATCGAACTCGGTCTTCACTTCAGATGTCCTAATACAGAGGTAGACAGAAGTCTAGACAATTAAGTCCCTTTGACCCACCTTCCACCGAAGATATTTTCGGGACAACGTGACAGGTGGTGAGTCCGTCGCCGTCTTTATGTCCAAGCCAACGATATAATTCGTACATAAGTTTTGAAAACCCATTGGTACGAGAATGCTAACTGGGGATCGAACTCGGGTCTCTTGACTCGAAATTCCGACCACCCAACCATTCGGCTATCGTGACTTTTTAGTATTAGTAAGTAATAAGATAAGACAATAAATTCATATTTAAACCTACTCGATCGAACTCGGTCTTCACTTCAGATGTCCTAATAGATATAAGTCTAGACAATTCCGTCCTATCCACATTTCAATGGAGCTTATTTTGGCTAATGTGGCAGGTGAAAAACACGTCTCGTCTCAACCTCCAGGCTAATGGAATAAAATACTAACTTAAATATATGTAATGTACGTATTATATAAACATATCAATATCTGACGACCTTCGTGGACGAGCGTCCACACTGGTTTTCATGGTGTCAACTCTGATGTCAACTCTGGGATTTAGGCGTTAAAATGTAGACAATACTTTTTCGAAATTTCCTCGAATCTGACTGTTTGTGGTACGTTCCTTATTATTATTTTATTTATTTTTAATTTATTTATATATTTGTATAATGTTAGTATACAGGTTGACACAATAACATAACATAAGATAATATCACATTAACCATTTCTGGTATACAAATTTTATAATTAAATAAAACATTGATTTGCTCATTAACTTTACGTGTCATTTAAAGTTACTCTGGGGACTACGATATTTATATTTTGTAAATGTCCACTCATTGATACGTGACAATATATTCCAAAATAAAATTGTTATTATTTTCAGGCAAGCAATAAAAAAAAGTTAAGCAATTAAAATAAACATTGTACAATAATTATATAAAGAAATTTGTTATATTCTAAATTTAGATTGAATTAATCCATTATCCAAATTAAATTAGGACTTTTAGTAATTTAAAGTTCATCATAGAATTCTTTTATTGATTAAAACATCTTATCAATTTACCATTTTTTTTAGAATGAATATGATTATCTTCACGCAATTTCCATTACAGAGGTAGACAGAGGTCTAGTCTAAACATTTAATTCCCTTCGACCTACCTTCCACCGAAGATATTTTCGTGACAACGTGACAGGTGGTGAGCCCGTCGCCGTCTTTATGTCCAAGCCAACGATATTTTTTTTTACATAAGTTTTAGAAAAACCCATTGGTACGGCCACTTGAGGATCGAACTCGGGTCTCTTGACTCGAAATTCCGACCACCCAACCATTCGGATATCGTGACTTTTTTAGAACATTTTTAAGCCTTTTCTTATAGTGTGACTTAATATCATTAGGCAATGCATTATATATCTTTATGAAAACTGCGTAGCAATTGTTGAGAAACAATTATGTTTTGGGTATTTTGTTAAGAATAAGCTTATTTTGGTTTCTAAAATGTTTCGAATGATTAACATCAAATCAATCATCATCATAAAGTTAGAAAAATATCAGGATTATATCTTACAAATTTAGCTACTTCAAAAATATAATATACACAGGGAGGTGTAATGACTTAAAGTTTTTTTAAAATGAGGTTTAAATGATTCATAAAATGGTATATTAAACATTGCACGAACACATTTTTTTTGTGCAAGGAAAGCCCTATTCATGGTGCAAGGAAAGCCCTATTCATGTGTGAAGAATTTGTATTATGTGTGAAATTGTTTATCATTTTATAAAACAAATGCTTAAACTGCATACTTCAGAATCAAAGCAAGGTACGACCTCCGCGGACGAGTGGCGTAAATATCGGGTTTCAAGGTGTTGCCATCTCATATATGTATTTATTTATGTGATGTTGTGCCTGCCTATGTAGGTATTTGTTATTTATCTATAATTCGAGCATAAGCTTATGAGCCAGTAGAATAGGGTGCGGACTGCGAAACATGACGACCCAGGTTCGAGCCCGCCATTCGACAATTGTCTGTAAACTAAATAATCATTGCAGCTTTGTTGGAGTTGTTAACAGGAACACTTGTAGGTAATGTTATTTGGCCTTAGATAGTTAGAATTCTTTTTTTTAATAAACATTCCTATAAATTACACAAACATTTGCATTATCTCAGCATTGAAGGGTAATAAATTAGTAAAATATATACAAATTTGATCCATTGATTTGTCAATAAAAATTAAAAAATCACCACAGGAAATGTTTGTCTACGGCTTCAAGTACTGGCCGATTAATAAGAAAAATTAAAAAGAAAAAAAAAAAAAAAAACAAAGTTTCTATATTCAAAATCGCAACTAGATTTCCGATACTATCGGCATCACAGACATTATGTTGTGAAAGGCGATGGCGCAACGGCTCAACACGTAACCTACATCGGAGTGCCTAGGTCACGACACCGGCATTGAGTGGTGAGGCTAACTTGTTTGTTGTAGTGATGTGCAGTAATTGTCGATAGTTAAAAAAATACCTTCGGGCCATTCCCAATACAGGGGTAGACAGAGGTCTAGACAATTAAGTTTCGACCCTCTTCCATCGAAGAAATTTTAGGGACAACGTGACGGGTGGTGAGCCCGTCGCCGACTTTTGTCCAAGCCAAAGACATAATTCGTACGTAAGTTTTTTTTCTGAAAATCCTATTTACACGAGCCTGCTAGACTAGTCTAGACAGTTAAGTCGTTTTGACCTACTTCTATCGAAGAAATTTCAGGGACAACGTGACAGGTGGTGAGCTCGTCTCCGTCGCAATGATCAAACCAACGATACAATTCGTACATAATGTATTTTTTTTTTTGAAAATAGAGCTTAGGTCTCTTGACTCGAAATTCCGACCACCCAACCACTCGGTTATCGTGACTACATCGTGTCGATAGTTGAGCAAGCAATTCTCTCTTCTCGTGAGTGCTGAAAGAGGTGACATGGGGACTTGGATATGCAATTCGCCATTGACAGATGGCGGGATAACCATATCGATGAATACCAGATTAAAACTTAGCAGCCCGGTGACGGTCAGCAGTGTTGATTATGCCAAGTCCTGCAGTGGACTTTGATAGTCTGTTATGAGGATGATAGTGAAGTAAGGTAAACAAGTAGAACAAGTTAAAGCTTTGGAGAACCGATTTGGATTCATTTTTATTAACATCTTAAAATAATTATACTTTCAAAAAATCTACTCTTACAATAGCGAAAAGTATGTACAAGATGCCAGTAAAAAAATAAGGCTAGAAAAGAAATGAGACAATTTATTTTTAATTAGGACTGCTTCTGACGACACAAAGGTTTTGGTCAATGGTAGAAAAATAAATTGTGGTTTTGATTTTGTGAACTCTACATCAAAACATACATACATACAGACCTGTTAAAGTTTTGTGCCATGCCATATTTTTTTTTTTGAAAATAGAGCTTAGGTCTCTTGACTCGAAATTCCGACCACCCAACCACTCGGTTATCGTGACTACATCGTGTCGATAGTTGAGCAAGCAATTCTCTCTTCTCGTGAGTGCTGAAAGAGGTGACATGGGGACTTGGATATGCAATTCGCCATTGACAGATGGCGGGATAACCATATCGATGAATACCAGATTAAAACTTAGCAGCCCGGTGACGGTCAGCAGTGTTGATTATGCCAAGTCCTGCAGTGGACTTTGATAGTCTGTTATGAGGATGATAGTGAAGTAAGGTAAACAAGTAGAACAAGTTAAAGCTTTGGAGAACCGATTTGGATTCATTTTTATTAACATCTTAAAATAATTATACTTTCAAAAAATCTACTCTTACAATGGCGAAAAGTATGTACAAGATGTCAGTAAAAATTAAAAATCACCACAGGAAATGTTTGTCTACGGCTTCAAGTACTGGCCGATTAATAAGAAAAATTAAAAGAAATAAAAAAAAAAACAAAGTTTCTATATTCAAAATCGCAACTAGATTTCCGATACTATCGGCATCACAGACATTATGTTGTGAAAGGCGATGGCGCAACGGCTCAACACGTAACCTACATCGGAGTGCCTAGGTCACGACACCGGCATTGAGTGGTGAGGCTAACTTGTTTGTTGTAGTGATGTGCAGTAATTGTCGATAGTTAAAAAAATACCTTCGGGCCATTCCCAATACAGGGGTAGACAGAGGTCTAGACAATTAAGTTTCGACCCTCTTCCATCGAAGAAATTTTAGGGACAACGTGACGGGTGGTGAGCCCGTCGCCGACTTTTGTCCAAGCCAAAGACATAATTCGTACGTAAGTTTTTTTTCTGAAAATCCTATTTACACGAGCCTGCTAGACTAGTCTAGACAGTTAAGTCGTTTTGACCTACTTCTATCGAAGAAATTTCAGGGACAACGTGACAGGTGGTGAGCTCGTCTCCGTCGCAATGATCAAACCAACGATACAATTCGTACATAATGTATTTTTTTTTTTGAAAATAGAGCTTAGGTCTCTTGACTCGAAATTCCGACCACCCAACCACTCGGTTATCGTGACTACATCGTGTCGATAGTTGAGCAAGCAATTCTCTCTTCTCGTGAGTGCTGAAAGAGGTGACATGGGGACTTGGATATGCAATTCGCCATTGACAGATGGCGGGATAACCATATCGATGAATACCAGATTAAAACTTAGCAGCCCGGTGACGGTCAGCAGTGTTGATTATGCCAAGTCCTGCAGTGGACTTTGATAGTCTGTTATGAGGATGATAGTGAAGTAAGGTAAACAAGTAGAACAAGTTAAAGCTTTGGAGAACCGATTTGGATTCATTTTTATTAACATCTTAAAATAATTATACTTTCAAAAATCTACTCTTACAATGGCGAAAAGTATGTACAAGATGTCAGTAAAAATTAAAAATCACCACAGGAAATGTTTGTCTACGGCTTCAAGTACTGGCCGATTAATAAGAAAAATTAAAAGAAATTAAAAAAAAAAAACAAAGTTTCTATATTCAAAATCGCAACTAGATTTCCGATACTATCGGCATCACAGACATTATGTTGTGAAGGCGATGGCGCAACGGCTCAACACGTAACCTACATCGGAGTGCCTAGGTCACGACACCGGCATTGAGTGGTGAGGCTAACTTGTTTGTTGTAGTGATGTGCAGTAATTGTCGATAGTTAAAAATACCTTCGGGCCATTCCCAATACAGGGGTAGACAGAGGTCTAGACAATTAAGTTTCGACCCTCTTCCATCGAAGAAATTTTAGGGACAACGTGACGGGTGGTGAGCCCGTCGCCGACTTTTGTCCAAGCCAAAGACATAATTCGTACGTAAGTTTTTTTTCTGAAAATCCTATTTACACGAGCCTGCTAGACTAGTCTAGACAGTTAAGTCGTTTTGACCCACTTCTATCGAAGAAATTTCAGGGACAACGTGACAGGTGGTGAGTTCGTCTCCGTCGCAATGATCAAACCAACGATACAATTCGTACATAATGTATTTTTTTTTTGAAAATAGAGCTTAGGTCTCTTGACTCGAAATTCCGACCATCCAACCACTCGGTTATCGTGACTACATCGTGTCGATAGTTGAGCAAGCAATTCTCTCTTCTCGTGAGTGCTGAAAGAGGTGACATGGGGACTTGGATATGCAATTCGCCATTGACAGATGGCGGGATAACTATATCGATGAATACCAGATTAAAATTTAGCAGACCGGTGACGGTCAGCAGTGTCTTTGGTACGAGGTGTCTGGTACTGCGATCGCCAATCTGCTTGCCAAGCATGGTGATTATGCCAAGTCCTGCAGTGGACTTTGATAGTCTGTTATGAGGATGATAGTGAAGTAAGGTAAACAAGTAGAACAAGTTAAAGCTTTGGAGAACCGATTTGGATTCATTTTTATTAACATCTTAAAATAATTATACTTTCAAAAAATCTACTCTTACAATAGCGAAAAGTATGTACAAGATGCCAGTAAAAAAATAAGGCTAGAAAAGAAATGAGACAATTTATTTTTAATTAGGCCTGCTTCTGACGACACAAAGGTTTTGGTCAATGGTAGAAAAATAAATTGTGGTTTTGATTTTGTGAACTCTACATCAAAACATACATACATACAGACCTGTTAAAGTTTTGTGCCATGCAACATTTTTTTTATGTAGAAAAGGGAGGCAAACGAGCAGGTGGCTCACGTCATGGTAAGTGATTACCGCCGCCCATGAACACCCGCAATACCAGAGGCATAACAGGTGCGTTGCCAACCTTAGAGTGCCCCCTCCCCCCCTGAATTGGAGGAGAGGGGTGTGTGGGCCTCCGGTTACCTGCACTCACCAGACGAAACGCAGAAGTTTGTTAAACTTCTACTTCACGCCGGTATTCTGTGAGGTCGAGGTACTTCCCCGGTCGAGGCGGCCCATTCATGCAACGACAAAAACTGATGCGTGGCTCTACCACTGACTGATATGGCCACCGATTCATTTATTAAAAGCCTTATATAAAAATAATAATGTTTTGAGAGCACTTATAAGACCGTCAGACATATGAGGTTGCATTTAAGACTACATTACTTATAAAATTTTAGAAAAGTTAAAAAAAATCAACTGACACGGGCGTGATTTAAATCCCGACCTCTGCCATAACATGTCTACGCTCTCACCTCCGAGCCACCGTCCTACATGCATCAGTTGAAAGTTTAAATCTCTCCTTTTACTTCGGCCTCGTAGGCATTTCATTGCCTTTATAAATATTGCGCAAACTTGTACTTTTTATTTTAAATAAATAAATAAATATATCTAATAATATAATATCTTCACGCAATTGCCAATACAGGGGTAGACAGAGATCTAGTCTAGACAATTAAGTCCCTTCGACCCACCTTCCACCGAAGATATTTTCGGGACAACGTCACTGGTGGTGAGCCTTTCGCCGTCTTTATGTCCAAGCCAACGATATATTTTAGAAATGTCGATGTATTTATTTTAAATACATCACTACACTATTTTACGATAACTCTTCGATATCGAAAGCAAAAGTTCGATCAACAGTGGTTAGTGTTAAGCTTCACTAGCTTCAGTGTTTACTTGTGATAAGTTATTTTGTTATTTAGAATATAAAACATACGGAAACATACAGAAAAGGTAATATAAAACAATGAATTTTACTTAATAATTACATAATTTTGAACATATTTTGCATTTTTTCGTTTCGATTGAAAAAGTGTTATGTGTTATATTTGATTGAGAATGCAGTATAGCATTAAGCTCGCTTTTTGTACATATTTTTTTTGGTGAAATAAAAAAAAATAAGTATAATATTTTTGAATATTTATGTATGTACATAACGGCCTGTTAAAGTCCACTGCAAGACATATAGCGTGGCGATTATGGCAAATCCTCCCCTTGGGAGACCAAGGGGAGGTTTTGCCATAATCGCCACGCTACGCAGTCGGATTGGCGATCGCAGTACCAGACCACTCGCACTTCAGACACTTTTGCCCATCTTCGGTCTGATTTTGGTCTGACATTTTTAGAGATGGTTATCCCGCCATCTATCGGTTGCCATAACGATATTCAAGGCTGTTTCCCTTAGTCGCCTCTCACGACACCCGCGGGAAGAAAGGGAATGGCAACATTCTTCCACCGTTACCACACGGCAATATTTATGTATATTATATCTTATTACCGAGGTAAGCCGTGACTAACTTTTATATGAGCAAAAATTTGCATCAGCAAATATATGCTCCTAATTCATGTGAGCTAATTGTTCGAAGAGGTGAGGATCAAAGTACTTGGATATTTAAACTGAAAGAAGAGACGAGAGAAGAGAAATGATGAATTTGAAAGAGACGAAAGATATTAAGATTTTTTAGAACGCATTTAAGGATCGTGACACTTGGCGATCTCCGGTTATTCGTCAGGGATTATGCTTCACGATAGCCGAGTGATTGGGTGATCGGACTTCGTGTCATGACACCCGAGTTCGATTCCCAGGTGGACGGCTCGTACCAATAGGTTTTTTCAAAAACTTATGTACGATTATATCGTTGGCTTGGACATAATGACGGCGATGGGCTCACCACATGTCACGTTGTCCCGAAAAATTTCTTCTGTGGAAGGTGGGTCGAAGGGACTTAATTGTCTAGACTCGAGCTCTGTCTACCCCTGTATTGGGAATGGCGTGAAGATATTATTTACTTTTATAGATTATACGTGAAAATATTTTAATAATAATTACAATGCGTGGCAAATGTTTTAAGTTTCATGTTACTTACTTAGAGCCGGTCAAAGTCTTAAACTTCTCATCTCCTCTAAAAAAAGAGAATTTGCCTCTCAATTAATCAATCAATCAATCCATCGTTTATATTATGCATTTAACATAATATAAACGATGAGAAAATTATTATGTATTTAACAGTGGTAGAGCCACGCATCAGCTTTTGTTGTTGCATGAATGGGCCGGCTCGACCGGGGAAGTACCACGACCTCACAGAATACCGGCGTGAAGAAGAAGTTAAACAAACTTGTGCGTTTCGTCTGGTGAGTGCAGGTAACCAGTGGCCCACACACCCCCTCCCCCAATTCTGGGGGAAGGGGGCACTCTAAGGTAGGCAACGCATCTGCTATGCCTCTGGTATTGCGGGTGTTGATGGGCGGTGGTAATCTCTTACCATCACGTGAGCCACCTGCTTGTTTGTCTCCCTTTTCTACAAAAAAATAATAAATAAATTAAAAAACAGAAAGATCAAATTCGTCACTAACCGACATGAAAATATAAATATCATTAATTGTTAACATAATTAACAAAATATTTAGACTAGATACTCCAGATAATATAATAACTATTAAAAACAATCACCCATAAATTAAAAAAAATGTCTTCACGCAATTCCCAATACAGGGGTAGACAGAGGTCTAGTCTAGAAAATTTAAAACCCTTAGACCCACCTTCCACCAAAGGTATTTTTGAGACAAAGTTACAGGTGGTGAGCCCGTCACCGTCTTTATGTCCAAGCCAACGAGATAATCGTACATAAGTTTTTGAAAAAAAACTATAGATACGAGCCTGCCACTTGGGGATCGAACTCGGGTCCCTTGAGTCGAAATTCCAACCACCCAAAAAATCGTGACTCTTCTGAATAGACATACTATGAAAATTTCGGAATGCAAGAGCAGTTATAGTTGGGGGCATTATTAGCCTATCAGGATGTTTCGTATTAAAGCTTGATTTATCTCCTTTTTTTAAGAATAATACTGATATATTGTATGATGGTAAATTAAGTACCAGACAATTTCACTTTACATGCTGTTGCTACCGCTCTATTTATTTTCTGTCTTATATTTTTAAAAAATAAATAAAAACGACTGGACTCCCTAGTGAGTCTACCTTCGAAGCTATGGTTTGCGGGTTCGAACCTGCTGGAGGCAAATGACGCTGGACCGATTTTAACGGAACTTTTACTGGCAGATAGGTAAAGTTGTAAGGATTAATTTAGGCTTTGTTTTAGAAAATTTATTAGCGGAATGTTAAGTGTTAAACCGCAGGGCTGCTAGTCTTAGGCTGTAGTCTACATAATTATCGAAAAACTTATAGTAGCCGTTCTTGCTCCAGGGTATCGAACTTTGTTCTCCTGCTCTCGAATCCCGATTATCGATCACACCGCTATCGTGGCTTTAAAAGAGGCTTGTGTGTATTTTTAGTTGTTTTATTTATTAATAAAAAAAATACATATATATATCTTCACGCCATTCCCGTTACAGGGGAAGACAGAGGTCTCGACAATTAAGTCTTTTCAACCCACCTTCCACCGAAGATATTTTTGGCGACAACGTGACAGGTGGTGAGCCCGTTGTCGTATTTATGTCCAAGCCAACAATATGAATCGTACATAGGTTTTTGAAAAAACCCATTGGTACGAGCCTGTCATCTGGGGATCGAACTCTGTATTGGGAATGGAGTGAACATATTATTGGTGTTTATTCAGTAATATATTCTATGATGGTCAATGAGTCTATGACAATTTATATTAACAGGTTTAAGAAATGTATTAAAGAAAAACTTTATAAGAAGGGTTATGACAATATAAATGAATATTAAAAATGACAGTAACCTCCGGGAATGAGGTGATCGCTCCCAAGCTATTTCTAGAAAATATCGTATCACATTGTATAATACATAATATTGTAAAAATAATATTGACCAAAAAAGAGTACCTATGGAGTTTCTTTCGCCTGTTTCTTCTCCGTTAGCGGAACCTCATTACGAAACGGTGGTAGATTGAAAATGACGATCGATAAACGAATGTATGTTCTTATGTCGATGAACAAATGATTTGATTTGATTTGATTTGACATGATGGCGCTAGCTTTGAGCGCGAATCTCTCTAGTTGACAGGACATATTTTTCAATAATCCAGATAGGCAATGGACGAACACGTGGAGCCGTCAGACGGAACCGGAAGTGAACATGAACGCGCGGCCGGCGTCCGGCTCGTTGTTGTAAGTACATAATGTTTTTTAATAATAATTACAATAATTAAATGTATATTACACTTACAAGTTACTAGTTAAACGTGTTTTGTATGACCGTTGTAACACGAACCGGAACTAAATTGATTATTTTGTAAGCATGTTATACTTGACTCTTGCCCTTTGTGCATTGTTGGAACCTTTTTTTGTTTTGAAGGGAAGCCACAATCGGGCATACAATCAGGTTTAGTGCTTGAAAAGTACGAGGAAGTAATAACGAGGAATTTTTTAATTGAAAACTTCACAAGTCCTCGGAATATTTTTTTATTTTTCATTATTTGGTAGCTATGTAAGCTTTTTAAACAGGCTAAGTTCATTTTTAGTATATGAAATTCGTTTTCAGATCGATAGACTAGATTTATATCAGAACTATATTCAAAAAATATATCTTCATGTCATTTTCAATACCGTGGAAGACAGAGGTCATGACAATTAAGTTCTTTCAACTCACCTTTCACTGAAGAAATTTTTTGGGACAACGTGACAAGTGGTGAGCCCGTCGCCGTTGTTAGGTCCAAGCCAACGATATAAATCGTGCATAAGTTTTGAAAAACACATCCTACGAGCCTACCACCTGGTTATCGAACTCGGGTCTCTTGATCCGAATCACTTTTTAACAGTGGTAGATCAACGCATCAGCTTTTGTTGTTGCATGAATGGGCCGGTTCGACCGGGGAAGTACCACGACCTCACAGAATACCGGCGTGAAGTAAAAGTCTAACAAACTTCTGCGTTTCGTCTGGTGAGTGCAGGTAACCGGAGGCCCACACTCCCCTCCACCAATTCTGGGGGGGGGGGGCACTCAAAGGGAGGCAACGCATCTGCTATGCCTCTGGTATTGCGGGTGTTCATTGGCGGCGGTAATCACTTACCATCACGTGAGCCACCTGCTCGTTTGCCTCCCTTTTTCTATATAAAAAAAATAATTTATTTACAGTACTCCAATTCCAGTAAGTACTAAAAAGAAGTGTATATTTAAACATCTAGGTATGTGTTGTTTACATACATAACGGCCTATTAAAGTCCATTGCAGGATATAGACCGCTCCCTTAGGGAGAATTTGCCATAATCGCCACGCTTGACAAGCGGATTGGCGGTCGCAGGAGCAGACCACTCGCATCTCAGACGCTGCTGCCCATCTTCCGTCTGATTATTTTGGTCTGACATTTTTAGAGATAGATATCGCTCTGTATATCTGTTGCCATAACGATATTCTGTGCTGTTTCTCTCTGTCGCCTAACGACACCCACGGGAAGAAAGCGAGTGACAATATTCTTACACCGTTACCAAACGGTTGATGGGTTACCTGTGTTGATTAAATCTCTTAATAAGCCAACTCTTCTTGATATATCAGAGTCTTCTATAGCATTTTGAAGATTTGTCCAAACTTCTTTAGATGAATTGGCATTTTCAATAAATCCAAACAACATTTTTCCCAGCTCAACCTTCCAGAAGACGAAGGCGAAGGGTTAGGCTTCAGATTGACCAGGACTCTTTGGGATCCATATCCTTGGGTACGTACTATTAGAACTGTTTTTAAGTTGAAATTGATATCAGTTTAAGAATTTAGCATTCTGTTTATTCCTATCCAATACAGCGATTGACAGAGACGCTTTTGTTCCATCTTCCGTGACAGGTGGTGAGTCTGTCGCCATATTTGTGTCCAAGCCATCGATATAAATCCTACATAAGTTGTAAACCCTTGGGTTTACAACTTATGTTACCCGAATTCCGATCACCCAACCACTCAACAAGCATGACTTACTATTGTTACAAATGTAAATATAATAGATAAATATACATAGTCAGGTCATAAGTATTGTCACACAGTAAAAACTTTTCTTTTAGAATGCCGGCCAGAAAAACTTTATTGAATTCGAATTTCGAATTATTCATGAAAATAAAATTACATACTTTTTAGAATTTTACTCATTTTAAAATATGGAGTGGACGCTTAAAGAAGACCGTGTTGCAGTTATTGCGTTGCATCGTTGCGGTTACGCGCCAATTCAAGTTTTTGACATTCTGAAAAATTTGAATATAACCAAAAGATTCGTTTATCTTACCATCAAACGATACAATAAAGACTCTAGTTTAGATGACAGGTCAAGAAGTGGTCGCCCTCGGTCTGGTAGGACTCCAGCAGTGATAAAAGCTGTGAAGGCTCGAATTCAAAGAAATCCCAAACGTACTGTAATAAACTGTTGGCCCTTCAGATGGGGTTAAGCAGAACCACGGTGAAAAGGGTGTTAAATGAAGACTTAGGGCTTCGGGCATATCGAAGAAAAACAGGACATTGTTTGAATTCTCGTCTAATGCACCTGAGACTGAAGAGATGCCGCACTTTGTTTAAGCGGTACGCGGGAAAAAAATATCGGGAAATTCTTTTTTCGGATGAAAAATTTTTTACCGTAGAAGAGAGCTACAACAAACAAAATGATAAGGTGTACGCACACAGTAGTGAAGAAGCGAGCAACCGTATTCCGCGTGTCCAACGAGGTCATTTTCCATCCTCGCTCATGGTATGGTTGGGAGTTTCTTATTGGGGCTTAACAGAGGTACATTTTTGCGAGAAAGGTGTAAAAACGAATGCAGTTGTGTATCAAAATACAGTCTTGACGAACCTTGTGGAATCTGTTTCCCATACCATGATCAATAACAGGCACTGGGTATTCCAACAAGATTCGGCGCCAGTTCATAGAGCGAAGAGCACACAAGACTGGCTGGCGGCGCGTGAAATTGACTTCATCGGGCACGAAGACTGGCCCTCCTCCTGTCCAGATTTGAATCCGTTAGATTACAAGATATGGCAACACTTGGAGGATAAGGCGTGCTCAAAGCCTCATCCCAATTTGGAGTTACTCAAGACATCCTTGATTTAGGCAGCCGCCGATATTGACATGGACCTCGTTCGTGCTGCGATAGACGACTGGCCGCACAGATTGAAGGCCTGTATTCAAAATCACGGAGGTCATTTTGAATAAACTTTAGTGTCATAAGAATCTATGTTTTGTTAAGTTTATTTTGGTATTTAAATATTTACATAATGAATAAACTTGTTTTAATTATATTAGGTTAAACATGTGACAGAATTTATGACCTGACTAGGTATATACATATATAAATAAAAAAAACATTTAATGGATAACACTATCTGAAGAATGTAACTTTCTCCTTATTATTTTCTGTATCGTGTATTTCATCTGATTTATACTTATTTTATATGTATGTATGTATTTATATTTGTATATATACATGTGTATGTTATTTATGTGTAGTATATTATGTATGGTATAATTTTATAGTCTCCTTAATATGTTTTTTTAAATGCACCTGCCACTTAATTTTTTCCTCATCAAGTAAGGTTGACTGGTAGAGAATGCCATATGGCATTAAGTCCGCCTATTGTTACATATTTTTAAATAAGGTGTAAACAATAAAGCATAAATAAATAAATAAATAAATACTAATAACCTGCATATCTCCATCGTAATAACAATCTCCGGACGAGTGGCGTACTTAACGGTTTTCATGGTGTCTCCATCTCTGAGGTCCCGGGTTCAATTCCCGGTCGGGTCAATGTAGAAAACACTTTTTCTTTATTTTCTCGGTTCTGGGTGTTCGTAGTACCTACGTTGTTTCTGGAACTTACTACGACTTTGGAAGCAGAGCAATGCATTTGATGTCCATATGTATGGTATGTGTTTATAGTTGTAACTGAATAATAAGACGCACACTTAACCGACTGCAAACAAGGTGAAGGTTCACTATGGATTTTTTTAACGTTTTGTACCTCATAACTACGTCATCTTTCTTTGTTTTAATAAAATAATTATTCTATGTTATAAAATTCCCAAAAATATACAAGAATTAAACATAAACCAATTTGGCTTTTACTTTTAGTTTTATATGTTCATGCCATACCCAATACAGGTCAAACAGAGACACGTAGACTGAGAAATGGACAATTACGTCGTTTCGATCCACCTTTCACCGAAGAAATTTTTGGGATAAAGTTGGATAACCAGTCGCGTTGTTCAAAAAAATATCCTCGGTGGAAGTTAGGACGAAAGGTTGGGTGGTAAAGAAAGTCTACCCCTGTATCGGGAAAGGCGTGAAGATGTTAACTTTGTTAAGATAGTGACCTATTCTATCTTTCTAGGTTCGTGATGTAACACGTGGAGCGAGAGCGGATATGGCCGGCTTGAAGACCGGCGACTGTTTGCTTCAAGCAGACGGCAAGGACCTGTTGGGGTTGCCTGTACGGGAATTAAATTTATTACTATTTTTAAGTACTAATGCACGACAGCCGAGTGGTTGGGCCATAGGATAATGATAATTTATTTGTTAATTGCTAGGTGTTCGAGTCCATTGATCCGACGATTGATTGTGTAGGACGACCCCACGAGATGGAGTGACGACTTGCAAAATGTTGCAGGAAGTCGTTGGATGCAGGTGGCTGGGGTCCGTTCGTTGTGGAAAGCTTTAGGGGAGGCCTATGTTCAGCAGTGGTCTCTTGATAGGCTGTAAAGATGAAGAAGGAGATCCGACTTCGATCCCAGGTGACAGGGTTATACCAATGGGTTTTTTGAGAAACTTATGTACGATTTATATCGTTGACTTGGATATGGAGTCGGAGGCAGAATCACCACCGCCAACTGTGAGGTACGGGAATCAAAACCCGTACCTCACAGTTGGCGACACCATGCAAACCGGTGTATACGCCACTGTTCCACGGTGGTCGTCCATGTATCTATCAAAAAAGTCCGATAGCTTTCTTCGTTGTATTTACGTCAAATGAAAGAGGTTGCTATTTTTTAAGCGTAGACGTGAACGGATAATAATAATTTAAATTACGGCTTATATATTTTCACAGCTCAATTTAGAGTGAAAATTGTGCGGATTGTACTAAGCCGTCTTTTCAGAGCTGTCCATATTTCAAACCTCATCGCCATTAAAGTTAGTATTATAGATGTTTGGTTGCTGTAGAGAATCACTAAAGAATACCTCAAGTCCTCCTCTCAGTGTCAGTTGATTTTTTAAATTTCTTTATTCGAAGTCATCATAGATGATTATCTGTGTGATTGCGAAACGCGACAAAAGACACAAGTTCGATCCCCAAGAGGTAGAATCGTAGCAATGGGTTTTTTTAAACTTACGTACGATTTATATCGTTGGCTTGATAAGATCCGGTGAACTGCGGGTTGGAAAGACTAATTTTTCTAGACCTCTGGCTATTTCTGTTTTGGGATATATGTGAAAATACAAAAATATAAGTCCTCAACTGAAAAATGTATTCTAATAATACAAGTTTCTTCTAGTCTAGTTCAGTGATTAATATTGATAAGAAAAGAACTCATCTGTGGCGTTTTGTCGCCTATTTCCGCTCTCTTAAAGTGACCTCATTACGTAACGAAGGTACATTAAACAAATGACGAAACAAAACGATCGATGAATGTTATCTATTACTTCTGTCGATAAAAAGTCATGATAGCCGAGTGGTTGGGTGGTCGGAATTTAGAGTCAAGAGATCCGAGTTCTAGCCCCAGATGGCAGGATCGTACCAATGGGTTTTTCAAAAACTTATGTATGAATTATATCGTTGGCTTGGACATTAAGACGGCGACGGGCTCACCACCTGTCACGTTGTCCCGAAAATATCTTCGGTGCAAGGTGGGTCGAAGGGTCTTAATTGTTTACACTAGACCTCTGTCTTTCCTTGTATTGGGAATTGCGTGAAGATATATATATATATATATATATATATATATATATATATATATATATATATATATATATATATATATATATATATATATATATATATATATATATATATATATATATATATATATATATATATATACATATATATAAACTTATGTCGATGATTTGATTTGATTTCTTTGGTTCAATTTCACAGGTGGGTCAGGTTGCCGGGTTGATCAGAGGAGATGGTACCGGCGGAGGAGTTTCACTCCTCGTTTGGAACTGCGGCGTCGATCCCAAGGATGATCCAGAGGTACTCTTTTTATCTCCCTTATATCGTTGGATTGATGATTCTCTGCCAATGTCAAGATTTGAAAATATAAGAGACTAAATATTTTGTACTAAATATTGGGACTAAATATGTCTTTGGTTAAGTGTGCTGACTGATAGTGGATTTAAAATAGTACCATATTCCCCTAGGAAAGTCGTCCTAAAGTTAGTAAAGTCCTAGAAAGTCGATAGCACTAAGAAAAAGGAACACATAAAAGTCAGAGATACACTATTATTGACTTTGGCGCAATTATCGACGATCGACGTAAGTAGGCATACGCCAATCGTGCACTTATTCTTTCTCTCTCGCTCTCACACAATATCTGTAAGTTATTAATCCTGACGAACCTAAACTGGATAATAAGATAATCTTATTGAGTCTCACGAGATCGAGTCGAGATATCTTGTATTGTCTTGACAAGTCTACGTAGTTTGAATAAAATCTGACCGTTTAAAGTTGATCAAAATCAAGTTCGATGTATTCGGTTACAAACAAACAAACAAAGTGAAGCTAATAAAAGCATGTTAAGATATTTTAACCGCGGTCGCAAACGACCTTCATGGACTAGTGACGTACCCGTCGAATTTCATAGCTTTGCTAGCTCCGAGGTCACGGGTTCTCGGTCGGGTCATTACAGAAAAGACTTTTTCCACATTGTCTCAGGGCGTTTACGGTACCTTCACTGTTTTCAATTCCATGCCTCAAGTGTTTTAGCATGTGTGATGTTGTCCCTGTCTATGTGTGTATTTCTTTGTTCCCGATTCCATAACACGTGTGCTTTAGCAACTTTCTTTGGGATCGGAGCAATGTATGTGATATTGTCCCTGTCTATGTATGTATTTCTTTGTTTCGCTACTTACTTTGGGATCGGAGCAATGTGTGTGATGTTGTCCCTGTCTATGTATGTATTTCTTTGTTTTGCTACTTACATTGGGATCGGAGCAATGTCTTTGGGATCGGAGCAATGTATGTGATGTTGTCCCTGTCTATGTATGTATTTCTTTGTTTCGCTACTTACTTTGGGATCGGAGCTATGTGTGTGATGTTGTCCCTGTCTATGTATGTATTTCTTTGTTTCGCTACTTACTTTGGGATCGGAGCAATGTCTTTGGGTTCGGAGCAATGTGTGTGATGTTGTCTCTATGTATATATTTCTTTGTTCCCGATTCCATAACACGCATGCTTTAGCTGCTTACTTTGGGATCAGACAATGTATGTGATGTTGTCCCTGTCTATGTATGTATTTCTTTGTTTCGCTACTTACATTGGGATCGGAGCAATGTCTTTGGGATCGGAGCAATGTATGTGATGTTGTCCCTGTTTATGTATGTATTTCTTTGTTCCCGATTCCATAACATGCGTGCTTTAGCTGCTTACTCTGGGATCAGAGTAATGTATGTGATGTTGTCCCTGTCTTTGTATTTCTTTGTTTGCGATTCCTTAACAGGCGTGCTTTAGCTACTTACTTTGGGATCAGAGCAATGTATGTGATGTTGTCCCTGTCTCTGTAAGTATTTCTTAGTTTCGCTACTTACATTGGGATCGGAGCAATGTCTTTGGGATCGGAGCAATGTATGTGATGTTGTCCCTGTTTATGTATGTATTTCTTTGTTTCGCTACTTTCTTTGGGATCGGAGCAATGTATGTGATGTTGTCCCTGTTTATGTATGTATTTCTTTGTTCCCGATTCCATAACATGCGTGCTTTAGCTGCTTACTCTGGGATCAGAGTAATGTATGTGATGTTGTCCCTGTCTTTGTATTTCTTTGTTTGCGATTCCATAACAGGCGTGCTTTAGCTACTTACTTTGGGATCAGAGCAATGTATGAGATGTTGTCCCTGTCTATGTATGTATTTCTGTTTCGCTACTTACATTGGGATCGGAGCAATGTGTGTGATGTTGTCTCTATGTATGTATTTCTTTGTCCCCGATTCCATAACACGCGTGTTTTAGCTACTTACTTTGGGATCGGAGCAATGTATGAGATGTTGTCCCTGTCTATGTATGTATTTCTGTTTCGCTACTTACATTGAGATCGGAGCAATGTCTTTGTGATCGGAGCAATGTATGTGATGTTGTCCCTGTCTATGTATGTATTTCTTTGTTTCGCTACTTATATACATTGGGATCGGAGCAATGTATGTGATATTGTCCCTGTCTATGTATGTATTTCTTTGTTTCGCTACTTACTTTGGGATCGGAGCAATGTGTGTGATGTTGTCTCTATGTATTTATTTCTATGGATCGGAGCAATGTATGTGATGTTGTCCCTGTCTATGTATGTATTTCTTTGTTTCGCTACTTACTTTGGGGTCGGAGCAATGTGTGTGATGTTGTCTCTATGTATGTATTTCTTTGTTTCCGATTCCATAACACGCATGCTTTAGCTGCTTACTTTGGGATCGGAGCTATGTGTGTGATGTTGTCCCTGTCTATGTATGTATTTCTTTGTTTCGCTACTTACTTTGGGGTCGGAGCAATGTGTGTGATGTTGTCTCTATGTATGTATTTCTATGGATCGGAGCAATGTGTGTGATGTTGTCTCTATGTATGTATTTCTTTGTCCCCGATTCCATAACACGCGTGTTTTAGCTACTTACTTTGGGATCGGAGCAATGTGTGTGACGTTGCCCCTGTCTATGCATGCGCCAGCTGCTGTGGAGCTGCGGCGGCGGGTCGCGCGGCGAGCGCGCGCGGCGCGCGCTGGCCGGCGTGCTGCGCGCGCTCGCGTGCTGCGTGTGCTCCGCCACCGCCACTAAAGCGCTGACCTGCGCGCGCTCGCACCTCTACTGCGAACGTAAGAACTGCCGCTACTGCATATTTGTTAACGTAACCGAAATGGAGTAGAGAAAACTATTTTAATTAGAAATATCTTCAAAAATTCCGTCGGCCTGTCACCAACTGAAGACATTTTTGAGGATAACGTGACAGATGGTAAGCCTGTCGTCGTCATTAATTAAGCTTCAAGTATATCACAGTATTTTATTAAATTAAAGAGAAATTTGACAAATCAACTGACACGGACGTGATTTTGCGACCTCTATCGTACCGTGGCTACGCTCTTACTTAGTAAGAAGGCAGAGGTCGCGAATTCGAATCCCACCCGTGTCGGGCGGGATTCGAATCTCTGCCTTCTTTTGAAGTAAGTTTTAGTTGAAGTAAGTTGATGTTTTACAATTTCTCTTTATTTTAATAAAAAATACCCTCAATGACTCGCTTGCTCCAAAAATTAGTAAAAAATTGCATCGAAGTTGATATTACTCAAGCAATAAACCATGTCGTTTACCCACTTTTGTATCAATACTTTTATGGTCTAGCAATCCCATCTAATATTACTAGCACTTTAATGACTTCCGTGGGTGAGTGGCGCACGCACGGGTTCGATTCCAACGTCAATAAAAATAATTCAGAAATATGTTGACTATCGGTCGGTCGTTCGAACGACCTACGTGGTCTACACGACGGTTTTGAAGGTGTAGCAAGCGTGGAGGTCCTGGGCTGGATTCCCAGATGGGTAAATGTACGAAACCGCATTGTCTCGGGTCTGGGTGTTTGTGGTACCTTCGTTATTTCCGATCCCATGTTACTAGTACTAGTGTTAGTTAGCTGCTTACTTTGGGATCAAAGCAATGTAAAAGATGTTATCCCTATCTATTTATTTATAATTTATTACAGCATGTTGGAGTAGACTGGAGCGGTGTGCGCTGTGCAGAGAAAATTTGCCTTCGAAGGACTCTCCTCATTCAAGAAATTTAGTCGCAGAGCAGGTATCCCACATGACATAATATGCTTTTTTTTAATTTTTAAGATGTTTACTTGTCAAGAATACGCAGTAACAAACTATAAGTCGCAATCCCGACAAGGGAGGCTCGTCCCAATAAATTTTTAAACTAATTTACGGCATAGACACTGCGATGACGACGGGCTCATGACTGATTAAGTTGTCCCAAATGAGTTCCGGTTAAATTTAGAACGAAACGACAAAATTATTAGCATATCTCTGATTACCCAAGCACTGGGAGTACTTTATAGAGCTACATTTTTTATAGATATGTGACTAATAAGACTCTTTTGTTTCTTAGGCAACTCCCTTAAGCAGTGAGGGTTAGGTATCACTTTGTAAACGTCTAAATTTTTTAACCCTTTCTCCAAGTTCTGTCTTAAGATCTAACTTAACAGTCTAAAAAGGATTTTCACAGGAGCTAGGTCTCTCTCGTGAAGTGGATTTGCTATAATTATTATGCATAGAAACGATACCAGAATTGTCGTAACCGCTGTCTGCCAAAGATCTAATCAATATTGCTCTATGATAGTTAATAGACTCAGGCGTTGCTTTGCGGAAATTTATTATTATAAAGTTGATATTAAACAATCACAATGCAACATTCCACGCGCCAAAATAAAAAGCATATGTTACCTGGTTTCGAAGAGAAGAAGTGCACCATCCCCCCTCCCACAGATGCTAGCACTAAATCTACTAGAATCCAGTAACAACTTTATAATATTGGCCTGATTATTTTCAACCACCACCACCAGCACCATCTGTTGGTAGCCATTGCCATATTCAAGGCATGGTTCTTCGTAGTCAAAAACAAATGTAAAAAAGGTTAATAAATTATATTCGTATAGGTAAATTAGGTCCGTAACGTCCCATGTAGTAACGGCGTAAGAATATCGCCACTCTCTTTCTCCCCGTGGGTGTCATAAGAGGCGACTGAAGGAAACAGCCTTGAACATCGTAATTGCAACCGATAGATGGCGTGATAACCATTTTTCAAAAAATATCAGACCGAAGATGAGCAGCAGCATCTGAAGTACGAGTGGTCTGGTACTGCGATCGCCAATCTTGCCAAGCGTGGCGATTATAGCAAATCCTCCCTATGGGAGAGGCCCATGTCCTGCAGTAGACTTTAACAGGCCGTTATGTATGCATGTATGTATTAGTTCTTACATATTATTAGTTTTTGTTAATAAAATGCTTTACATTTAAACTGTCTTAATTTAATATTTTGTTTCACAGGTTTTCGAAGCGATTGCAACAGAATACGAAATTAAGGATACAGTTAGAAAAACATTAAGATGCAACTCGGCGTACACATCTCCGGAACGATCGCCGAATATATCGCCAACGACAAGTCGCAGGGGGCAATACCAAATATCTATGATGAATAGAAATAAGAGAAATGGACAATTTACCGAAAAATTTGCATCAGACCCGAATATTCATCGCTCTTTAAATCATAATGACATAAATATAAAGAAATTGCAAAAATCAATTCCTACCAAAACAGTAGGAAACTCGGACCTTGGTAATAATTGCAGAAGTGATATCTGTAATTGTCAAAACAATCTGCACAGACAGAACAAAAATATAGATGTAAAAATCCACATGGAAGCGTACCACAGATTCTCGTCGAAGATACGGACAGAGATAATAATAATTGTTCAATAGGATGCCATGTGATGCAACACAAGTTAGTGACTCAATTGAGACAATCTTGCTCAATAGCAGATTTACGTAACACTTCAGTTTCTAAGTGTTCTCTATCCCAATCATTAAATAATGTCAGCTTAGGAAATAAATGGTAGGTTGATTTATAATTTCTAATATTTATATTAATAATTTGACAGTGGTAGAGCCACGCATCAGTTTTTGTTGTTGCATGAATGGGCCATCACGACCGGGGAAGTACCACGACCTCAGAGAATACCGGCGTGAAGTAGAAGTCTAACAAACTTCTGCGTTTCGTCTGGTGAGTGCAGGTAACCAGAGACCCACACACCCTCTCTTCCAATTCTAGGGGGGGGGGGGGCACTCTAAGGCCACGCATCTGCTATGCCCTGACTGCGTTAGTCAAAAGGCAAGGTGTGGTGAAAAGCGCACGCATAACGCAGTGCTGGTACCGACTTTGCTATATGGCAGCGCAACCTGGGTATGCCAGAAGCAAGTTGAATGCAGTGGAGATGCGATCTCTCGTAAAATGTGCGGCGTTACCTTGGCCGACTGAAACGAAGCGATTAGGTTTGAAAGATGACCTTATTACTAACATTGATAAAGGCGAGCAAAAGATGGTTTGGGCACGTTGAGTGAATGAGTGAAGATCGAATCGTGAGTAAAATATATAGCGTGAAAGTTTATATTAAAAGGTGTCGAGGTAGGCCGAGACTAACTAACGAAGACCATGTGAGCAAGATGCTCGAAGAAGGTCAAGAGTACTCGGAATACCTAGACGTGCATGTATTAAGAAAATGATGAATCTGAAAGAAGCAAAAGAGGTACGTAAGGATTGTCACATTTGGCGATCTGTTCTCTCTGGCTACACCGTCCGGGAATGTGCGTGAAGATAAATAAAATAAATGAAACCATGTGAAGGTTCGTTGATAGATTCACATATGAGTGGAAACTTACAAAATGAATAGTTGACCACCCGATAGCTTAGTTAGCGACTCTGTATTCGAAGGTATGGGTTGCGAGATGGAATCCCCATTGGTGTGATGAATATGAATGTTTGTCCTCGAGGCATGGATGATTATATGAATAGGTATCTATATAAATATATATCTATAATAGTATACATTTGGCTTGGACGCAACGACAGCAACTCTTGTCACCTTGTCCTAAACTGCTTTCAGTGAACGATTTCGGCCCACGAAAGGACTTAATTAGACTATCTTCCCCAGTATTAGGAATAAAGACGTGAAGATATAATAAATGCGGATACAGATACTTATGCCCTTGCCGTATTTATTTCATTCACTGAATATACAATAATCTCTTAATAATATCAAGTGTAGTGACATAAGTTATTGTAGCTGACAACTTTGTAACTTTAGGAGAAAATTCATTGTTTTCTTTTTTTCGGTTGTAGCTATGGCGGCCATAGCAACTCTATGGACAACTTTAAATCCAATTGCATCACTGCCTGTGGTAAGAAATGTTACAAAATTTAATACTTTATACATTTAATTAGCATGTTTTAATATAATTATTATTACATTTTCAGATCAACCCGTTTACGTATTACCTGCCCAACCTATTTACGTTCTGGCCTGTGACCATGTGAAAAATTGATATAACATGCTTCATAATAATGTATTTAATGAGATTAATAATAAATATTTTTATTTCTTCAGAATCTTTGTATTATATTAAGGATTTTGTTACCTTTAACAAAGTCCATTCTCTATCTGTGATGTCCATGAACGAAAGAAATACTCTTTGTAATAGATAACATATACATATATAGGGACAACACCACATATATACCGATACCACCATCCAGATCCAGATAATACCACCGATCCAGAAGTAAGCACCTAAAGTACTTGTAGTATTGAATTGGAAACAACAAAGGCACCACGAACACCCAGACCTAAGAAAATCCAGAAAAAAATGATTTTTCTACATTGTCCCGTCCGGGAACCGAACCCGGAACCTCAGAGATGGAGACACCTTGAAAACCGGTGTTTTCGCCACTCGTACACGGAGGTCGTCTCTTCATGGTATATAGCCAGAGGACATATCATAGACAACAGCTTTCACTATTGTTAATGTCCAAGCCGACTGTACAATATCGTAACGGCCTGTTAAGTCCATTGCGGGACATAGGTCTCTTCTATACGGGAGGGTTTGCTACAATTGCCATGCTTGCCAAGCAAGTTGGCAAGTTTGATCAAGAGCGAACAGATGACTTCAATGTTATTCTAAGGAAAAAACATCGTCACTACTGGCAACACTTCGTTCTAGCTCCAACGTATCTTGAAAATGTTAGCGAGCAAGTTAGATAACGTCGTGTAGTCATATAACATTTCATAAAAATACTTGTTCGGTGAATCAATATTTCTTAGTTAAGGTGCTGTTGTAATTGTTGTTGTGTTATTTTATTGGAGAGATGTTTTGGATCGAAGTTCCTCATGGGACGACGCGAAAGGGTACCTTAACCGGGAAAAAAACGTCCGTAACGTAAGATTTTTACTGTTTATTTATAGACTCTGTATGATAGCTATACAGTGTCTAATGTATAGTTCACGTGATCACGGTTATTATTATTTATTAATCATTGTAAATTAAATAAAGTTGATCACGTTGTAAAGTAGTTTTTTTATTATTATCGATAAAAAAATTATACTAAAAAATGTATTAGCGAATATTCATTTTCTTTATATATGACGATATATAAGGATATTCACGATAGCCGAGTGGTTGGGTGATCGGAATTCGAGTCACCAGACCACGAGTTCA
The DNA here is from genome assembly GCA_029286605.1 of Sericinus montela. NCBI lineage: Eukaryota > Metazoa > Arthropoda > Insecta > Lepidoptera > Papilionidae > Sericinus > Sericinus montela. Next base: position 528,185 of record JAGSMR010000103.1, read on the forward strand.
ATCCCCAGGGCTCGTACCTAGGGGTTATTACAAAAACTTATGCACGATTTACATCGTTGGCTTGAACATAAAGACGGCGACGGCCTCGACACCTGACACGCTGTCCCAACTTGGAACAAACCCTTTTGTCCCTGTACAGGAAATGGCGTGAAGTTACTTTGCGTCGTGGGTTAAAAATAAAACTGCAGAATGTGGCAGATATAATTATTCAACAACATTACTAGGCCTTCGTCTTGCGGCTGCGGTAGGGCGCCGGCATCTTGAGGTGCACCGTGTTCACGTGCAGCTTCATGGAGTTGGACTGCGAGAAGGACTTGCCGCAGTGCGGGCAGCTGTAGGGCTTCGCCCCGGTGTGCACCTGCCGGCGTGCGCTCGTCACGTACAGTTAGAATCGACGGGAGTGTTTATCTTTCATTGGTAGAAATTCTACCGTTATGTAATAACCTTTTCATATGGCAACATTTTTTATAATTTTTCAGATACATACATAGATATACATACAGACAAAAGCACATAAATTGCTCTGTTCTCAAAGTAGCTAAAGCACTTTTGTTATGGATTCGGAAACAACGAAGATACCACAAAAGCCCAGACCCGATGCAATGTAGAAAAAATTGTAATCTACTCTCTTTCGGGAATCGAACCCGAGACCTAAGTGTTGTTAGCCAAGAAATACTACATAGCACAATGAAATCCATTATGAACGTCACTCGTTCACAGAGGACTTTGTATATTTTGTTGTATTTATTAATTGGTGGAAATTCTTCCGCAATGGAAAAAAATTAAATGGCAACACTTGTATAACTCTTCGACGATTTGTACTCTAACAAATGAGTATAGCGTGTTTGAGTTTGTCAATATAAACGTAAACGTTCTGTCTTAGACTCCTCTGGGTCAGTAGCACACTCCTTCCCATGTCTGTGACTAAACAATATTGATGATACTTTGTCTCCTTCTAGTTATGATGCCCTAGTACTTTGATGTTTACTTCGAACAGATCCAGGTGTAGACTTCTTTGCCTAGGAATCGTTTGGGTCTAGACATAGACTTCTCCCGTGAAGGCAGTTTTGCCCTAATTGCCACGCTTGGCGATCGTAGTACCAGATACCTCTCTTACTTAATTTAAATCAGGTTATATCGCCATCTATCGGTAGACAACTGCATTTCCAAGACGTTTTCCTCGGTCGCCTCTCACGACACCCACAGGAAAAAGGGGGGGGGGGTGGTATACTCTAACTTCGAGCCATTATATACTTGCACATAAGGACGGCGATAGGCTCACCACTTGTCACATTGGTCTTAATTTATTTTATTTATTTATACTTTTTTGACACCTATTAAAAGGTACCAATGGGCGGACTTAATGCCTTATAGCATTCTCTACCAGTAAACCCTTAATAAACTTAGGCGAAAAGGTGGTCTAAAGGAATTCATTATCAAGACTTCTGCCTTCCCCAGTATGGGAAATAGCGTAAATATATAAAACAAATTTGTCTTATTTTCAAACATATCTCCAATATTGGGGGAGACAAAGGTCTATACCAGACCTAATTTTCACTGAAGCTATCGCCGTCTTTGTGTACAAGCTAACAGCTATACGTTACATATACGTTAACATAGGTATATATTTATATACATATAAACATCCATGACTCGAGGACAAACAATCTATTGAAATGTAAATTGTAATAAATAAATAAATACATAGATAGGGACAACATCACACACATTGCTCCGATCCCAAAGTAAGCACCTAAATCACTTGCGGAATGGGAATCGAGAAAACGCAGAAAAAGTGGTTCTAATTTTTTTTTTATAGGAAAAGGGAGGCAAACGAGCAGGTGGCTCACGTGATGGTAAGTGATTACCGCCGCCCATGAACACCCGCAATACCAGAGGCATAGCAGATGCGTTGCCGGCCTTAGAGTGCCCCCCCCCCAGAATTGGGAGAGAGAGGGGGCTCCGGTTACCTGCACTCACCAGACGAAATGCAGAAGTTTGTTAGACTTCTAATTCACGCCGGTATTCTGTGAGGTCGTGGTACTTCCCCGTCGAGCCGGCCCATTCATGCAACAACAAAAGTTGATGCGTGGCTCTACCACTGTAAAAAAAGTTATTGAATGCAGAAAAAGTAAATCTATCTGTCTGTCTGTGTGCGTGCAGCTCACCCGGTCGTGCCTGTTGAGCGCCGCCTTATGCTTGAACGCCTTCGGGCAGCGCGCGCACTTGTACGGCGCCTCGCCCGTGTGCGTGCGCACGTGGATCTGTGCGGGCGGTTCATTTGCACATGTTTATATTGCATAGATATTAAGGAAAAAGTATTAGAATGTTTAAGTTATTTCATGTCTGGGATCGAACTCGGGTCTCTTGATTCGAAATTCCGACCACCAAACCACTAGGCTATCGTGACTCTAACTCTCGTGCTGAAATGGGGAGTCTAATAATAACTCTTGACGTGTACTGGTGCTCGTTATTATTATTATTATTACTAAAGGTAAGGAGCGTTAGCGGCAGCCCGTGACACGCGAGACGCACGCTGCGCGCAGCCATCCCGCTCGCTCTCGGGCGGGGCGCGCGAGACGCACGCTGCGCGCAGCCGTCCCGCTCGCTCTCGGGCGGCGCGCGCAGACGCACGCTGCGCGCAGCCGTCCCGCTCGCTCTCGGGCGGGGCGCGCGAGACGCACGCTGCGCGCAGCCGTCCCGCTCGCTCTCGGGCGGGGCGCGCGAGACGCACGCTGCGCGCAGCCGTCCCGCTCGCTCTCGGGCGGCGCGCGAGACGCACGCTGCGCGCAGCCATCCCGCTCGCTCTCGGGCGGCGCGCGAGACGCACGCTGCGCGCAGCCGTCCCGCTCGCTCTCGGGCGGCGCGCGCGAGACGCACGCTGCGCGCGCAGCCGTCCCGTTCGCTCTCGGGCGGGCGCGCGAGACGCACGCTGCGCGCGCAGCCGTCCGCTCGCTCTCGGGCGGGCGTGCGAGACGCACGCTGCGCAGCCGTCCCGTTCGCTCTCGGGCGGCGCGCGCGAGACGCACGCTGCGCAGCCGTCCCGCTCGCTCTCGGGCGGCGCGCGCGTCACACGCTGCGCGCAGCCGTCCCGTTCGCTCTCGGGCGGCGCGCGCGAGACGCACGCTGCGCGCGCAGCCGTCCCGCTCGCTCTCGGGCGGCGCGCGAGACGCACGCTGCGCGCAGCCGTCCCGCTCGCTCTCGGGCGGCGCGCGAGACGCACGCTGCGCGCAGCCGTCCCGCTCGCTCTCGGGCGGCGCGCGAGACGCACGCTGCGCGCAGCCGTCCCGCTCGCTCTCGGGCGGCGCGCGAGACGCACGCTGCGCGCAGCCGTCCCGCTCGCTCTCCGGGCGGGGCGCGCGCGAGACGCACGCTGCGCGCGCAGCCGTCCCGCTCGCTCTCCGGGCGGCGCGCGCGCGAGACGCACGCTGCGCGCAGCCGTCCCGCTCGCTCTCGGGCGGGGCGCGCGAGACGCACGCTGCGCGCAGCCGTCCCGCTCGCTCTCGGGCGGCGCGCGAGACGCACGCTGCGCGCAGCCGTCCCGCTCGCTCTCGGGCGGCGCGCGAGACGCACGCTGCGCGCAGCCGTCCCGCTCGCTCTCGGGCGGCGCGCGAGACGCACGCTGCGCGCAGCCATCCCGCTCGCACTCACCTGCAGGCGCTGCAGCACGCTGAACTTCTTGGGGCAGTCGCTGCACTGGAACGGCTTCTCGCCGGTGTGCGTGCGCTGGTGGTACTGCAGGGTCGCCTTCGACTGCGGACGGACATTCTGTGTTTACGTCGCGGCTCGTGCACTTTTGTGGTGCACTTTTTGTTGAGTTTTTGGAGCATGTGACTTATGCTGAACTTTTTTCTTGTTAAATTGAAGACAAATTTAAAGAAATCTACTGACACTGGCACTATTCAAGCACGCGACCTATGTCATACTGAGGCAACGCTGTTGTCTCTGAACCACCATGTTTTACACGCAAAATTGTTCAAAAACGGTGTAGTTGGCGTTGTAGTAATCATTTTTCACAGCTGTAAAGTTACGGACATTGAGCTACAAGTTGCAATATCTTCCGGTTGATCAAAATCACATTATTTCTTCATTGATATATAAGTAACATATATTACATGGATCGAACGACATTTTTAATCTACCTCCGTTTCCACTAGAAGAACCAGGCGAAAAAATATCATAACGGGCGGAAATAAAGAGTTTTTTAGATCGCACCCGCGTCAGTTGATTTTTTAAATTTTCTAATTTGACTTTTGAATTGGGAGTTTCACACGCGAAGTGAATGTTTGAACCTAAGAATTAAAAATAATCAATCCTTTCCTATGTCTAATTTAATATTTTTAATGTATCTTGTTTCGTTTATTGACTTGTGAGAGGGTCGACTAGTGTGACAACTCATAGTCGATATTGTTATAACTAAATAACTATTTATATAAAACTACATATATTACGTCAGTCGGGCAACAACTGTTCTCACTCACTTTCTTAGATGTTACCTTTTCACAATCACTGTCTAAAAAGACAACAACTTAGAAATAAATTATTACGATTATTAAAAGTCAAGATATCGACATCCTAATGATCGGAATTCGAGTCAAGAGACTCTAGTTCGATCCCTAGCTGAGCCGGCTCGTACCAAATGAGTTTTTCAAAACTCATGTACGATTTACATGGTTTGCTTTGACATAAACACAGCGACAGGCTCACCGCCAGCGATCTAATGAAGTTAAAAAGAGTCATATAAACGTCTGAACGACCCGTGTAGGTACTACACGGTATTACATACATACTAGGTATTACATACATACTTACATATCGCTCTGTTAAAGGCCACTGTAGGCATATCCGGGGAGGGTTTCTCATAATCTCCGCGCTTGGCAAGTGGATTGGCGATCGCAGTACACGAACACTCGCACCTCAGACGATGCTATCCATCCTCTATCTAATACCTTGAGCGATGGTGCTTTAGCAATGTCTCCTACTGGAGACATTGCTAAAGAACTGGAGACGTTGATAAAGAACTGGAGACGTTGCTAAAGAACTGGAGACGTTGCTAAAGAACTGGAGACATTGCTAAAGAACTGGAGACGTTGCTAAAGATCTGGAGACATTGCTAAAGCACCACCGCTGCAGGACTACCACATAACGCGACGACGCGGCACTCACGATGCAGGTGCGGCCGCATATCTCGCACACGGCGCTCTCGGCGCGCCGCCGGCCGCCCGCGCGGCGCTGCTTCAGCCGCACGCCGAGGTGCACGCGCTGCCGGTGCACGGCGTGCGAGCGCGCGCTCGCGAACGTGCGCGCGCACTGCAGGCAGTGTGCGCGACTGTACACCCGCTCCGGTGCGAGTGCACAGTCACGCACTGCTGGCCGCGCGGCGCGCGTCAGTGTGCGCGACTGTACACCCGCTCCGGTGCGAGTGCACAGTCGCGCACTGCTGGCCGCGCGGCGCGCGTCAGTGTGCGCGACTGTACACCCGCTCCAGAGCTCCGTATATAGATACATTGTGATACATTGTGATGGCGGTGCGCGACTGTACACCCGCTCCGGTGCTGGTGCTGGTGTACAGTCGCGCACTGCTGGCCACGCGGCGCGCGTCAGTGTGCGCGACTGTACACCCGCTTCAGTGCTCCGTATCTATATACGTATGTATCTATATACATTGTGATACATTGTGATGGCGGTGCGCGACTGTACACCCGCTCCGGTGCTGGTGCTGGTGTACAGTCGCGCACTGCTGGCCACGCGGCGCGCGTCAGTGTGCGCGACTGTACACCCGCTTCAGTGCTCCGTATATAGATACATTGTGATACATTGTGATGGCGGTGCGCGACTGTACACCCGCTCCGGTGCTGGTGCTGGTGTACAGTCGCGCACTGCTGGCCACGCGGCGCGCGTCAGTGTGCGCGACTGTACACCCGCTTCAGTGCTCCGTATCTATATACGTATGTATCTCTATACATTGTGATGGCGGTGCGCGACTGTACACATGACTGTACACCCGCTCCGGTGCTGGTGCGAGTGTACAGTCGCACACTGCTGGCCACGCGGCGCGACTGTACACCCGCTCCGATGCTGGTGTACAGTCGCGCACTGCTGGATGCGCGGCGTGCGTCAGTGTGCGCGACTGTACACCCGCTTCGATGCTGCGGTGAGTGTACAGTCGCGCACTGCTGGACGCGCGGCGCGCGTCAGTGTGCGCGACTGTACACCTGCTCCAGTGCTGCGGTGCTGGTGTACAGTCGCGCACCGCCATTCCAATGTATCTACATTGCTCTATTTAACTATTGCTCACGATGACCCTGAATAGCCAACGTAGATTCTTCTTTACAGCCTAACAAGAGTCCACTGCTGAACATGGGCCTCTTCCAAACCTTTCCACAAAGAACGGTACCCAGCCTCCTGCATCCAACGACTTCCTGCAACAAGTCGTCGCTCCATCTCGTGGTGAGTCATCCTAAACTGCGTTTGCCTATACGGGGTTGCCACTCGAGAACCTTTCTTCCCCAACATTCCTGATCAGCGCGCTGATCCTTACGGCTATGCCAGTTAGCTTAGTTCTGCTGCGGATGTCTGCGTTGCGGATTCCATCACGCAGAGAAACACCGAGCATAGTCCTTTCCATAGCACGCTGAGCAACTTTGAGCCGCCTCATAAAGCCAGCAGTGAAGGACCACGTTTCAGATCCATAAACCATCACTGGCAACACGCACTGGTTGCAAACTATTGTCCTAAGACTTTGAGGTATACTTGACGAGAAGATGTGGCGTAGTTTCCCGAACGCTGCCCAGCCGAGTTGTATTCGTCGATCGACCTCTGGGTCGAAGTTGGACTCCCATATTTGTCCCAAATAATTTGTCAATAATTTTTTGGGACAAAAAATTATTTGGGACAAATAATTTGTCGACAACTTCGAGCCTAGTTTTCCCAACAACCACCAGTATTGGTCTGACATGGACATTTGATACGATTTTCGTCTTGTCCATGTTCATCTTGAAACCAACCCATTGAGAGACACTATTGAGGTCATTGAGCATGGTACAAAGTTCCAGCGACCGAAGGTGAGTGATGAATTCGCCACTGATGTTAAAACCGTATCCTTTAAAGTTCAGTAGCTTGAATACGTCTTCCAATGAAGCGGTAAAGAGTTTTGGGGATATAACGTCACCCTGTCTCTCACCTTTCTGCAATTGGATAGATGGAAATGGATAGTTTTTAAAAAAGGAAAAAAGAAACAAAATACTGGTTTGCTTCTCGCTGGATAGTCCCGACGCCGTTGCAAATTCCGTCGCTGATGCTTCAAGGAATGGAACTTTTGTTCCTTCCTCTGTGGTGCCCATCGGTGGTAGATCTAAGACTTGGTTTGGTAGCGCCTGCAGAATAGCATCTCGTCAAAAACAGCAGTGCTACCGGGCCAGGGTTAATGCAGCGGCGTCGGGATTCAATAACTAGCGTTTTTAAGAAGAAGTATAACTCTGTCGCCAGGTCCTTCAAAAGAATAATTGCTGCGGCAACCGAGCACGTCGGCAGAATAGGCGAGAAACGGGTTCGTCTTCCTTCGGGAACTCATGCGTTCTGGTCCCTCGCCAAGGTTATCCAAGGGAATTTCAGTCAGCCATCACTACCATCTCTGCACAGGGAGGACAACTCGCAGGCCCATGACGCAAAAGAGAAAGCCGATCTTCTTGGTTCTCTTTTTGCGTCCAACTCTAGATGATAGGGGGGAACTCACCGCTGACCATACCATGTAGTGAGTGCTCTTTGCCCGATATCCGGTTTTTTCAGAGGTCAGTGCGCAAAGCACTCCTCTCCCTAGACATCCGAAAGTCGTGTGGGCGCGATGGAGGTTGGGCACCGGTTCTTACGCGTCTTTTTCGGTACTCCTACTCTCAAGGCGTCGTCCCGATGACATCGAAGACTGCTTTGTTGCACCAAATCCCTAAGAAAGCGACCGCTCAGATCCAGCTAACTACAGACCGACCGCCATCACCTCCTTGTTCTCCAAAATAATGAAGTCCATTATAAACTGCCAGCTCTTGAGGTACTTAGAGTAGTTGACGGTGCATGCTCGGACTCCAAACCTGTGAACGCTGGTGTCCCACAAGGCTGTGTGCTATCGCCAACCCTGTTTCTTCTGCATATCAAAGATTTGTTACAAATTAGTAACATTCATTGCTATGCAGACGACAGCACTGGTGATGCCCTGTACACCAGTCGTGCCAATATTTCTGGGGAACACGTCGACGAGTACCGGAACAAACTTGTCTCTGACGTCGAGATTTTCGGGGCCGACTAAATTTAGTCCAGTTCAACCCTAAAAAGACACAAGTTTCACAGCCTTCAACTTAGTCTTCAACTTAGTCAAGCTCTTTCCGATATACAGATCTTTCCGATATACAGATCTTTGGCGAAGACTTTGGAGCCCTGGTTCCGCTCGATCGCTTCTTCAATACGTGTCGTATTGAATTTGCGTATATCTCGCCATAGACTGTGAGACCTGTTTATTCAGTTGCCGATATGCTGACGCATCAGTTGTAGACTGCAGCATCATTTCGCGCCAAGCTTCCATTAGCTTAAGAGTGATCAGTTTTTGTGGCCTTTTTGTACGGCGGATCCTCCAAAACTTTGTCCCTACCGCATGGACAGTTTCCACTAGCCAGCCTGCTATTTGTATCGTGCACTGTAGCGCAATCGTCTAGGCACTCAAAACGATTGTGCAATTCGGGCCACAATTTTTGAGGGCATGAGATGGACGGACTGTGGACTTCATCAGACGACACGCTCGAGCGGTGATCACTGCCGGTTTTCACCTTGGTGATGACAGAGACATCAACTGAAAAGCTGTCACTTGGTCGTCATCGAGTCGATCTCATTTTTTATGGAACCATCCGGACTCATCCAGGTCCACTTTCTGTGGAGCCTCTTCTGGAAAAAGGAGTTCATCATAAAGAGTCCCTCCTTCTCCATAAAGTCGGCCAGCTGTTGGACCCTTAGGTTCCGGTGCCCTAGTCCAAAATTTCCCACAATCAGCACATCGCCTTTTTTTATTAAAATCACCCATCAACACCGTGTATCCTCATACATTGTGTATCCTCATTCATTGCTTCCACTTCTGCATCGGGATGTGTCGAGGTTGGTGCGTATACATGTATGACCTTCAGCGAATACAGTTTGGTTATTCTGAGTATAAGATACGCAACTCTACTCGACACACTCTCGACCTTGACAACGTTATTGATGAGAGACACGTGGACGATGAATCCAACACCATCTTGGGACAGACGGTCGGGCACTGGAGGGCCATTTCTGTCTTCCTAACATTGGAGGGTATTGCCATAGTTGCCATGCTTGGCGAGCGTGTTGGCAAACGCAGTTTTTTTTGTAGTTGTTATGCAGGAAGATGCCCTCAGTCGACTTTTACGAAACCCACGGGATGAGATGGGATGGCAGACTCTATTACGCCGCTGCCATTCGGTAACGTAGGTTGGGTGATCGGAATTCGAGTCATGAGACCCGATTCGGATCCTCGCACCAAAGGGTTTATTAAAAATTCAAACATGATTTATATCGTTGGCTTGGACATTAGTATTAAGATATATTTTTAAACACTTAAAATGTAATTTGGCGTTGTCAAAAAAAGTCAAGATAGCCGAGTGGTTGGGTGGTCGGAATATCGATTCAAAAGACCCGAGTTCGATCCCCAGTCGGCAGGCTCGTACCAATGGGGTTTTTTCAAAAACTTATGTACGAATTATATCATTGGCTTGGACATTGAGACGACCACGGGCTCACCACCTGTCACGTTGTCCCGAAAATATCTTCGGTGGAAGGTGGATCGAAGGACCCCACTCCATTGGGAATTGCGTGAAGATATTTATTCATTTATTTGACGTTGCCGGTACTGTATCCAGATTCGAACCCCCACTCACGTCCTGGCAGCGCACGCTCTCGTCCTTCTGGTGCAGCTTGCGGTGCTCGCGCAGCGCGTCCTCGGACGGCAGCCCGGCGCCGCACTCGCCGCACCATCTGGCACACGAGTTGCCGGCAATATAATACGAGCCGATGGTCGAGCTGGTGACCCTGCCCAGCTGACAGGTGTTATGTTCGAATCCCGCTGGGAGATAATTTATGTGCGAGTAATTGAGTCGCGGATGGCGTAAGGAACATAATTTTAGTTGGCATAAACGCTTTTGCGCATCGCAATTAGCTATAGGTCAATTAATTAACACAACTAAGATAACATGTGACATCATTTATCTTATAGTTTGACATCTTAAATTAATACATACACACAAAAATGTATGTGATGTCATACCTGTATATATATGTGTTTATATCTATATAAACAATTTTAACATAAATCTAAAACTGTGCTTGAATATTCGTTCAGTAAAGAACATTATCAGTCGATCCGGCTCGAAGGACTTTTTGGTCCTTGGAGCCGGATCGTTTCCAATCCCATTGCTTAAGTGTTGACGCCAGCAGACATAAACGGATAGACAGTATAGATATTTATATGTATATATAAATATTTATCTCCGTAAGTAACTATATTGTAGGGTTCGCAAGAGCCCAAAGCGGCGATAGGATCGCCAACTGTCACGTTGATCCAAATAAGCTTCGCTGCACTATTTACAGGCTACCGACGTCCCGTCAGTTTCGAGAAATAACATTACAAAAATAATTCACCACATATACTAGTTTTCGTTTCTCAGGTCTGTATGTTAGTGGTACTTTCTCTGTGTCGAACTCTTTCACTCACTAACAAAAACTCATTCACTCTCAAACTTTGACCTCCCAACCCGCTAAAACAACTATAAAACAGAAAGCAGTCCAACTCACTTCCGTCCAGGATCGCAGATGTTGCCCTTGGCATCTTCTAGATGCTTCTGCAGCGCGTCGTAGTTGGCGAACTGCGAGGTGCAGTTCCCGCACTGCAGGTACACCTTCGACTCCTCGTTCTGCAAGGAATTACACGGCTGCGTTTGCGTGGCGTAAATGGTAACGCCTTCAAGGACCCACAGACGACTTTAACGGAATTAAATGTATCGTTAGACGAATTTATCGTCGAAATGTGTGTATTTATTGTGTGTGTATGTGAATATGTATGTGTGTACGTGAGTGTGTGTGTGTGTGTGTGTGTATGTATGTATGTATGCATGTATATATTTACCTACGTACGTATGTATGTATGTATGTATGTATGTATGTGTGTATGTATGTATGTATGTATGTATGTATGTTTGTTGTATGTATGTATGTATGTATGTATGTATGTATATATTTATGTATTGGGAGTGATTTGGTCTCAGCGGTTGTACAATGTACATCGCACAGGGTAGACTCTCAATAGTGCCTCGTTAGGAGGCGAAACACGTGACGCATAGTCTAGAATATACATAAATACATAGGATAGAGACATGTTACATACATTGCTCGTATAGCCAAAGCTCTTATGCAAGAAGCAAGCAACTTAAGCAACTGTATTATGGAATCAGAGCTACAGCTTGTTTCTTCCTCCACCAGATACGTGGTTGGCGTATTGCAAATGTCAACTACGTATCATCACGCACACTCCCTGATGGGGTAGCCAGAGATCGTTGGTGTCAGGATCCTTTCGCTTCTTTAAAATTCATCATTTCCTTCACACACGGACGTGGTGCCACCACGTCCAGGTTCGATTCCCGATCGGGTCAATGTAGAAAATCCACTTTTTCTACATTTTCTCGGGGCAGGGTGTTTGTGATGCCTTCGTTGTTTCCGATTCCCCTGCCACAAGTGCCTTAGCATCTTACATTGGGATCGGAGCAATGTATGTGATGTTTGTCCGTATGTGATGTTGTCCCTATCTACATAACTTCCTTAAATATACTATACCTCCAAATCCCTATGAGCCCGTCTCTTGTGCATCCTAAGTCCGTATTCTCCTATGAACGACTCCCCGCAGACCTCGCAGCTATTGTTCGACGGATGCTGAAGCCTTATGTGGGTCAAATGGCTCGTCGATTTCCTGGGTTCGAAGGCAAATTTTAATTTAATAGACCGTTGCGTGAGTCCAGCCAACAGAATACCTGAAGGATATTAAACAGCAATGCAGATACTTCATATCTCCTTCTGATTATGATGCACTAGTACTACCAGTACTTTAATGGTCACTTCGGACAGACAGGCGGTAGTTCCCTCCGCCCTCGTAGTCTCTTATCTATCTTGTCTTTGTCTGTCACTAAGCAGCAGTGCAGATACTTTTGTGTGTGCACTTTTGTGCTTCGAACGTTCACTTCGGACAGACACAGATGTAGACTCCTGTGCCTAGGAGTCGTCTGTAGCACATTCCTACCCATGTCCGTCACTAAACAGTAATTGTCTCCTTCTGGTTACGATGCCCTAGTAATTAAATATATATTTCGGGCAAATGAAGGTAATTTATATAAACCGTCAAGGAGTGGTCTGGGTCAGCAACACACTCTGACCTATTTCTGCACGTATATACTATAATACTCTCCCTATTTTCCTTTGATATCTAAACATTATCTGTCCTTGTCCCTTCGTCCAGGAGAGAAAGAGCTGCCAAGCTACTTGCTCTTGGAAAGCGGATTGGCTATCGCAGTAGCAGACGCTGCCGCCCATCTTCTAGCTTTAGATGGTCTCCATAACGACATTCAAGGCTGTTTCCCTTATTCGCCTCTTACGACATCCACGGGAAGAAAGGTAGTGGCGATATTCTTACGCCGTTACCACACGGAGCTAGCCCCTTAGGCTATACCCGTCAGAATACAGTCGTATCCACCTCCCAGGCATCCAAATCTACATCAGTGGGCCTCAACGACGAACATTAGGAGACTACCACTTCTGTGTAACCACACTGAAAATCAACTACATGTATATACTTTGTATATAATATATATGTATACACTACATGACAATAGTTACATATACATAATTGTATTCACTCACGCGAAGGAGGCGCCGCAGATCTTGCAGACGAAGGTATATCCCGTGTGCCAATTGATGTGTTCCTTTGCTCGGTTGCTGTTGGGAAAAAGTTACGTATAAAAATCTTCACGCCATTTCCACATATACAGGGGTAGATAGACGTCTAGACAACTTTAAGTGCTTTCGAACCAACTTCGACCGGAGATTTGTTTGGGACGAGACAGGTGGCCAATGATATAGATGGTACATAAGCTTTTGAAAAGCCCATTGGTGTGAGCCTTCCACCTGGGGATAGAACTCGGGTCTCTTGATTTGAATTCCGACCACCCAACCACTCGGCTGTTGAGACTTAAATATGATATAAATAGAATAAATACATACATAGACAGGGACAACATCACATACATTGCTCCGATCTGAAAGTTAGTAGCTTAAGATCGTTTGTTAGGGAATCGGATTTTTTACACGCTTTATATTAGCTTCACTTGTATGTATGTATGTATGTTTGTAACCGACTTCTTTGGGCGCGATTTTGACCCACAAATTTAAATTAAGAATAGCATTAAAAATTTCAATAAATATAAAATAATAATAGTGTGAATTAAAAAATTAATTTTATTTAGAAAAAAACGTGGAGTGCTTGGTGTCAATACTTATTAATATTTTGACAGACATGAGTAGAGTGATTATCATTTTGATAATACCTTAAAAGCACCCCACGCTTTTTTTTAAATAAATAATTTGTTTTATGCACACTATTATTAATTTACATTTATTGAAATTTTTAATGTATCTTCTTCTTCTTCACAGTCTATCAAGAGTCCACTGCTGAACATAGGCTTAATACCAAATAACGGTCCTCACTCTCCCGCATCCATCGACTTCCCGCAACATTTGAATATTTATATTTTATGTATAAGTATTATAATAAGTATAAAAGGTACCAGATTGGGGGCAGAGACTAGCGCGCGCACGCACGCACGCACGCACGCACGCACGCACGCACGCACGCACGCACGCACGCACGCAACAACTCACCTGGAGCGCGACACGTGCTCGCACAGCCTGCACACGTACTTGCGCTCGTGCGACGTCAGCACGTGCGCGCGCAGCGCCCGCGCCTCCGGCCAGCGCGCGCGGCACGCCGGGCACTCGAACCCGCCGCTCCGCTGCACGAGCACGCACCAGCTCAGCCCCGCGGCTTGCCAGAGCTCCGCACCGTCACAACTGCACCCCAGTTGTGACGGTGCGGAGACCCGGTGGCGGTGGGCCTGACACCATCAACTGACGTCGATTACAAGTCGACTGTACAAATCGTACCATAAGTTTTGTAAACTGAAAGGTCTGAAAGTCTTGAGGATCAGCCTCGATACGACATCCCCGCGACTGGGGGGGTGGCCAGAGGTCCGAACAATTTAATCCTGTCTGAGCAAGCTCAGGACCACATCACCACAACTGCATCCCAGTTGTGATGGTGCGGTCTTGAGTCGGAGACCCGGACCCCTTTGCAAGCACTAAATTGTCCGGGTCTCTGACTCAAGACCACACATCACTGGGGTGCAGTTGTGATGATGTGGTCTTGAGCTTGCTCGGAAAGCACTAAATTGTCCGGGTCTAAACTATATGTCTAAACTATACAAATCGTACATAAGTCTTGTAAACTGACAAGTTCAAGTCTTTAGGAATCAACAGCATTTAATGTCTGATAGCGCAATCGCCAAACTGCTAGCTAAATTTGCTCACGACCGCATCCCCAGAACTGAGCGTGGTCAGAAGTCCAGACAATTTAATCCTTCCGACCCTGGCGCCGTCAAGTGACGTCGCGTACAAACCAACTATACGAAATCGTACATAAGTTTGGTAAACTGAAAGGTTCAAGTCTTAAGGAAACAGTAGCAATTAATGTCTGGCACCATGATCGCCAAACAGCTTGCTACTTTTGGTTGGCGATTATGGCGATCCCTCCTTTAAAAGAGAAACTCTCAAGCATTTCCAATAACACTATTTTCTACGTGACTGAGCCAAAGGGTAGCTTCTGATGGTGCAGTTTCAAATCCTCTGGGTCAGTATCACCCTCATACCCATTTCTGTCACCAACCAGCATAGTAAGAGTTCTCGTGTTGCAGTTTGAAGGGGAATAGAGAACCAGAGTGATCCTGACGTTCCAACTTAGCCCGCAGTTGTCACAATGTATTATGCAAAAGCAAGTTTATTCAACAAAAGCCCATGATGCAATTATTAATGATTTTTAAAGCATATAAGCTATGCTGAATTTTTTATTACTAAATTAAAGAGAAAAATCAGGCCCATGTCAGGTGAAATTTTAAACATTTTTTTTTCTCTTTAATTTAATAAAAATCCTTCTTACTTTCTCTCCGTTAATCATTACAATTTACAAGTTTAACGAGGAGTGGCATATACACCGGTTTTCATGCGGCAGCTCTGAGGTTCCGGGATCGATTTCCGAAGGTGTCAATGTAGACAAACCACTTTTTTAAGATTACTCGGGTCTAGATGTTTGTGGTATCTTCATTATTTCTAATACCATAACACTTGTGTGCTTCAGCTATAAACTTTGGGATCAGAGCAATGTATGTGTTGTCGTGTCTATCTACATATTTGTATTTTATTATTCATTACGAAGTCGGCTAGGTAGAGTAATTTAATAAGTCAGCAGAAATGATGATGAATATCAATACACAAAACACAGAACTGGTTACGGTAAAAGGTTATGATGTCTGAGGTAGCGCAACTCTTTTCCTAATGAGATTAAAGATTGTGTGTCCATCAAAGTTTTCAAAGAGAAACTTAAAATATATATATCCAAAGATATGAAAAAATGATATGTATTTAATGTATTTATTAAGCATCTATTCGAATCTTGCTAGATAGACCATATCATATTATAAAATTTCTGTAATCTCATTGTAAGTGATATCTTTTGTCCCAAAAATATCTTCGGTGGAAGGTGGAACAAAGGGACTTAATTTTCAGACCATATTATACTATAAATTTGTGTAATCTCATTAATAAATACATGCATATAGGGACTGCATCACATACTTTGCTCCGGCCCCAATGTAAGATGCTAAATCACTTGAGGTATGGGAATCGGAAACAATGAAGGCCCCACAAACACCCAGACCCCAGAACATGTAGAAAAAGTGGTTTTTCTACATTGAGCCGACCGGTAATCGAACCCAAGATGGCAACACATTGAAAACCAGAGTTTACGCCACTCGTCCATGGAGGTCGTCATTATAATCTCATTGTAAGTGAACCTATGTTCTTTATGATAAATAAATTATCTTCAAACCTAATACTCACAGGATCATGCCGCATCATATGATTCCTGAACGTAGACTCGGTTATAAATCCTTTGTAACATTTGTCGCATTTGTAAAATGAATTCGTGTAATTGAAAGATGTCTTCCTCGCTTCAACCTCAGCTATCTGCTGTTCCTTAGTCAGTATAATTAAGTCCATGTCCTTCAATTCCTCCACTTCCTCCTGGGCATCGCTGTCACCCAACGGTGGGGTGTAATCCAGAACGTCATTGTCATAATCAAGATTCTCATTCTCCTTCTCCAGTTTGATAGTGATGACTTTGAGCTGTTCCTCAGTGTCCTTCACACCGATTCCCTTCCTGTTTTTCTTCTTCTTCAGCGATTCCTCAGTTATGACTTCCATTTTAACAAACTCCTCAACTGGCACCTCACTTTCTATTATTTCTTCCACTTTTATCGGTGTTGATCCATCTATTTCGGAGACGTTACTGGTTGTTGTATAGGGTAAGGCTAGATTCAGTTCTCTTCTAACCGACTGAAGGTAGTCTGGGAAAGCTGAAATGTAATAAAAGATAAAATATCAAACATTATATCCATACCATTAAATTACAATTATTTTTATTCTCCACGCAATTTTCCATACTGTAAAAAAATATCTTCACGCCATTCTCAATAAAAGGGTAGACAGAGCTAGAGATAATCAAGACCTTTCGGCCCATCTTTCACTGAAGACATTTTCTGTGGGACATTGTGACAGGTTGTGAGCCTGTCGCAGTCCTCATGTTCAAAATAACAACATAAATCGTATGTAAGATTTGAAAAGTCCATTGGTGAACTCGGGTCTCTTGACTCGAATTCCGATCTTCCAATCACTAGGCTATCGTGATTCTTTCCATACTGTGGTTGGCAGTAGTTGAAACAATCCAAATAACAAAGTCCATTTGGCCCTATTACTGAAGCGTATTTGGGACTAGGTGACAGGTGGTGAGCCTATCACCATTTTAATATAATACCTAAAATTACAATATGCTTACATAACTATAACATACATTCTCATAGATACATATATGTGATAAACCTGTGCATTTTATGGGTAAACCTGCAAAGTTGTGTGTAGACTGGAATGGATTATACTTCGCAATCTCTTGTCTTCGCAGACACAAGTTTTTCCCAACATGGTTCAACAAAACCAGGACTCTGTTTGTACCAGATGTAGCACAAATCCAGAGTGAGTATGAAAGTGCCCCTGCAGACTGGTGATAGATAGTAGTGTCTACAGTGCGATGTGTTTCCGATCGCCAATTCTCTGGCGAAGCGTCATGATTTTGGCGTTCCTTTACTGGAAAGGCCTACACTATTGTAATGTTTTGATAGTGTGGGTAAACGGAGAGCCATCAGTGTGTCCTCACTGAGCATTAAATAATAAATAATAATAATTCAATACATAGATAGGGACGACATTGCTCCGATCCCAATATAAGATGCAAAAGCACTTGAGGTATGGGAATAGGAAACAACGAAGGCACCACAAACACCCAGACCCGAGAAAATGTAGAAAAAGTGGTTTTCCTACATTGACCCGACTGGGTATCGAAGCCGGGACCTCTAGACGGCGACGCCTTGAAAACCTGTTACGGTCAAACATATATGTGATGAATATGAATGTTTGGACTACTTGGATGTATTTAAGTATTTTCACATTATCCTAAATGAGAAGATTTCTAAATGAGAAGATCCTAAATAAGTAAGAATTGTGTTGAAATAACTTCACTGTTCAGACCTCTGAATAACTCAGTATTGAAAAATTTCATGGAGACAAAAATAATGAAAAAGAAAATATCTTCACGCGTTTCCCAATACAGGGGTAGATAGAGGTTTAGTCTAGACAATTAAGTCCCTTTGATCCACCTTCCACCAAAGATATATTCGGGACAACGTGACAGGTGGTGAGTCCGTCGCCGTCTTTCGTACATAAGTTTTTAAAAAACCCATTGGTATGAGCTTGCCACCCGGGGATCGAACTCGGGTCTTTTGACTCGAAATTCCGACCACCCAGACACTTGGCTATCGTGACTTTTCAAAATAATGCATTCTGTATATTACAGTATATTTACCCCTCTCTGCTCCAGCAAACAATATTTCAGGAAGTCTTGAGAATTGCAGCATTTCTCCTTGAATGAGACTGACTTGAGCAGCAGAGCGCTGCAATAGCTGCAGATTTGACATGGTAGGCCGTCACACTCTGTGATCTGAAATGTAAATTTAATATATGCTCACTTTGTAATTTTATTTATAGAAACTAGATGTTGCTACTGATATTTTAGAGTGGGGTATAGTTTACTTAAGAGGATTTAAAAGTTCACTAACAGTATTAGCAGTAGTAAAAATATGTTTACACTATTCCCAATACAGGGGTAGACAGAGGTCTAGACAATTAAGTGGTTTCGACCCAACCTTCCAATGAAGATATTTTTGGGACAATGTGACATGTGGTGAGCCCGTCACCGCCTTTATATCCATGCCGACGATATAAGATGTACATAAGTACTTTATTAAAAGCCCATAGGTATGAACATGCCACATGGGGACAGAACTTGTGTCTCTCGACTCGAATATAATCACCCAACTTCTTGGTGAGCACCCAAATATATAAGCCCAATATGGTACTAGCAATAAAGTACCAATTCATATAGACCCAAGAAAATGTAGAAAAAGTGGTTTTCCTACACTGACCCGACTGGGAATCGAACCCGGGACCTCTAGATGGTGAAGCCTTGTAAACCGGTGTTTAAGCAACTCGATCATGGAGGTCGGGTCGATCAAAGGCATTAGAATCTATACCTAATATTTACAAAATAAATGATTTATTCTTAGTAGATTTATATACGTTTAAGAAAATCGTTTTATATTTAATTACTGTCCTATAATGGTTTTGGTTTGTCTCAGGAAGATTACTGATTTGATATGATAAAATGGTTAAGTTATTACGAATGTAAAGTATAAAAAAATCCAGTTTTAATATAGAATACAATCGAAAATAAATGTTCTTCAGATCAACCAAATTACACTTGGTTTATTTATTACGAAATCCCATTGTCGTAAAAATTTTTGAAAAGGTTATAAAAGGTAAAATGTAAATAAAAAGTGGAAATACATACTTGAATTCCAGTGAGAATTTCAAATGGTTCCGCCAATTTGTATTGGAACAAATTGAATAACTTTATATCCGTAGAAAGACATACGCGACACGCCAACACCTCCATTTTAATAAAATTATATTTACACTTTTTTATATATTCATAAGTATCAACTATAATATTTTAACTAGTATTTCAGTATCATGTAAGAAATTATGTTTATTTACAAGACGTTCTGTAGTTAATTACAAAGCAGAGCAATTAATAATAGAGACTTTTTCCTTTAAAGTTACACTACAACATGGTGCCTTTCCTGTTCCGATCCAGATCAAAGATCCGAATCACCAAAGAGAATCTAGGTAAGCACTATGATTTCTACTAAGACTAACTGTCAGTTATCTTTGAGACTTTGAGTCCCCTCACTACTCTCCCAGCTCTCAGCACTAATCTGATTTTGTCAATTTTAGCGAGGACAAACCTGGTTCAATTACTAGTTAATAAAATCGGTTTGAAAAATACACAAATAGGTTTTTAAAAATATGTATTTTACATTCCTTTATTTTTTATATTCTTTAGTAATAATTAATTAATAATAATAAAAATAAAATATTTTTTAATGTGTAATAAATTAATTATAATAAATTATGACATCTTGTAATAATAATAATAATTGATGATGTGTAAATAAAATGTTAAATAGCTTAGAACAGAAGAGAATTACATTACATAGAAATAATTTGATTAATTTCAAATAATATATTCATATAATTATATAACCTACATTTTAAACTAAAAAATTCTCAATCAACCATCAATACAACCACCCCATTATCAGAGAGTAACTCAGAATGTTTTAAAAGTAGAGACAACAAAAATAGAATAATTTGATAGAAGGTATAAAAGTGTTCTCATAAAAGTTATTATATCTAATGGACTATTTTGTACATACTCATATATATATATATATATATATATATATATATATATATATATATATATATATATATATATATATATATATATATATATATATATATATATATATATATATATATATATATATATATATATATATATATATATATATATATATATATATATATATATATATATATATATATATATATATATATATATATATATATATATATATATATATATATATATATATATATATATATATATATATATATATATATATATATATATATATATATATTTATTTCAATGGGGCTGCCATTTAGTATTTTTATCATTTTGTTATTTCAAAATGTATTCATTTCAATTGAATTAAATATATAACTAAGATACTTAACATTAAACTATATGGTAAAAAATTAAAGCGAAACGAAGTTCCACATTACGAAAAAAATTAGACAGTTATTTAAAAACATCAACACAGTGAAGCCGTGCGTAAAAGTTATTATATCAAATGGACTATTTTGTACATACTCATATATATATATATATATATATATATATATATATATATATATATATATATATATATATATATATATATATATATATATATATATATATATATATATATATATATATATATATATATATATATATATATATATATATATATATATATATATATATATATATATATATATATATATATATATATATATATATATATATATATATATATATATATATATATATATATATATATATATATATATATATATATATATATATTTATTTCAATGGGGCTGCCATTTTAGTATTTTTATCATTTTGTTATTTCAAAATGTATTCATTTCAATTGAATTAAATATATAACTAAGATACTTAACATTAAACTATATGGTAAAAATTAAGGCCAAACGAAGTTCCACATTACGAAAAAAATTAGACAGTTATTTAAAAACATCAACACAGTGAAGCCGTGCGTAAAAGTTATTATATCAAATGGACTATTTTGTACATACTCATATATATATATATATATATATATATATATATATATATATATATATATATATATATATATATATATATATATATATATATATATATATATATATATATATATATATATATATATATATATATATATATATATATATATATATATATATATATATATATATATATATATATATATATATATATATATATATATATATATATATTTATTTCAATGGGGCTGCCATTTAGTATTTTTATCATTTTGTTATTTCAAAATGTATTCATTTCAATTGAATTAAATATATAACTAAGATACTTAACATTAAACTATATGGTAAAAATTAAGGCCAAACGAAGTTCCACATTACGAAAAAAATTAGACAGTTATTTAAAAACATCAACACAGTGAAGCTGTGCGTAAAAGTTATTATATCAAATGGACTATTTTGTACATACTCATATATATATATTTATTTCAATGGGGCTGCCATTTTGGTATTTTTTGTCATTTTGTTATTTCAAAATGTATTCATTTCAATTGAATTAAATATATAACTAAGATACTTAACATTAAACTATATGGTAAAAAATTAAGGCCAAACGAAGTTCCACATTACGAAAAAAATTAGACAGTTATTTAAAAACATCAACACAGTGAAGCCGTGCGTAAAAGTTATTATGAAATATCATTAGATTCATCTTTATTGTGAAAGTGAAGTTCCTTTATATAATTGAAATTGCTACTAGTTTAAATAGAAACTATGTTATGTAGTAAAACTTTCTTAATCTTTTTTTGCAATAACTTTTGAGATTCAGCCTGTATGAAATGAAAAATAATGTGACTGAAAATGAAATAGATAAAGAACAACTACGTAATTGTACGCAATAATATTTAGTGTTTAGTAATGCTAGTTCGTTGGAGAAACTAATAAACTAATATAAATTTGAAATAACTAAAACGCGTTGAGTATACCAAGCAATTTGAAAATTATCTGGAGAAATGTTGATTTATACTTAGAATTACATAAATAAGTAGCCTTTTCATTTAAAATTTATCAATATTTGAAACATTTGCTGAGTTAGTAGTATCTATTTGGCTAATGCTGTATCTACTTACATTAAACACTTTTTACTAAATTATTCTCTGTTTAGAAGTTAGAATTTTACTTTGTAATTTTATTTAATGATTGCTTTAAAATATGAAATGAAATATTATTCTTTTCTACTCTAGATGTAAATTGATTTTAGTATTCTCCAAGCCAAGCGCCAGCTTCTCGTGCAACAAGAGTGTGGGCTGAACCGAAGAAAGGTAAGTAGTGAAACAAATTTTACGACTTGTTCATTTACTGTTTATAATAGTTTTTTTTATTATAGTAGTTATATGTTATTACTGGGTAGAATCTAGCTATTTATATAGTTTGCTAGGATATACCCTAATAGGGTTCAGGTTTATGCAATAAACTGAATTGAATTGATAATTAATACCTTAATTTATGACATCGGAACATAGATTCCCATTTCGAAAGACTTAACTTTCTTCCGCTTTGCATTCTATACAACCAAAAGGTTCTTCTGGAAAAGAAACTAGTGACAGAAACTTCTTAAAGATCCATTCTTTAAATGTGGTATAGTTTTATTTTTTTTATTACTAGAATAGAGAAATGAAGCGATGTTACTTTCCTAATTTGCTTAGTTACAAAATTAATAAGAAATCAATGTGTCTTACATTGTTATTGCTTAATTAACTACACATGAGAATTTATTATACTTTTTATTTTTAAGAATCGGTTTTCATTACCTTTTTATGGATAACGCCCATCACTATACCACACAACAACGCAACGCAGGCGGGAATCCACAGAGCACAGATACTGTCATGGCGGTGCATCGCATAGAAAATTAAAATCATTTCAGATTAGATGTCCAAGGTGATCAGTTACTAATCTGTGACTATAGTTGAACTAAAAAAATGTTCTACTGCTCTTTCGTCAGCATACATTATATTATCTGTGAATGTGGTGATACGTTTCCCACAGAAGAAGCATTAAAGGAGCATTTGGAAAGGGACCATAATCCTAAAGTGGAAAAACATGAAGAATTCCGATGCGACACAGTAAGTTATTGATATATTTTTGCAATGACCGATGATGCCGCGAAACCACTTTGATTACTCTGTGCAAAGTATCGTTTTCTGTGCCCTACAATTAAGTTTGCATAATGTTTATAGAATCTATAATGTATTATAATTGAAAATTACATGTAGCTTGCTATCTTATTGAGTTGAGCTATATATAGCTCGATTTAATATGATAGCAAGCTTGAGAGTCGAGATAGTATAGTTGTGTAAGTTCATTAATTATTGGGGGGTTTTGTGATTTTTGTTACATGGAACTACATGAAAACTAATGTATTTAGTGAGACAGTATCAGCAATTAATTAAATAATCCTTATTATCAATAATATCTATGAAATCTCATGACCTAAATTTCTTGTCTGTACAATAGTCTTTCAAATTTATGTAAGTTTGTTATTAAAAAAAGCTTGTTGTTATGAGATATTGCATAGAACACAGTAGGGGCATTTAGCAAATTAAATTTGTTTTTTTTTTTTTCAAAATAATGAGATGAGTTTTTATAAAATGAAGGTTTCTTAAATAATAAATTCCAGTTTGGGTTTCTATTAAAGACAAGACCCTGTCTTCTGCCCATGTTTTGCTCTGATTCACAAAATAATTGTTGAAGATAGAAACTGGGTCTCTTACTGGTGTTTATCAATGTACTTATGAATGTGTGTTTTTCTTAGATATTGAAACAATGAGTAAAAACTAGTGGTGGTGTAAAGATATACTTTTTCCTATCACTGAGTGTGTCTTAAGATTCGACTGTGGGAAAAACTTAAAGGTTATTGGTAACAGGCAGATGGGGAGATAAGCATATCAAAAATTACAACATCAAAATTCAAGAGACATGGGATGGGCAGATGTAAGAAGTTGGTAGAGTAATCATCAATTTACTGCCTTGTGGCAATTGTGGAAGGCACCTATTATTTATACCTTTCTGTGATAATAATGAAATAAACTCTGCCAAAATAAAAGACTTGGGATTGTGAAAACAGTATAAAACAAAATGAAAGAACTACATTATTAAAAACAAGATAGAGTAAAAGACCTAACACAGGTGACATCATAAGTTACTCTATCAAATAATACAGATAATATGTAACAGCACTGTAATGGGAGATACCCCTGTCTGTCTGTAGAATTTTACAGGTTGTTGTCTTGGCATTCACATTTTAATATTTTAATGAGTAAAAAATTTAATAGTGCAATAAATAATATATAATAATATCATCACTCATAGTCTCTTTCCATATGGTAACAGAATGTATTACCACTCCCTTTCTTCCCGAGGATGTCGTAAGAGGTGACACATGGGAGAAAGCCTTGAATATCATTATGGCGATTATAGATGGCGGAATAACTATCTCTAAAAATATCAGACCAAAATAATCAGACCGAAGATGGGCAGCAGCATCTGAGGTGCAAGTGTTCTGGTGCTGCAATCGCCAATCCGCTTGCCAAGCGTGGCGATTATGGCAAATCCTCCCTGTGGGAGAGGCCTTTGTCATTAACAGGCCGATATGTATATATATAATACTGGGGTAAACAGAGGTCTAGTCAATTAAGCCCATTCACCGTTCACTGAAGGCTTTATAACAAAATCCTTTGCGCAATAGATACCTTAAAAATACAAAAAAAATTTGATCATTTGAACCACTAAAGTTTCAACACAGTCAACTTTATTACATTCTTTTTGGATCTCCTCATACTCTTCAATTTTTAACATGTATTGAGGATCTAGCATATGTATATGAAATAAATGTATAAGACTATTTCAGACAATGTGAAAGGTGGTGAGCTTATCATAGTTTTAGCATTCAAGCCAATGGTACAATACAATATACTAATATACATAAATATTTACATACATAAATATTCATACATATATGTGAACATTTATGATTTAACATTCATATTCCAAATTTTTAAAGAAATGCAAACAAAAAATGTAGATGCAAGTATTTCACTGAATTTATTGACATATTATAAAGTCACAATAGCCGAGTGGTTGGGTGGTCGGAATTTCGAGTCAAGAGACCTGAGTTTGATCCCCAGGTGGCAGGCTCATATCAATAAATAAATAAATAATAAATAAATAAATATGTTTACGCAATTCCCAATACAGGGGTAGACAGAGGTCTAGTCTAGACAATAAGTCCCTTCAACCCACCTTCCACTGAAGATATTTTCGGGACAACGTGTCAGGTGATGAGCCCGTCCCAGTCTTATTGTCCAAGCCAACAATGTAATTTGTATGTAAGTTTTTTGAAAAACCCATTAGTAAGAGCCTGCCACCTGGGGATTGAACTCGGGTCTCTTGACTCAAAATTCTGACCACCCAACCACTTGGCTATCGTGACTTGGGCTCAGCCAATGGGTTTTTTAAAAACGTATGTACGAATTATATTGTTGGCTTGGACATAAAGACATAAACTAAGAAATATACTACTATAAAGTTTAAATTCTAATTGTATATACAAGAAAAAAATTGTATTTAGTTGAGAAATTATTTATTACAAAAACAGTTGAATTGTTGATGCGATATAAAATTGTATTGAGTCCTAGGATTACACATATAGTGAAACTACATATATACATATAATTACACCTCTTTCCCATAGGGGTAGGCAGACCACTTCTTTCCACTTGCTACAATCCTTACATACTTGTTTCGCTTTGTCCACTTTCATTATTTGCTTCATGTATTCTCTTCGATTTAGGGTACTCCTGACCTGGCCTTTTTGTTTTGTTTCAATAAAACTATTTATGACAAAAACTATTGAATTTTTGATATGGAATAAAATTGTATTGAGTCCTAGGATTTCACAGATATTGAAATTATTTATGACAAAAACAGTTGAATTGTTGATATGAAATAAAATTGTAATTAAAAACATAAAACCCTCCATAAAGTTATGTCATGATAGGGGTTTGTGTGATCAGAATTTGGTTTTTGGGAAGGGACCAGAGTTCAATCCATTTGTGGCAGGCATGTATCAATGGGTTTTTTCAAAAACTTATGTACCATTTGTATTATTGGCTAGAAAATAAAGACGGCGACAGGCTCACCACTTGTCATGTATTCGCAAAAAATAACTGGTGAATGGAGGACTTAATAGTTAGACCTCTGGTACGAGCCTTGGTGATCAAACTCTGGTCCCTTGATTAGATCACCTAACCGCCAATCACCAACTGGGCATTCATGACTATTACAAATACATTAAAATTAATCACCTTTGTGTCAGCGGTTGATGACTGTCATTCTTGCAGTGTAACAAGGTCTTCACGACGGAGAGGGCCTGCCTCGTCCACCAGCGCGTGCACACGCTGGTTCGCCATCGGACCAGAGAGCCCAGGGAACCAAGGGAACCAAGGGAGGCGAGGGAGACGAGGGATCCCAGAGACCCCACCCAGAAGAGAACAAGACGCAACTACAATTACAAGAATATCGTCTGCGAAGTCTGCGGGAAGAGATATGCGGTGAGTTACCTTTTTGTATTCTATGCCTGATGGCTGAGGCAGTAGAGACATTGCTTTTAAAGCTAAAGGCTATCTGTTCAAATCCCGCCAACATTTATGTGATAAATATTAGTGTATAACGTTTCTATGTATACATAAATATATATTTATAAATAATAAATAAATAAATAACTAAATATCTTCATGCAATTCCCAATACAGGAGTAGACATAGGTCTAGTCTAGACAATTAAGTCGTTTCGACCCACCTTCCACCAAAGATATTTTTGGAACAACGTGACAGGTGGTGAGCCCGTCGCCGTCTTAATGACCTAGCCATCGATATAATTCGTACATAAGTTTTTGAAAAAACCCATTGGTATGAGCCTACCACCTGGAGGCGAACTCAGGTCACTTGACTCGAAATTCTGACCACCCAACCAATTGGTTATCGTGACTTGGGCTCAGCCAATGGGTTTTTTAAAAACTTATGTACGAATTATATTGTTGGCTTGGACATAAAGACATAAACTAAGAAATATACTACTATAAAGTTTAAATTCTCATTGTATATACAAGAAAAAAATTGTATTTAGTTGAAGAATTATTTATTACAAAAACAGTTGAATTGTTGATGCGATATAAAATTGTATTGAGTCCTAGGATTACACATATAGTGAAACTACATATATACATATAATTACACCTCTTTCCCATAGGGGTAGGCAGACCACTTCTTTCCACTTGCTACAATCCTTACATACTTGTTTCGCTTTGTCCACTTTCATTATTTGCTTCATGTATTCTCTTCGATTTAGGGTACTCCTGACCTGGCCTTTTTGTTTTGTTTCAATAAAACTATTTATGACAAAAACTATTGAATTTTTGATATGGAATAAAATTGTATTGAGTCCTAGGATTTCACAGATATTGAAATTATTTATGACAAAAACAGTTGAATTGTTGATATGAAATAAAATTGTAATTAAAAACATAAAACCCTCCATAAAGTTATGTCATGATAGGGGTTTGTGTGATCAGAATTTGGTTTTTGGGAAGGGACCAGAGTTCAATCCATTTGTGGCAGGCATGTATCAATGGGTTTTTTCAAAAACTTATGTACCATTTGTATTATTGGCTAGAAAATAAAGACGGCGACAGGCTCACCACTTGTCATGTATTCGCAAAAAATAACTGGTGAATGGAGGACTTAATAGTTAGACCTCTGGTACGAGCCTTGGTGATCAAACTCTGGTCCCTTGATTAGATCACCTAACCGCCAATCACCAACTGGGCATTCATGACTATTACAAATACATTAAAATTAATCACCTTTGTGTCAGCGGTTGATGACTGTCATTCTTGCAGTGTAACAAGGTCTTCACGACGGAGAGGGCCTGCCTCGTCCACCAGCGCGTGCACACGCTGGTTCGCCATCGGACCAGAGAGCCCAGGGAACCAAGGGAGGCGAGGGAGACGAGGGATCCCAGAGACCCCACCCAGAAGAGAACAAGACGCAACTACAATTACAAGAATATCGTCTGCGAAGTCTGCGGGAAGAGATATGCGGTGAGTTACCTTTTTGTATTCTATGCCTGATGGCTGAGGCAGTAGAGACATTGCTTTTAAAGCTAAAGGCTATCTGTTCAAATCCCGCCAACATTTATGTGATAAATATTAGTGTATAACGTTTCTATGTATACATAAATATATATTTATAAATAATAAATAAATAAATAACTAAATATCTTCATGCAATTCCCAATACAGGAGTAGACATAGGTCTAGTCTAGACAATTAAGTCCCTTCGACCCACCTTCCACCAAAGATATTTTCGGTACAACGTGACAGGTGGTGAGCCCGTCGCCGTCTTCATGTCCAAGCCATCGATATAATTCGTACATAAGTTTTTGAAAAACCCATTGGTATGAGCCTACCACCTGGAGAACGAACTCAGGTCACTTGACTCGAAATTCTGACCACCCAACCAATTGGTTATCGTGACTTGGGCTCAGCCAATGGGTTTTTAAAACAATGTACAGATTATATTGTTGAAAACTAGTTCTCATTATAAACTAAGAAATATACTACTATAAAGTTTAAATTCTAATTGTATATACAAGAAAAAAATTGTATTTAGTTGAGAAATTATTTATTACAAAAACAGTTGAATTGTTGATGCGATATAAAATTGTATTGAGTCCTAGGATTACACATATAGTGAAACTACATATATACATATAATTACACCTCTTTCCCATAGGGGTGGGCAGACCACTTCTTTCCACTTGCTACAATCCTTACATACTTGTTTCGCTTTGTCCACTTTCATTATTTGCTTCATGTATTCTCTTCGATTTAGGGTACTCCTGACCTGGCCTTTTTGTTTTGTTTCAATAAAACTATTTATGACAAAAACTATTGAATTTTTGATATGGAATAAAATTGTATTGAGTCCTAAGTTTCACAGATATTGAAATTATTTGCTAAACTAAAAACAGTTGAATTGTTGATATGAAATAAAATTGTAATTAAAAACATAAAACCCTCCATAAAGTTATGTCATGATAGGGTTTGGCTGTGATCAAATTTAGTTTTGAGAGGGACCAGAGTTCAATCTATGGGTGGCAGGCTTGTATCAATGGGTTTTTCAAAACTTATGGCACCATTGTATTATTGGCTAGAAAATAAAGACGGCGACAGGCTCACCACTTGTCATGTATTCGCAAAAATAACTGGTGAGCGGAGGACTTAATAGTTAGACCTCACGGTACGAGCCTTGGAGATCAAACTCTGGTCCCTTGATTAGATCACCTAACCGCCAATCACCAACTGGGCATTCATGACTATTACAAATACATTAAAATTAATCACCTTTGTGTCAGCGGTTGATAACTGTCTTTCTTGCAGTGTAACAAGGTCTTCACGACGGAGGGGCCTGCCTCGTCCACCAGCGCGTGCACACGCTGGTTCGCCATCGGACCAGAGGCCAGGGAACCAAGGGAACCAAGGGAGGCGAGGAGACGAGGGATCCCAGAGACCCACCAGAAGAGAACAAGACGCAACTACAATTACAAGAATATCGTCTGCGAAGTCTGCGGGAAGAGATATGCGGTGAGTTACCTTTTGTATTCTATGCCTGATGGCTGAGGCAGTAGAGACATTGCTTTTAAAGCTAAGGCTATCTGTTCAAATCCGCCAACATTTATGTGATAAATATTAGTGTATAACGTTTCTATGTATACATAAATATATATTTATAAATAATAAATAATAATAATAAATAACTAAATATCTTCATGCAATTCCCAATACAGGAGTAGACATAGGTCTAGTCTAGACAATTAAGTCCCTTCGACCCACCTTCCACCAAAGATATTTTCGGTACAACGTGACAGGTGGTGAGCCCGTCGCCGTCTTCATGTCCAAGCCATCGATATAATTCGTACATAAGTTTTTGAAAAACCCATTGGTATGAGCCTACCACCTGGAGAACGAACTCAGGTCACTTGACTCGAAATTCTGACCACCCAAACCACTCGGCTATCGTGACTTTAAATAATAAATACATGTATAAATAGGGCCAACATTGTTCCAATCCCAATATAAGATGCTAAAGCAGTCGTAAAGAGGTAAGGGAGACAAAAACCACCAAGACATCACAAACATCCAGACCCAAGAAAATTTAGAAATAGTGTTTTTTTCTACATTGACTCGTCCGGGAATCGAACCCGAAACGTCGAGACGGCGACACCTTGAAAACCGGTGTTTTCACCACTCGTCCACGGAGGTCGTTTATGTATGTAATATTGGTCACTAAGTCGATGAAACGCTCACCACTTCTTACATTGTCCTAAATTGTCTTCGGTGAAAGGTAGAGCTCTGTCTACCCCTGTATAGGCTTAAAGATTTTTTTGTGTAACTAATGTCTTCGCCTTGTAAAAGTAATTTTAATTTTTTTTTGTCACTTAATAATATGGTAGTAGGCTATATTAACGTAATAAATATCTTCACTCCATTTCCAATACTGGTGTAAACGGAGACCTAGACAATCAAGTCATTTCAACCCCCATTCCATCGAAGAAATATCATAGTAGACTCTCATTGTGACAAGTGGTGAGCCTGTCGCCGTCTTCATATCCAAGTCAACGATATGAATCGTCCATAAGTTGTTGCAATACCCATCGATACGAGACTCCCACTGGGGATCGAACTCGGGTCTCTCGTCGTGACGACTTTAATTAACCATATATATATATATATAACTTCCGTTACAGATCCACACACGCACTCACACGGGCGAGCGGCCGTTCAGTGCACTACTGAGGCGTTCAGCAACAAGGCCGCGCTGCTGAGGCACGACCGGGTGAGTGAGAGATGTGCGGAGAGAGAGAGAGATGTGCGGAGAGAGAGAGAGATGTGCGGAGAGAGAGAGAGAGATGTGCGGAGAGAGAGAGAGAGATGTGCGGAGAGAGAGAGAGAGAGATGTGCGGAGAGAGAGAGAGAGAGATGTGCGGAGAGAGAGAGAGATGTGCGGAGAGAGAGAGAGATGTGCGGAGAGAGAGAGAGAGAGAGATGTGCGGAGAGAGAGAGAGAGAGAGAGAGAGATGTGCGGAGAGAGAGAGAGAGAGAGAGAGAGAGATGTGCGGAGAGAGAGAGAGAGAGATGTGCGGAGAGAGAGAGAGATGTGCGGAGAGAGAGAGAGAGAGAGAGAGAGATGTGCGGAGAGAGAGAGAGATGTGCGGAGAGAGAGAGAGAGAGAGAGAGAGAGATGTGCGGAGAGAGAGAGAGAGAGAGAGATGTGCGGAGAGAGAGAGAGAGAGAGAGAGAGAGAGAGATGTGCGGAGAGAGAGAGAGATGTGCGGAGAGAGAGAGAGAGAGAGAGAGAGATGTGCGGAGAGAGAGAGAGAGAGAGAGAGAGATGTGCGGAGAGAGAGAGAGAGAGAGAGATGTGCGGAGAGAGAGAGAGAGAGAGAGAGAGAGAGAGAGAGAGATGTGCGGAGAGAGAGAGAGATGTGCGGAGAGAGAGAGAGAGAGAGAGATGTGCGGAGAGAGAGAGAGAGAGAGAGAGAGAGATGTGCGGAGAGAGAGAGAGAGAGAGAGATGTGCGGAGAGAGAGAGAGAGAGAGAGAGAGATGTGCGGAGAGAGAGAGAGAGAGATGTGCGGAGAGAGAGAGAGAGAGAGAGAGAGAGATACTGCACTGGAGAGGGAGAGAGAGAGTGCGCGTGTAAGAGAGGGCTTGCCGTGCTCGGTGATAATGACTATTGCTCCTTACTGGTCTCTTCACGCAGTCCCCAATACAGAGGTAGACTGAGGTCTAGACAATTAAGTCCCTTTGACCCACCTTCCACTGAAGATATTTTCGGGACGTGACAGGTGGTGAGCCCGTCGCCGGTCTTATGTCCAAGCCAACGATATATTATGTACATAAGTTTTTGAAAAACCCATTGGTACGAGCCTGCCACCTCGGGATCGAACTCGGGTCTCTAGTCGTGACGACTTTAATTAACCATATATATATATAACTTCCGTTACAGATCCACACACGCACTCACACGGGCGAGCGGCCGTTCAGTGCCACTACCCAAGGCGTTCAGCAACAAGGCCGCGCTGCTGAGGCACGACCGGGTGAGTGAGAGAGAGAGATGTGCGGAGAGAGAGAGAGATGTGCGGAGAGAGAGAGAGATACTGCACCAGGAACCAAACTCTGGACCTACAGAATAGTTAGAACTTACTAGGCTAAGTGTTACACAGAAAACAAACTCTGGACCTATGGAATAGTTAAAATCTGCTAGAGTGAGTGTTACACCAGGAACCAAACTCTGGACCTACAGAATAGTTAGAACTTACTAGGCTAAGTGTTACACAGGAACCAAACTCTGGACCTACAGAATAGTTAGAACTTACTAGGCTAAGTGTTACACAGGAACCAAACTCTGGACCTATGGAATAGTTAAAATCTGCTAGAGTGAGTGTTACACCAGGAACCAAACTCTGGACCTACAGAATAGTTAGAACTTACTAGGCTAAGTGTTACACAGAAAACAAACCCTGGACCTACAGAATAGTTAGAACCTGCTAGAGTGATTGTTACACCAGGAACCAAAATCTGGACTTTTTAGACTGTAACACTCAGCCTAGTAAGTCCTGATTTTGGTTGCAACTGAAACAAACTTCAGACCTACGGAATAGTTAGAACCTGCTAGGCTCAGTGTTCCACTGGAAACAAACTCTGGATCTACGGAATAGGTAAAATCTGCTAGAGTGAGTGTTACACCAGGAACCAAACTTTG
Source organism: Sericinus montela (assembly GCA_029286605.1). NCBI lineage: Eukaryota > Metazoa > Arthropoda > Insecta > Lepidoptera > Papilionidae > Sericinus > Sericinus montela. The sequence goes on from JAGSMR010000103.1 coordinate 561,339, forward strand.
TACCTACAGAATAGTTAGAACTTACTAGGCTGAGTGTTACACCAGGAACCAAACTCTGGACCTACAGAATAGTTAGAACTTACTAGGCTAAGTGTTACACAGAAAACAAACCCTGGACCTACAGAATAGTTAGAACCTGCTAGAGTGATTGTTACACCAGGAACCAAACTCTGGACCTATGGAATAGTTAAAATCTGCTAGAGTGAGTGTTACACCAGGAACCAAACTCTGGACCTATGGAATAGTTAAAATCTGCTAGAGTGAGTGTTACACCAGGAACCAAACTTTGTACCTACAGAATAGTTAGAACCTGCTAGGCTCAGTGTTCCACTGGAAACAAACTCTGGATCTACGGAATAGGTAAAATCTGCTAGAGTGAGTGTTACACCAGGAACCAAACTTTGTACCTACAGAATAGTTAGAACCTGCTAGGCTCAGTGTTCCACTGGAAACAAACTCTGGACCTACAGAATAGTTAGAACTTACTAGGCTGAGTGTTACACCAGGAACCAAAATCTGGACTTTTTAGACTGTAACACTCAGCCTAGTAAGTCCTGATTTTGGTTGCAACTGAAACAAACTCTGGATCTACGGAATAGGTAAAATCTGCTAGAGTGAGTGTTACACCAGGAACCAAACTCTGGACCTACAGAATAGTTAGAACCTGCTAGGCTCAGTGTTCCACTGGAAACAAACTCTGGACCTATGGAATAGTTAAAATCTGCTAGAGTGAGTGTTACACCAGGAACCAAACTCTGGACCTACAGAATAGTTAGAACTTACTAGGCTAAGTGTTACACAGGAACCAAACTCTGGACCTATGGAATAGTTAAAATCTGCTAGAGTGAGTGTTACACCAGGAACCAAACTCTGGACCTACAGAATAGTTAGAACTTACTAGGCTGAGTGTTACACTGGAAACAAACTCTGGACCTACAGAATAGTTAGAACTTACTAGGCTGAGTGTTACACTGGAAACAAACTCTGGACCTATGGAATAGTTAAAATCTGCTAGAGTGAGTGTTACACCAGGAACCAAACTCTGGACCTACAGAATAGTTAGAACTTACTAGGCTAAGTGTAACACAGAAAACAAACCCTGGACCTACAGAATAGTTAGAACCTGCTAGAGTGATTGTTACACCAGGAACCAAACTCTGGACCTACAGAATAGTTAGAACTTACTAGGCTGAGTGTTACACCAGGAACCAAAATCTGGACTTTTTAGACTGTAACACTCAGCCTAGTAAGTCCTGATTTTGGTTGCAACTGAAACAAACTCTGGACCTACAGAATAGTTAGAACTTACTAGGCTAAGTGTTGCACAGAAAACAAACCCTGGACCTACAGAATAGTTAGAACCTGCTAGGCTCAGTGTTCCACTGGAAACAAACTCTGGACCTACAGAATAGTTAGAACCTGCTAGGCTCAGTGTTCCACTGGAAACAAACTCTGGACCTACAGAATAGTTAGACCTACTACGCTGAGGGTTACACCGGAAGAGAACTTTGGACCTACTGAATAGTAAGAACTTACGGCATAATTTCATTTATAACTTTGAACGGCCAACAGCAACATTTAATCAACCATAGAGAACATTGTAAAATAAAGCAATTCTATAATTTATTATGTTCGACCTTCTTAATAACTAATAAGAAACAACGTAAGAAGAAACACAAATGATCCGAGTTTGATTGGAGCAGGCTTGTGCCAATGGATTTTTAAAATCTTATGTATGATTTATATCATTGGCTTGGACATAAAGATGGCGAATGACTCACCACGTGTCATGTTGTCCCTAAATGTGCTTCAGTGATAATAAATTGCTCGAAATATCTTCATTGTCTAGATCTTTGCCTACCTCAGTGTGGGAAATTTCGTGAAGATATCTAAGTATGAATATTGTATTGTTGACGTTGAGACTGGTAGAGGAGATGAAGAGGCTATCTGTTCATCAGTCACCTTGTTTCAAATAATCTACAATGAAATGTGTACCGAAAGTACTTCATCGTCTAGACCTCTGCCTAACCATGTTCAGGAACAATGTATAAAGAAAAAAAGTACTTTATTTGCAATTCTGATGATCGGCTCACCACCTGTCACGTTTTGCCTAAAAAAATGTCTTCGATGAAAGGTAGGTTGAAGAGACTTGTTTAGACCTCCGTCTACCACAGTATTGAGAATGGCGTGAAGATATTTATTTATATATAATTTTGCAGTCCGCCGCCGCGCTCCGCTACCACCAGCGCATCCACACTGGGGAGAGGCCCTACCAGTGTACCATGTGCCCGAAGACATTCACCATGCCGCTGTTCCTGCAGGTATCCACCACCACATCATTTTAAGATAGCCTGGCTGTTACACCGGGAAAAAACTCTGGACCTACTGTTTAGTAAGAACCTATTAGGATGAGTGTTACACCAGGAACCAAAATCTGGACTTTTTAGACTGTAACACTCAGCCTAGTAAGTCCTGATTTTGGTTGCAACTGGAAACAAACTTCGGACCTACGGAATAGTTAGAACCTGCTAGGCTCAGTGTTGCACAGGAAACAAACCCTGGACTTATGGAATAGTTAAAATCTACTAGAGTGCGTGTTACACAGGAATCAAACTCTGGACCTACAGAACAGTTAGAACTTACTAGGCTAAGTGTAACACAGAAAACAAACCCCGGACCTATGGAATAGTTAAAATTTGCTCGATTGATTGTTACACCAGGAACCAAACTCTGGACCTAGAGAATAGTTAGAACTTACTAGGCTGAGTGTTACACTGGAAACAAACTCGGGACCTACGGATTAGATAGAACTTACTAGGCTAAGTGTTGCACAGGAAACAAACTCTGGACCTATGGAATAGTTAAAATCTGCTAGAGTGAGTGTTACACCAGGAACCAAACTCTGGACCTACAGAATAGTTAGAACTTACTAGGCTAAGTGTTACACAGAAAACAAACCCTGGACCTACAGAATAGTTAGAACCTGCTAGAGTGATTGTTACACCAGGAACCAAAATCTGCACTTACTAGGCTGTAACACTCAGCCTAGTAAGTCCTGATTTTGGTTGCAACTGGAAACAAACTTCAGACCTACAGAATAGTTAGAACCTGCTAGGCTCAGTGTTCCACTGGAAACAAACTCTGGATCTACGGAATAGGTAAAATCTGCTAGAGTGAGTGTTACACCAGGAACCAAACTTTGTACCTACAGAATAGTTAGAACCTGCTAGGCTCAGTGTTGCACAGGAAACAAACTCTGGACCTACAGAATAGTTAGAACTTACTAGGCTGAGTGTTACACCAGGAACCAAAATCTGCACTTACTAGGCTGAGTGTTACACTGGAAACAAACTCTGGACCTATGGAATAGTTAAAATCTGCTAGAGTGAGTGTTACACCAGGAACCAAACTTTGTACCTACAGAATAGTTAGAACTTACTAGGCTGAGTGTTACACTGGAAACAAACTCAGGACCTACCGATTAGTTAGAACTTACTAGGCTAAGTGTTACACAGAAAACAAACCCTGGACCTACAGAATAGTTAGAACCTGCTAGAGTGATTGTTACACCAGGAACCAAACTCTGGACCTATGGAATAGTTAAAATCTGCTAGAGTGAGTGTTACACCAGGAACCAAACTCTGGACCTATGGAATAGTTAAAATTTGCTCGATTGATTGTTACACCAGGAACCAAACTCTGGACCTACAGAACAGTTAGAACTTACTAGGCTAAGTGTTGCACAGGAAACAAACTCTGGACCTAGAGAATAGTTAGAACCTGCTAGAGTGATTGTTACACCAGGAACCAAACTTTGTACCTACAGAATAGTTAGAACTTACTAGGCTAAGTGTTACACAGAAAACAAACCCGGACCTATGGAATAGTTAAAATCTGCTAGAGTGAGTGTTACACCAGGAACCAAACTCTGGACCTACAGAACAGTTAGAACTTACTAGGCTGAGTGTTACACTGGAAACAAACTCTGGATCTACGGAATAGGTAAAATCTGCTAGAGTGAGTGTTACACAGGAACCAAACTTTGTACCTACAGAATAGTTAGAACTTACTAGGCTAAGTGTTGCACAGGAAACAAACTCTGGATCTACGGAATAGGTAAAATCTGCTAGAGTGAGTGTTACACCAGGAACCAAACTTTGTACCTACAGAATAGTTAGAACCTGCTAGGCTCAGTGTTCCACTGGAAACAAACTTCAGACCTACGGAATAGTTAGAACTTACTAGGCTGAGTGTTACACTGGAAACAAACTCTGGACCTATGGAATAGTTAAAATTTGCTCGATTGATTGTTACACCAGGAACCAAACTCTGGACCTATGGAATAGTTAAAATTTGCTCGATTGATTGTTACACCAGGAACCAAACTTTGTACCTACAGAATAGTTAGAACTTACTAGGCTGAGTGTTACACCAGGAACCAAACTTTGTACCTACAGAATAGTTAGAACTTACTAGGCTAAGTGTTGCACAGGAAACAAACTCTGGACCTATGGAATAGTTAAAATTTGCTCGATTGATTGTTACACCAGGAACCAAACTCTGGACCTATGGAATAGTTAAAATTTGCTCGATTGATTGTTACACCAGGAACCAAAATCTGCACTTACTAGGCTGAGTGTTACACCAGGAACCAAACTTTGTACCTACAGAATAGTTAGAACTTACTAGGCTAAGTGTTGCACAGGAAACAAACCCTGGACCTACAGAATAGTTAGAACCTGCTAGGCTCAGTGTTCCACTGGAAACAAACTCTGGACCTAGAGAATAGTTAGAACTTACTAGGCTAAGTGTTACACATAAACAAAGTATTACATTTTATGATAAAATAAATGTGAAATTTAAAACATCAGGCGGGATTCGAACCTGCAACCTTTAAAAAAATTAACTTTTAATTTCAATTTTTTGTCCTTAATAATATGGTAGTAGGCTATATTAACGTAATAAATATCTTCACTCCATTTCCAATACTGGTGTAAACGGAGACCTAGACAATCAAGTCATTTCAACCCCCATTCCATCGAAGAAATATCATAGTAGACTCTCATTGTGACAAGTGGTGAGCCTGTCGCCGTCTTCATATCCAAGTCAACGATATGAATCGTCCATAAGTTGTTGCAATACCCATCGATACGAGACTCCCACTGGGGATCGAACTCGGGTCTCTAGTCGTGACGACTTTAATTAACCATATATATATATAACTTCCGTTACAGATCCACACACGCACTCACACGGGCGAGCGGCCGTTCGAGTGCCCGCACTGCCCCAAGGCGTTCAGCAACAAGGCCGCGCTGCTGAGGCACGACCGGGTGAGTGAGAGAGAGATGTGCGGAGAGAGAGAGAGAGAGAGAGAGAGATGTGCGGAGAGAGAGAGAGAGAGAGAGATGTGCGGAGAGAGAGAGAGAGAGAGAGAGAGAGAGAGAGAGAGAGAGAGAGAGATACTGCACTGGAGAGGGAGAGAGAGAGTGCGCGTGTAAGAGAGGGCTTGCCGTGCTCGGTGATAATGACTATTGCTCCTTACTGGTCTCTTCACGCAGTCCCCAATACAGAGGTAGACTGAGGTCTAGACAATTAAGTCCCTTTGACCCACCTTCCACTGAAGATATTTTCAGGACGTGACAGGTGGTGAGCCTGTCGCCGTCTTCATATCCAAGTCAACGATATGAATCGTCCATAAGTTGTTGCAATACCCATCGATACGAGACTCCCACTGGGGATCGAACTCGGGTCTCTAGTCGTGACGACTTTAATTAACCATATATATATATAACTTCCGTTACAGATCCACACACGCACTCACACGGGCGAGCGGCCGTTCAGTGCCCGCACTGCAAGGCGTTCAGCAACAAGGCCGCGCTGCTGAGGCACGACCGGGTGAGTGAGAGAGATGTGCGGAGAGAGAGATACTGCACTGGAGAGGAGAGAGTGCGCGTGTAAGAGAGGGCTTGCCGTGCTCGGTGATAATGACTATTGCTCCTTACTGGTCTCTTCACGCAGTCCCCAATACAGAGGTAGACTGAGGTCTGAACAATTAAGTCCCTTTGACCCACCTTCCACTGAAGATATTTTCAGGACGTGACAGGTGGTGAGCCTGTCGCCGTCTTCATATCCAAGTCAACGATATGAATCGTCCATAAGTTGTTGCAATACCCATCGATACGAGACTCCCACTGGGGATCGAACTCGGGTCTCTAGTCGTGACGACTTTAATTAACCATATATATATATAACTTCCGTTACAGATCCACACACGCACTCACACGGGCGAGCGGCCGTTCAGTGCCCGCACTGCAAGGCGTTCAGCAACAAGGCCGCGCTGCTGAGGCACGACCGGGTGAGTGAGAGAGATGTGCGGAGAGAGAGATACTGCACTGGAGAGGAGAGAGAGATACTGCACTGGAGAGGAGAGAGAGATACTGCACTGGAGAGGAGAGAGTGCGCGTGTAAGAGAGGGCTTGCCGTGCTCGGTGATAATGACTATTGCTCCTTACTGGTCTCTTCACGCAGTCCCCAATACAGAGGTAGACTGAGGTCTGAACAATTAAGTCCCTTTGACCCACCTTCCACTGAAGATATTTTCAGGACGTGACAGGTGGTGAGCCTGTCGCCGTCTTCATATCCAAGTCAACGATATGAATCGTCCATAAGTTGTTGCAATACCCATCGATACGAGACTCCCACTGGGGATCGAACTCGGGTCTCTAGTCGTGACGACTTTAATTAACCATATATATATATAACTTCCGTTACAGATCCACACACGCACTCACACGGGCGAGCGGCCGTTCAGTGCCCGCACTGCAAGGCGTTCAGCAACAAGGCCGCGCTGCTGAGGCACGACCGGGTGAGTGAGAGAGATGTGCGGAGAGAGAGAGAGAGATACTGCACTGGAGAGGAGAGAGTGCGCGTGTAAGAGAGGGCTTGCCGTGCTCGGTGATAATGACTATTGCTCCTTACTGGTCTCTTCACGCAGTCCCCAATACAGAGGTAGACTGAGGTCTGAACAATTAAGTCCCTTTGACCCACCTTCCACTGAAGATATTTTCCGGGACGTGACAGGTGGTGAGCCTGTCGCCGTCTTCATATCCAAGTCAACGATATGAATCGTCCATAAGTTGTTGCAATACCCATCGATACGAGACTCCCACTGGGGATCGAACTCGGGTCTCTCGTCGTGACGACTTTAATTAACCATATATATATATAACTTCCGTTACAGATCCACACACGCACTCACACGGGCGAGCGGCCGTTCGAGTGCCCGCACTGCCCCAAGGCGTTCAGCAACAAGGCCGCGCTGCTGAGGCACGACCGGGTGAGTGAGAGAGAGATGTGCGGAGAGAGAGAGAGAGAGATACTGCACTGGAGAGGGAGAGAGAGAGTGCGCGTGTAAGAGAGAGCTTGCCGTGCTCGGTGACAATGACTATTGCTCCTTACTGGTCTCTTCATGCAGTCCCCAATACAGAGGTAGACTGAGGTCTAGACAATTAAGTCCCTTTGACCCACCTTCCACTGAAGATATTTTCGGGACGTGACAGGTGGTGAGCCTGTCGCCGTCTTCATATCCAAGTCAACGATATGAATCGTCCATAAGTTGTTGCAATACCCATCGATACGAGACTCCCACTGGGGATCGAACTCGGGTCTCTCGACTCGAAATTGCGACCACCCAACCACTCTGCTATCGTGACCTACATTATTAAACCTTAACTTACCGTAATTATTAAACAAATACATTTTAAAATGTGAAACAAATTGTTTTAAATGAGAGTGGCATACACACCAATTTTCATGGTGTCAATGGCTATGAGGTCCCGATTTCGATTCCCAGACGAGTGGTTGTAAAAAATCACTCTTCATATCTATAGTGTCTCGCGTCTAGGTGTTTGTTTTACCTACATTGTTTCTGATTCCATAATACAGCTGCTCACTTGGGATCAGAGCAATGTATGTGATATTGTCCCTATCTATGTATGTATTTATAATAATTATTATTATTTAAAAGAAAGCTACGATAGCCGAGTGGTTGGGTGGTCGGAATTTCGAGTCATGAGACCCGAGGTTGAGCCCCAAGTGGCAGGCTCGTACGTAAAACCCATTGTATTTCAAAAACTTATGTACGAATTATATCGTTGGCTTGGACATAGAGACGGCGACGGGCTCACCACCTGTCACGTTGTCCCGAAAATATCTTCGGTGGAAGGTGGGTCGAAGGGACTTAATCGTCTAGACTAGACCTCTGTCTACCATTGCATTGGGAATTGCGTGAAGATATTCATTTATTTTATTATTTGTTTATATTTTATTTTATTATTATTTACAGGTCCACACTGGAGTGAAGCCGTACCCCTGTCCGCAGTGCGGGAAGACTTTCACCCAGTCAAATTCCATGAAGCTCCATGTCCACACTGTTCATCTGAAGCTGCCCACCCCCTATAAGAGCAAGAGCCGCAGGATGAAGGCTGCAGCTAATAACGGTAAGTTAAAGATATACTATCACCATATCATGTAACATAGAATTTATATGTGGGGGACATGTTTTCTGGCTACCCTATCAGAGACTATGTGTGAAGATAAATATAAAAAAAATAAACGTGTAATCTGCAATGGCGCTTAGTAGTTTTTCGGTATAGGAATCATGTGATAGAATGTCGACAACTAAAAGATTACCTTATGTTGACTGCAAAGCCTTTTGGAAACAAAAATCCATAACATGAGTATAAACATTCATATTCATATTCAACAAATGTTTGCCGCCAGCCGGATTCGAATCTACAACCTTTAGCTTTGAAGTATAGTTACTACCAACTTGGCGATGGGATAATTTTGTTTACTCGGTGGTTTGTTTTAAATTCAATTTCAATTGTTTTCAGCCATGAAAGTGGAAGTTCAGGTGGAGTCTGGCGTTTTCAAGCAGGACGGCTTCAAGCAGGAATCCTTCGATCAGGAGGGCTTCAAGCAGGAGATAAAACCGGAGGAGGAGGAGTACTTGGAGGGGAATGAGCTGGACGAAGCGGACGCTTACGAGGTGCAAGCGGAATTCTACTCCGAGGAGGGGGAGGAATATCAGGAGGTGTACGAAGGTGATGTGGTGGAGGAAGACCTTTACCTCGAGGAGGTGGTCGAGAATCCGGAAGTGGCGTTGTACGAGATTGAGAAACCGGAAGTGCTGTACGAGGAGGTTTACGAGGAGGATTAGTGCAGTGTTTTAGTGGAGTGAATAGTTTTGTGTTGACGTCGTATCTATGAGTTGTTCTATGCTGTAAAGGATTTCAGTTGAAAATGGCAGTCGTAATACGTAAGTGATTTTGGTACTGTATTTTATTAAATTTTTGAAGTAAAACTTCTTTGCCCACGCTTGACTTGGGGAGGAAGCTGGTGGATGCGTTACTAGAGCGTTACGAAAAGTGTGATCGGGCGAGGCGCACGGCAGTTCAGATAGAGATAGTTAGTGACAAGACAGAGAGAGTTACGTTTCGTATATTAATGTCGGAACAAGAGAGAGAGGTTCACACGTTTTCATTCTCTTTAATAGCCAGTTACATTTTCGGTGACGAAAAATAATGAAGAAATATAAAAATCTATAAAATAAATATCTTCGGTGGAAGGTGGTTCTAAGGGACGTAAATGTCTAGACTAGACCTCTGTCTACCCTTGTATTGGGAATTGCGTGAAAATATTTTTTTTCTATAAAAAAAAATGTATCAATGAGAATACCCATAAATTTAAATTTTTATAGATGATTAAGAAATATATATGTATATAAAAGCATATATTATACATATATATATAAGGAGCTAAAGAAGTTTTACTTCAGTTGTGTGGTCTTAACCACCCTAGTTTTTGTCGTTTCAATTACTAGCAGAGACTAAATTATATTCTAAATGAATTGTGAAAACACATGTATAAGAAAATTGCATTTTTTTATGGAAGCGGAAGGGATTATTACACCCACACCCTGGTATGCCAGCGACACCATGAAGTAAAAGTGGTATCTATAACACAAACATCACACCTCTTTCTCATTGTGGTATGCAGAGATCACATTGTTTCAATTGTTATGATGGTAAAGTTTGATGCTGATATAAAAAAAGGTTGCTATTTGTATGAAGCTGAGTGTTGCAAGTTTTAATAATTTAATAATTACTTATATATAAAAAAGTGTATTGATGCATTTTACCAAAATTTGAAACACAACATGCTATTCTTTTTATAACAATAATGTTTTTATACATAAACAAAGTATTACATTTTTATGATAAAATAAATGTGAAATTTAAAACATCAGGTGGGATTCGAACCTGCAACCTTTAAAAAAAAATTAACTTTTAATTTTCAATTTATTTAATAATAGTAATGACAACCTGATAGTGTAATTTGTAGTTTCCCTGCCGCCGAAACAAAGGGTTGCAGGTTCAAGTCCAGCTTTAGGCAACAATTTTTGTAATGAATATGAATGTTTGTACTCGTGTCATGGATGTTTAAATGTATTTATGAATATTTATCTATGTAAGTATATCATACTGTTGGCTTTTACAGAAAAACAATGATAGGCTCACCACCTGTCACGCTGTCTTAGACAAGCTTTGTTGAAAAGTCGAAAGGACATAATTGTCTATATCTCTGTCTACCCCGGTTCTGGGAAAAATGTGTGACGATACAAGAGAAATAGTATATATTATTTATTATGTTCTTCGAACTTTCACTCTCCTGTCTATAATAAGTTAATATAGAAATAGTTTTAATGAAAAGCACAATAAATTTAATTGAAATAATTATTAATTTTTATTTTATTTGTTTAAATTTAACAATAGTAATTAAATAAAGAATGTATTATGGGTAAACCTGTGACAATCTTTTTATTCAGATATGTTGAAAGATTTACATACATAGACAGGGACGACATCACATACATTGCTCTGATCCCAATGTGAATTCTCTACATTGACCTGTCTGGGAATTGAACCCAGGTCCATGATACCGGTGTAAACGCTACTCATGCATGGAAGTGTACGATTCATATCGTCGGCATGGACATAAATACGGTGACAGGCTCACTGCCTCTCGCTATTTCCCAAACATTGACATCTGTGAAAAGTGTGTCGAAAGGACTTCATTGTCTAGACCTCATGTCTACCCCGGTAATGCGAATGGCGTGAACACAACAATTTTTTGGAGTTTATTCCTTAACAATAGATTTTCAACACAACCTGACACATTGTCCCAAAAAATGTCTTCAGTGGAAGGAGGGTTGAAAGGGCTTAATTGTCTAGACCTCTGTCTACCCCTGTATTAGGAATAGCGTGAATATTTTTAAAAAAGAATGTATTTTATTTTTGCCCGACGTGGAAGTTATCAATTATGTGACATGAATTAAACATTTTTGGATCTCAATACCATTCACATATCATAATCTCGAAGAGCTCACAAACAAATATACAAAAAACTTATAAGTGTTTGTATTTACATATAATTTAATGTACATCTTATAAAGCAAGGGGTTCCAATGAGCGGACTTAATGCCTAGTGGCATTCTCTACCAGTCAACTCTGGTTAGCTTAAAGAAGAGACAAGAATGTAATTACAAACGCAGACATTACTTTCTTGAAAGCATATAATTAATAAACAATTAATTCCTGAAACATAGCTATTAAGGATCCTCGTGAATCAGATTATTCATAGGTTATCTGTTGTCAATTACTATATGTGTATCCAAAAAAAAAATTATAATTTGTCTGTTTGAAAAAAAAAAATACGCATAATCTACTGCAATTGAATGACATAGGCATAAATACCTGTAGGCTATAGCCATTACCGGAAAAAAATTGAACTGTCATAAATGCAACTGGCATTTAAAATTAAAAATGGTTACGCGAAATGTTTGTAATTTTTTTTGTATAATAAAATTAGTTTAGCGTGGGACAAATATTAAATAAATTTATTATAAATAAAGGAGCTCTCTTGTATTATTTACATTTACCAAAAACTCATTATCGTGACTATATAATCTACACGTCATTCCCAATACAGAGGTCGACAGAGGTCTATAAATTAAGTCCCTTCGACTTAACTTCTACCGAAGTATTTTTGGGGCAACGTGACAGGCGGTGAGTCCGTCGCCGTCTTTATGTCAAAGCCAACGATATAAATCGAACAAAAGTTTTTGAAAAAACCCATTGGTACGAGCCTTGGAGATTGAACTTGGTTCTCGTGACTCAAATTCCGATCATCTGACCATTCGGCTATCGTGACTTAAAAAATAATAAATAAATACATATATAGATAGGGCAACATTACATACATTGCTCCGATCCCAATATAAGACTAAAGCACTTGAGGTATGGGATTCGGAAACAACGAAGGCACTACAAACACCCGAGAAAAAAAGTTGTTTTTCTACATTGACCCGTCCGGGCATCGAACCCGGTGCTTAGGCCACTCGTCCACGAAGGTCGCTACTCCGACTCGTCGTCTCTGGCTAATTTCTGAAAACGGCTGGACCGATTTTAACGATTATTTATTATTTACAGTAGGTTTTAATCTATACATCCATAACAACTCCCTTTTCTTCTTACTGCAAATCTTTATATCTCGTGATATCCATTTTTGATTACTTTTTTGTTTTATAGTAATATATCTTAAGGGAAAGCATAAATCATAAAAAAGCTTAAAATTTTCTAGAAAAATATTGTAGGCTTCGTTAGTGTCTTCCGTATTGTACATTTCAGAAAAGGATAGTCTTTTAATGCAGTCGTAAAACTTTATCATATTTTAAAAGTCCGGGCATCGAACCCGGTGCTTACGCCACTCGTCCACGAAGGTGACGAGTCGGTTTCTGAAAACGGCTGGACCGATTTTAACGAGAATTTCACTGGCGGATCACTGATGTTATATATATCGTTTGTTCCTAGTTTGGATTCCTGTTCTCCTATTACGCAATGAATGGTTATGCTGTTGTATTTTTTGTATCATGTTTGTATTGGAAAAGCCATGACAGCCGAGTGTTTGGGGTGGTCGGAATTTCGATTCAAGAGACCCGAGTTCGATCCTCAGGCGGCAGGCTCGTACCAATGGCAATTCAAAACTTATGTACGTTGGCTTGGACATTGAGGCGGTGACGGGCTCACCACCTGTCACGTTGTCCCGAAAATATCTTCGATGGAAGGTGGGTCGAAAGGACTTAATTGGCTAGACTAGACCTCTGTCTACCCATGTATTGAGTGAAGATATTTTTTTTTTTTATTACAAGAATAAGAAAACTCAAGTGGAAATGGACAGCCCATGCATAGAGATGTATTGAAGTGGAACAAAATTATTATATTTTGATACCCAAGAAGTAGAAAACGACGAAATTAATATCATAACAGGGAACGGAGTGAAAAGAAATGGAGGTCTTTGCCAAAACTGGGCATACAGACCTATCTAGGGTCATTGGTCGTAGGTCCTACCGTAGTTGTCGGTGTCACTGAATCACCAGAGTTGTTTTTATAGAAAAGGAGGCAAACGAGCCGGTGGCTCACGTGATAGTACGAGGGTGATCCAAAAGTAATGATAATCGGTTACTTCAGGTCCGCATAAAATCCAAAAAAGTATTTTTGGCTTGCTTATATACTCACTACGTCAGCCTAAAAACACAAACTCTCTTTCTCTATAAGGGATATCATATGGCAGGGTTCAAAGAATCCTTGCGAACGAGATGCATATGAAAAAGGTTCTCTGCGCGTTGGGTACCCAGAATGTTAACCGACGAGCAAAAGAAAAAATCGAGTTGAAATTTCGAGGGCCAATCTCGAAAAGTTCCAAGGACATCAAGAAAATTTTTAGTTCCGTTTTGTGACTATGGACGAGACCTGGATCCACCGAAACAACAATCGATGACTTGTAAGCGATATTTGGAAAAGGGAGCCACTATTACAGGCTCTTACTACGCAGACCAAATAAGAAGATTACGGGAGGCCATCAAGGAAAAAGACTCGGCAAACTGCGAGCTGGAGTGCTGTTTCACCAAGACAACGCACCGGCTCACAAAAGCCGCAGTTGCGATAGCTGCCATTCAAGAAACGGGATTCGAACCGCTCAAACACCCTCCTATTCGCCAGATCTAGCTCCTAGTGATTTCCTCGGCTCAAGGAACGCCTCTGAGGCAAGAAATTCGAAGACGATAGCGAAGTAATGGCCGCTGTTGAAGCGTTTTGGGAGGATCAAGACAAATAATTTTTTCAAAGGGAATTCTGGGTTTAGTTATATGATTTTTACGTTGACGTAGTGAGTATATAAGCAAGCAAAAACATTTTTTATGCGGACCTGAAGTAACCGATTATCATTTCTTTTGGATCACTCCTCGTAAGTGATTATCGCCGCCCATGAACACCCACAATACCGGAGGAATAGCAGATGCGTTGCCGGCCATAGAGAAAGGTATAGGCTCTTTTCTTGAAGCAAATAGCAAATAATTCAAAACGTCTTGGTCCAGCGACACCATGAAGTAAAAGTGGTGGTATCTATAACACAAACATCACACATCTTTCTGGTTGGGGTAAGCAGAGTTTCAATTGTTATGATGGTAAAGTTTGATGCTGATGTAAAAAAATTTGCTATTAAAAAAAAAGAGTAAAATATAAAAAAAAAGAAGTATAAAAAAGAGTAAATGAAGATTTAAGCATAGAATTTTTGAAATTTAAAGAAGAGATAAAGGATTTAATTACATCCATGACAGCTTCACAAGGGAAGAGTTAAAAAAATCTCCCCAACACTTTCAGATATCCAGCAGACAAACCGTAACATAGAAAACTCGATTTCTTTTCTGACAGCACAAAATGAAGAGTACAGGCAAAAACTAGAAATTGGAAAACCAAGTACGCGAGGATAAAAATTACATTACTGTTTTGGAAGAAAGACCTGCTTCGAATTAAAAATGTACCTAGAAAGGAATCTGAAACAAAAGAAGATTTAGTTGACATGGTTACATGCGTATCAAAAATATTGGCTACGAAATAAATAAATCACATATAAGAGACATATACAGGGTGCGCGGGAAAAAGCAGGAGTGCAGAATACACCGATTGTGGTTGAAACAACATCAACATTGTTAAAAAATGACATTCTCAAGATGACAAAAGCATACAATATCAAACATAAGGCAAAATATGTGCAAAACACCTAGGACTACGTTTTGCAGAAGACACTCCAGTCTTTATAACAGAAAATTTAACAGCAAAATCGGCTCGTCTACACTTTCTAGGGAGGGATCTTATGAAGTCTAAGGCATACAAATTCTGTTGGACAGCGTATGGCAAAGTATACATAAGGAAAGACGAGAACTCACCAATTATTTTGCTAAAAAATGAGCACCAAATACAGCAGTTAATGCAGAAAGACTGACTAGAAGTAGTTCAAATATTGTTAAGTTTTATATCTAGAATTATTTTTCATTATCTTTTGTACTCTATACACTCTTACACAAAATTTCCACATAACACATACACACAATATGCATCATATCATACTCTAATACAAGATAAAAAATATACGTTCAAATACACTAACCTAAATCTATTTACACTTTTAAGGAATAATAATTGTTATAAAGAGAAGCCTTTAAAATCAACTCCCTATAATTCTACTCCGTTCGGCTCTAAAGTAAGGAATATGTATACTGATAATTATTTAATAAACACAATTAATAAGAAATTTCTTAATGAATAAAACTATTTTAAATTTACAAGAAATAGATGAAACTAATATTGCAACATCTATTAATTGTGACCTCGAAGACCTATGTAAAGTCATTAAAATTGGGATGAATGATTTAACAATTGTCACTCAGAACATAAGAAGCGTTTATAAAAATATCGATGACCTACAAGTTGCTTTGTATAACTTTAAATTCGATGTAGATATCATAGTACTAACAGAATGTAGACTCGACTCAATGAAACCTATACCACAACTAAAAACTATACATCTTTTGTAACCTCTCACCATCTGAATAAAAGTGATGGTGTTACAATTTACATTAAAAATAATCTTAAACCCAAAATTAAGGAGTTAAAGTTGGAGCAAGCATCTTGCCTGCAAGTAGAAATATTCGATTATGCTATTCTGTGCATGTATAGATCATCTTCTAATACAAATATTGATAGATTTATTGACTCACTTCGAATCCATCTAGAGACAATTAAAACCTTTAAAAATATTGTAGTAACTGGAGATCTAAATATAAATCTAATCCCTAAAATCAATGAAAACTGTACTGAATATAACAAAAGACATAACTATCTTAACATGTTATCTGTTTGTGGTTTATTACCCGGTCATAGTGAACCAACAAGAGAAGATAGTTGTTTGGATCATTTTATCCTGAAATTACATACTAAAAAGGTCTATGCCAAAACAGCAGTTATTAACTCTACTATTACTGACCATCGAATGGTATTCTTATGTCTATCTAAAGTTAAAGATAAAAATGTGTGTCCTAAGTTTAAAACTAAAATTGATATAGACAATGTTTCGAAAAGTCTGACAAATAAAGACTTATCAATTTTAATGTTTTGTGAAGATCCAAACACATTAACCAATACACTAATTAAATATATTTCTGAGTCAATCCAAGAAAGCACTAAAAACATAAAAGTACCTAAAAGTAAACGAATTATCAAACCATGGATCACTCCGGGAATTTTGCGTTGCATAAGGAACAGAAATAAGATGCAAAACAATTAAAATTAAACCCATACGATAATATCTTAAAGATTACTTTTTAAAAGATATCGAAACTATTGCAATCACTTAATAAAAACTAAAACGTGATTATGAAAAAACTCTCTTATTTTATATTAAAACCCAAGAACGTTATGGAATAATATTAAAAATATAACAAATGTCAAAAAAAAAAAAACAAAACTTCAAACACTGAATTACTTGAAATTTATGAATGTCCTCTCAGATCAGTAAATCTTGTAAATCAATATTTTGTTAACGTTGGACAAGAGCTAGCTGAAAATTTTCTAAATAATAACTCAACATTAAAACTAAACAAGAACTATACACTTAGTATCGAAGGTAAACTGTCATCGTTTGTTCTGTTCGAAACTGACTTGGAAGAGGTTAACCATATGATTATGTCATTAAAATCAGAAAGTGCTACAGGATGGGATGAAATACCTGCTAAAATCTTAAAAGTTATTAAAGACCTAATTACCCCTATTATTTGCCACCTGGCTAATCTCTGTTTCTCAAAAGGTATCTTTCAGACGCATTAAAATGTCAATCATTACTCCCGTATAGACCGATATCAGTTTTGTCTGCGATCTCTAAGATTCTAGAAAAACTGATAAATAAGCGTCTAATGCAATATCTAGAGGTTAATAACATTTTATCAAAAATCAAAATGGGTTTAGGAAAGGAAAATGTACGCAAGACGCTATTTTAGATATGACTATAAAAATTGTTGACCAATTAGACCGACGAAAAAAATGTTTAATAGTGTTTTAGATTTAAAAAGGCATTTGACACCGTCTCTGTTCCCACTCTTATACAAAAACTAGAAAGGATAGGAGTAAGAGGGAACTCAACTTAAACTTTTAAAAGATTATTTAAGTAATCGCACGCAAAGGGTGAAAATCGGGGAATATATAAGTAAAGACCTTCAAGTACCCCACGGCGTTCCTCAAGGAAGCGTGTTAGGACCAACGTTATTTTTGATATATATGAATGATCTATGTAATTTAAAAATTGATAATGGACATATAATATCGTATGCTGATGACACTGCCTTAGTTTTTACAGAAGATACATGGGAAGAAACTCATAGGGTAGCCGAAGCTGGATTGGCTAGGGTAGTGTCTTGGCTTGAATTAAACTTATTAACGCTTAACGTCTCTAAAACCAACTACATTTGTTTTTCAATTAATAAACGGACACAGCCCAAAAATTGTAAACTTAAAATACATACGTGTAGAAATAAAATTATTGCAACTATACATCTATAAATCAAGTTACTTGTACTAAATACTTGGGGTTGATGATCGACCAAAGACTATCTTGGCATTCTCATATTGAGGTTACTACATCCAGAATACGTAAGTTAATCTGGATTTTTAAAACCCTTAGACATGTTGCTACCAACAAACTCATCAATCAAATATATTTCGCTCTTGCACAGTCAGTTTTGACATATTGTATAGCAGTATGGGGAGGTGCATCTAAGGTTAAATTTCTAGACCTTGAACGCAGCCAGCGATCCTTAATAAAAGTAATGCATAATAAGCCCTACAGATTTCCGACCCAAAATCTGTACACCATTAGCCAGTTATTAAGTGTCAGAAGCTATACATAATTGATATTGTGAGAGAAAGACATAAAAGAGTATCTTATGTACCTGAATGTCGTACCCGACGAAAGAAAACTCCAATTTACAAAGGTGTAGTCAAAACTGAATATGCAAGGCATTAGTTTAAAATAGAATCTGAATATGTTTACTACAAGGTTGACAAGCTTTTAAATATATCAAAATTAAACTTGTATGATTTAAGAAATAAACTTTCGGCGTGGCTTAGAAAACTGAACTATAGTGAGGTGGAAGCATTTTCGGCCGTTATTCAATGAATATCAGTGACTGAGACACGCAAGCACCCGTCCCGCGTACATACATATACACAATCACACACGCACGCACGCACGCACGCACGCACGCACGCACGCACACACACACACACACACACACACACACACACACACACACACAGAATTAATAAGTTATATGTAATTAGATAAGTAAAACTGTAAGATATGGAAGAGCAGGACATCTTGGCACAAGTATTTAATTGCTTAAAAAGATGTTCTGACGTTTGATATAATTGTGTAAAACAGGAAATAAACCAATTTTATTTTATTTTATTTTTATTAATGTTTTTATACATACACAAAGTATAACATTTTATGATAAAATAAATGAGAAATTTAAAACATCCGGCGAGATTCGAACCCGCAACCTTAAAAAATAACCTTTCAATTTACTTCATAATAGTAATGGCAACCCGATAGTCTAGTTGGTAGTGTCTCTGCTCGGGTTGAAGTCCAGCTTTAGGCGAAAATTTTAGTGATGAATATGAATGTTTGTATTCGAGTCATGGACGTTTACGTGTATTTATTAATATTTATCTATGTAAGTATATACTGTTGGCTTGTACAGAAAGACAATGATAGGCTCACCACTTGTCACGCTGTCTCGAACAAGCTTTGTTGAAAAGTCGAAAGGACTTAATTGTCTAGATCTCTGTCTACCCTGGTTCTGGGAAAAATGGAAAACTTTCACTCACCTGTCAATAATAAGTTAATATAGAATAATTTTAATGAACAGCACAATAAATTTAATTGAAATAATTATTAATTTTATTTTATTTTATTTAATCATTTATGTACACACAATATAAATAAACTTTCTCCTTCTAAGACCAAAACAACTTTAGTTCAAACTATTATTTTCCCCTTATTGACTATGGTGATGTGTGTTATTTCGACCTGAATGCAGACCTTCTTGACAAATATGACCGACTTCTCAATAACTGCATTCGATTCATTTTTAATCTCCGTTAGTATGATCACGTGTCTAAATATCGCTCGCAATTAAATTGGTTACCCATTCGCCAACGCCGTAGTTTGCGTGTACTCACAACCCTGTACTCTATCTTAACATATCCCAGTGCACCTTCCTACCTATCTTCCCTATTTAAATACCTAAGATCTAACCACGTCAGAAACCTTCGGTCATCAAACAACCTCCAGCTTCATTGTCCCCATCATACTTCAGGCTTTATCCATTCCTCCTTTCTTGTGCAATCTGTTCTGCTTTGGAATGCACTTCTTCTCGAAATCAGGATGTCCAAGAGCCGTTATGCTTTTAAGAAGAAGGTGAAAGATCACTTCCTAAAAATTTTGGCAGAATCATCGTAATATCCGTTTATTTATGGCATTAATTATATTATTTAAGTATTTAATCTGTATAAGTGTATATTTGTATGTATTTATATGTATTTTTATATGTATGTATGTATGTATGTATGTAAAAATGTAGGTATATATATTTTATACTCATATATTTATTATATCAATATCTTATTATACTTGTGTCTCTATCATATTTATCTGCTTCACCTTCTTCATCCAATCTCTGCATCACCCAAAGGTATACTGGCAGAGAATGCCTCAGGCATTAAGTATACATTAAAGGTATG
Organism: Sericinus montela; assembly: GCA_029286605.1. NCBI lineage: Eukaryota > Metazoa > Arthropoda > Insecta > Lepidoptera > Papilionidae > Sericinus > Sericinus montela. The sequence goes on from JAGSMR010000103.1 coordinate 581,594, forward strand.
AAGTTTAATAAATAAATAAATGAAAGAAGAAATATAATAAAGTTTGTATAAAGGTACTGCTTACTTAAGAAATTTCTTCCAGCAGACCTGAGATTGGAGTATGGATAAATGAAAAGGTAGATTTCGCGCGTACAAATATAATACTAATATAGATAATAGGAAATACTCACGTAATAATAAAGTCACGATAGCCGAGTGGTTGGGTGGTCGGAATTTCGAGTCAATAGACCCGAGTTCGATCCCCAGTTGGTAGGCTCGTATTGGTACTCGTATTGGTAGCTCGTATTGGTACCAATGGCAATTCAAAACTTATGTACGTTGGCTTGGACATAAAGGCGGCGACGGGCTCACCACCTGTCACGTTGTCCCGAAAATATCTTCGGTGGAAGGTGGGTCGAAGGGACTTGATTGTCTAGACTCGACCTCTGTCTACCCTGTATTGGGAATTGCGTGAAGATATTTAATTTTATTTTTTTAGGAAATACTGAGAAAAATATATACATACACATATATATAAAAATACACATAGAATATACTCAAACACTTACAAACATTTAAATAATTATACATAAGTCACAATACACAACATAATAACCAGAAAACTATATTACTAAGGACATATAGTGGTCTTTGACTCTTTTTTGAAAAGTGAAATAGTTTTGCACTCTGGAATATTTTGAGGAAGAGCATACCACAATTTTACTGCATGAACAGAGAATGAGTGGGAATATGAGGCGCTATGATGAGGAGGAATTTAAGTAAGGATTGTATATGGGTTCTACAGGGAGGAGAGGATGGACGAGCGAAGGAGAATCGCTCGCGGAGGTAAGGCAGAGATGATGACATGCGCAAGATATTAAAAGCAGACATAAAATTCTAGTATTCCTCCGAAAACGAATTGGGAGCCACTTGAAGTCTTTGCGAAGATGAGATACATGGTCATACTTGCGGATACCGAAAACAAATCGAATGCAAAGATTTTGCAGGCGCTCAAGCTTATTCAGAAGCTCCTCTGTAGCATCCAAGTAGCAGGCATCAGCGTAATCAATGATGGGTTGGATTAACATTTGGGCCAGAGTTAGTTCTTAAGGGCAAAAAAAAAAACTTGAAGGCACTTCATCGAATGGAAAGAAAAGTGAACCTTACGACTTACTTCATTAACTTGGGCATGCCTCGATAAGTTGGAATCTGTATAAGGTATAACATCGTTACCTAATTTTACTGTTAGTACTGACTATCACTGAGGAATTTTTAGGTTAGTACTGACTATCACTGAGGAATCCAACAAATTTCGCGCATGTCTGCTGCCTACAATTATAGCCTGAGATTTGATAGCATTAATTACAAGCCCGAAGGATTTGGACCAATTGTATATCCGACTTAAATCATGATTTATTAGTGAAATAGCTATATCGGATTCAGTATGGAGGAAATGACGACAGAGCTGCAGTTCTTCTGCGTAAATATGGAAGTTGGAAGAAATGATAGAAGTAACGGAATTAATAAAGACAGAAAAAGAAGAGGAGAGGCACGCCAGTAGCCAGTTCGCAAGAATCAGAAAAAGAATCGTCAATGCGAACACGCTGTGTGCGACCCCGAAGATATGAATCAAACCACTTAATAGCAGTGGATGATATATTAATGGATTTAAGAGTCGCCAAGAGGATATCGAAATCTACGGAGGAAAATGCGTTACTGAAATCAAGCAACACCAGTACCGTCAATTGCTTATTTTCTATTGCCCGTCTAATGTTGTCCGTAATTTTTATAAGTGCTGCAGCGGTGCTGTGTCCGGGCCGAAAACCAGATTGAAAAGAATTTAAAAGAGAGTTGGATATTAAAAAGAGGATAGCTGAGTATGGACTACGTGCTCAAGAACGTTGGAAAGAAAAGGCAGTATCGAAATGGGGCGAAAGTAGGAAGGCATAGAAGGGAAGTGTTTTTAGGAAGAGGTATGACGTGTGTTGGCTTCCACTTTGATGGATACGTGTAGGAAGTAAGTGTATAGTTGAATAGGAGGGTAAGGATTGGAAGGCGAGATGGTAAAATTAAAACATCATTTTTGAGCACAAGTTGTCGATACCAACCGAAGAAGAAGAAATAGTAAGTACGAATTTTTGACGCACTCTTCAGAGACTGAGGTGAGATTAAGAGAGGAGAAGGATGGCCTCGGCATGTCAGTTAACGCGAGCAGCGTACGTACAAGTCACGTGACTTGACGTAAGGATCGATAGCAAAGGTGGATTTAGAAAATTATTTTATCGAGATTATCAAAGTAATTTATGGTAAGATTAGGACTGTAGAACTGTGCTAGTAGACTGTAGAACTGTAAGACTGCCAGTAAGATTTTTGTACTATTTAAAATTAAACAAAGATATTCTGCAGATCCCGAATATTCAGAAGGAGATGCGTTAACGACTTTACAAGGAATATCGGCACGCAGGTAGATGGCAACGCCACCACATCCTTTACCGATTCGGTCGTTACGGATAAGAATAAATCCTGGTAATGCATACTGAGAGGAAGGAATAGAGGGTTTGAGAAAAGACTCAGAAATAAGAAGCGCATTAATGTGATCACTGCTAATGGATGCTAAAAGATCAGAGTAATGACGTGGAACACTTTGGACATTTATGTGTGCAACATTTAAGCTAAAAGAATATACGGAAAACAAGGAAGATAACTGTTCATATTTTATATTTAATAATAACAATTAAATAAAGACTATATGTCAAAAGATTAACATTTATACATTCATAGATAGGGACAACACCACATACATTGCTTTTATCCCAAAGTAAGTAGCTCAAACACTTATTATGGACTTAGAAACAATGAAAATACAACAAACACACAGACCCGATACAATGTAGTGAATTCTCTACATTGACCCGAATTGAACCCAGGTCCACAGAGTTGGCGACACCATGATGCCGGTGTAAGCGCTACTTATTCATGGTGGTGTACGATACATATCGTCGGCTTGGACATAAATACGACGACAGGCTCACCATCTCTTACGTTTTCAGAAACTGTCTTCGATGTAAGGTGCGTCGAAAGGACTTCATTGTCGACCTCAGTATTGGGAATGGCGTAAACACAGTAATTCTTTGGAGTTTACTTCTTAAGAATAGATTTTCATACACCACCTGTCACATTGCCCCAAAATGTCTTCGTTGCAAGGTGGGTGGAAAGGGCTTAATTGGGGTAGACAGAGGTCTAGACCTCTGTCTACCCCAGTATTAGGAATAGCGTGAAGATTTTGAAGAAACTACAAATATTTTTTACGACTGACTACTTTGAATTATCAATCATATGATATGAATTTAAAATTTTTGGATTTGCTATACATTATTCACATATCATAACCTCTAAGAGCTCACAAACAAATATACAAAAACTTATAAGTGTTTGTATTTACATATACTTTAATGTACATCTTATAAAGCAAGGGTTCCAATGAGCGGACTTAATGCCTAGTGGCATTCTCTACCAGTCAACTCTGGTTGGCTTAAAGAAGAGACAAGAATGTAATTACAAACGCAGACATTACTTTATTGAAATCATATAATTAACAAACAATTAATTCCTGAAACATAGCTATTAAGGATCCTCGTGATTCAGATTATTCATATCTGTTGTCAATTACTATATGTGTATCCAAAAAAAAAAAAAAAATTATAATTTGTCTGTTTGAAAAAAATACGCATAATCTACTGCAATTGAATGACATAGGCATAAATACCTGTAGGCTATAGCCATTACCGGAAAAAAATTGAACTGTCATAAATGCAACTGGCATTTAAAATTAAAAATGGTTACGCGAAATGTTTGTAATTTTTTTTGTATAATAAAATTAGTTTAGCTTGGGACAAATATTAAATAAATTTATTATAAATAAAGGAGCTCTCTTGTATTATTTACATTTACCAAAAACTCATTATCGTGACTATGTAATCTACACGTCATTCCCAATACAGAGGTAGACAGAGGTTTAGAAATTAAGTCCCTTCAACTTACCTTCTACCGAAGTATTTTTTGGGGCAACGTGACAGGCGGTGAGTCCGTCGCCGTCTTTATGTCAAAGCCTACGATATAAATCGAACAAAAGTTTTTGAAAAAACGAGCCTTGGAGATCGAACTCGCGTCTCGTGACTCAAATTCCGATCATCTGACCATTCGGCTATCGTGACTTAAAAAATAATAAATAAATACATATATAGATAGGGCAACATTACATACATTGCTCCGATCCCAATGTAAGACTAAAGCACTTGAGGTATGGGATTCGGAAACAACAAAGGCACTACAAACACCCGAGAAAAAAAGTTGTTTTTCTACATTGACCCGTCCGGGCATCGAACCCGGTGCTTAGGCCACTCGTCCACGAAGGTCGCTACTCCGACTCGTCGTCTCTGGCTAATTTCTGAAAACGGCTGGACCGATTTTAACGATTATTTATTATTTACAGTAGGTTTTAATCTATACATCCATAACAACTCCCTTTTCTTCTTACTGCAAATCTTTATATCTCGTGATATCCATTTTTGATTACTTTTTTGTTTTATAGTAATATATCTTAAGGAAAGTATAAATCATAAAAAGCTTAAAATTTTCTAGAAAAATATTGTAGGCTTCGTTAGTGTCTTCCGTATTGTACATTTCAGAAAAGGATAGTCTTTTAATGCAGTCGTAAAACTTTATCATATTTTAAAAGTCCGGGCATCGAACCCGGTGCTTAGGCCACTCGTCCACGAAGGTCGCTACTCCGACTCGTCGTCTCTGGCTAATTTCTGAAAACAGCTGGACCGATTTTAACGATTATTTATTATTTACAGTAGGTTTTAATCTATACATCCATAACAATTCCCTTTTCTTCTTACTGCAAATCTTTATATCTCGTGATATCCATTTTGATTACTTTTTGTTTTATAGTAATATATCTTAAGGAAAGCATAAATCATAAAAAAGCTTAAAATTTTCTAGAAAAATATTGTAGGCTTCGTTAGTGTCTTCCGTATTGTACATTTCAGAAAAGGATAGTCTTTTAATGCAGTCGTAAAACTTTATCATATTTTAAAAGTCCGGGCATCGAACCCGGTGCTTACGCCACTCGTCCACGAAGGTCGCTACTCCGGCTCGTCGTCTCTGGCTAATTTCTGAAAACGGCTGGACCGATTTTAACGAGAATTTCACTGGCGGATCGCTGATGTTATATATATCGTTTGTTCCTAGTTTGGATTCCTGTTCTCCTATTACGCAATGAATGGTTATGCTGTTGTATTTTTTGTATCATATTTGTATTGGAAAAGCCATGACAGCCAGGTGGTTGGGGTGGTCGGAATTTCGAGTCAAGAGACCCGAGTTCGATCCCCAGGCGGCAGGCTCGTACCAATGGCAATTCAAAAACTTATGTACGTTGGCTTGGTCATTGAGGCGGTGACGGGCTCACCACCTGTCACGTTGTCCCGAAAATATCTTCGGTGGAAGGTGGGTCGAAGGGACTTAATTGTCTAGACTAGACCTCTGTCTACCCATGTATTGAGGGAAGATATTTTTTTTTATTACAAGAATAAGAAAACTGAAGTAGAATGCATAGAGATGTATTCAGAAGTGGAACAAAATTATTATATTTTGACACCCAAGAAATAGAAATCGACGAAATAAATGTCATAACAGGGAACGGAGTGAAAAGAAATGGAGGTCTTTGCCAAAACTGGGCATACAGACCTATGTAGGGTCGGTGTCAATGAATCACCAAAGGTGTTTTTTTTATAGAAAAGGCCGGCAAACGAGCAGGCGGCTCACGTGATGGTAAGTGATCACCGCCGCCCATGAACACCCGCAATACCAGAGGCATAGCAGATGCGTTGCCGGCCTTTGAGCAAGGTATAGGCTCTTTTCTTGAAGCAAATAGCAAATAATTCAAAACTAATGTAAAATTTGTGTCTGAAGAAAGATTTTATATAAAAAAATTTCAGTGTTTAAGGGCCGTTTCCTTTAATGTCTCTAACGCTACCGACAGGAAGAAAGGAAATGGTGACAATAATTAATTTGGCTCATTACGTTGGCTAAAAATTAAACAACATATTTTATTTTGTAATAAACTTACACGTTTATTAACTATACTTACATGAGTAATTTCTTTTCGAACAAAATGGCGAATTCTACATTCATTTGAATTTTTTACAAAATCCACCCGGACTAGACTAAATTCATTTTACTAGAAAATAATTACGTCTAGTTTACATTTAAAATACATTTTCATCATGCATTTTGCAAATTACAGAGTATTTCAAATTGTCAAAAACGGCAGTGCTACAGTTAAATTTTAAATATAAACTAATATTACAAATGTAAATATTATCAATTGTAAATATTTAAATTAATTAGTATTACATTTGTATAAAATATAAATTAATGTTGTTGAAATATTGCTTTCGGATTTACGACTAAAATTAATATTGCACCTAATTTAATCTTTAACCATTTTCGATCCTAAAATAAGTAAATATAAAATTAGGTTATAAAATACACTAGAGAGAGAAAAATACACATTAAACTCTTTATTACTTTAAAATAGCGTTATCACTAACACGAGTTATTGCTTACAATATTTACTGCTAATAATTAATAAATTCATTTATATGGATGTGATCTCCTTATAGATAAAATATATTCAATAAAAATTCTCAAAGCCCTAGGATATTTAATGCTAGGTGAAGTGATAAGGACCTCATAAAACATTAAATTTATATTTGGGCAAAAGATTTAACGAATTCTGCATTATTGTCAAAAATTGAATCCACGACAACAAAAATTAATTTTCATGACAAATTTTGAAGCACAAAAGAAGCTATCAAGAGCTGAAATTGAAAGAACGAAGACAAACATCCAAAATTCTAATAGTTCATTTAAATCTGCTTTTGATAATATTATTTAAATTAGTAAATATGGCAACAACATTTTTAACGTCTCCTTGTGTGTCTTTTAATTAACCTGGCATTTTATTCCACTAAGTGTACCTCGGTATCATATTTGGGGAAAATTTGGTCGCCTCTTTTACAATTTTGAAATACTTAATGGAAATAGATAAGAAGATAGAAGAAAGAGTAATAGAGATTGCTTCACAAACTCTATTACTCTGTGTTGTTTACTTATATGCAACATTCAAACTCACAGGCTAGACAACGTTTAAATTTAGATTTAGACATTTTACTTTTTTTGCGTTATGATGTTGGTCAAAGCAAAATTTTTTTCTTTTGTAAATAGAGTATTCACCTGTATTTATATTCTTTGATATAAATATAAAGAATTGTAAAACTTATTATAGTATTAGTTTTTACAATTCTTTGTTTTGATAACAAATGAAATTCGTAATATTTCATGAGGCCCTTTCCATTTTTATATTTACGAGGAGGGATCAAAAAGTAGTGAGAACGACATGCTCCTTGGTAAGAAAAAATAAATAAATACTGCGGCGTTCTTTTTCATAACGACAACGACACGCGCACAGATCGGCAGTTGCAATGGCTGCCATTCAGCAAGCTGGCTTCGAATTGGTTGACCACCCTCCTTTTACACCAGTTCTGGTGCCTAGCGATTTTTATCTGTAGTATTTGAAAGAATACTTAAGGGGAAATAGGTATGTAGACGATAACGAGGTGTTGAATGCCGTGGACCGCTTTTTGTAGGAACAAAAAAAAGCTTAGTACTTTTTTTAAAGGGATTGAAGCCTTGGAAAAGCGATGGACTCGGTGGGTAGAGAGACTCGGAGACTATGTAGAAATATAAATTATTAAGTTATCAATAGAGATTATGTTCTCTGTAGCTCATTTACATGACTTTTTGATCCCTTCTCGTACATTTATAGGTTATTATTACTGCTTTTTTAGGTACTGCACAAATTATATATCATTATCAAAAAAGCTAATATTTCAAAAGTAAAATTGTGCCATGGACTTTCCTTTATTTAAAAAAACTTATTAACAGTGAATTAAGAAAAAAAAAACAAAACTTCAAACGTGGGGCTTTGCCTAAATTTTAGTAATGATATGCAAAACATAATGTTACAAATTACATCAATTAAAAAAATTTCAAAATTTATATATATAATTTTTGCCGATAAGTTTTTTTTTTTTGCGAAATCCTGTGTTAGTGTAAAGGTTTTTAACATCTATATTACATACTATTGGGACAATATTTAAAACGACGCCTATCATAAAGAACATAGGTTAAGAAATCCTTTGAAATTTACATTTCTGACAATAAGGCCATATTGGATTTCATGAAACGTATAAAAAGGCGCAATCACCTATAAAACACATGAATAATTGGGCCGGTATAGATTATAAATGGTTTACTAAAAAATTCCATACCTTACCTAAAAAATTGATACAATATTCAGAAGCATTATTTACATTTTTGTTTCTATCAGCGCTCACGGTTATTCTAGTACTAATGCATTTTACAATATAAGTAATAAATTGTTCGATACAAATGTGGCTTTTTTATAAAAAGAAAATTTATACGAAACGTTTTAAATTTTATAAGCAAATGCTGTATGATCACGCGGCTGTTGCCTATCATAGACGAATCAAAATAACAACGAAGTTAGGAAAAAGCTGAATTTGACAGAAGCGGGAAGCAACAAAGTGATGTGGGAGATGCAAGAAGATAATTTGTATTCATATACATATACAAAAAAATACTAACCTATTGAAAAATTTCAAATATAATAATTTTATAACGGTCCAAATAAATACAAATTGGATTATGGAGAAAGTTTTCGTTATTACAATTTGTACTTAAGGCGTGTTAGCATTATCAATAAGGTAACCCAAATTATGACACGAAAAAGCTGAAGCGTAATTAATAGGTATATTTACGTATAATAATATTTTGTAAATTATTTTTAAAAATAATATTTAAGATAAGTCTTTTGTGTTCATGAGTTATGCCTTTGCATTTTGTCTTCTAGATATTTTTGAAGTTTCATCTTACAACCATTCATGAACCATTCAAATCGCTTAGTAATCATTAAAAATTGTTTCAGCCGCTTAAATTAAGTATTTATTTATTGTTTAATGAAAATCAATGATATATTTTCAATTCACAGCATCGGTACAAAGGAAATATTATTAAATTCTTTAAATCTAACTTACATTAGGATCTGGTGTTCAACGATCGTTCGACGATCGTTTTCCATAAAAAAAAAACAATACAAAAATTGGAAAAAGCATTCGGAATTCAAATTCCTTCGACATTTGAATTGTCTGGTCGCTTACAAGGTACGGACGAGGTTATATAAGGCGAGGATTGTGAGTGCGTTGGTCGCTGTGCGGTCGGTGGCGGCAGAGAGCACCGGGTTCAGCTCCCCGGCGAGTGCTGTGTGGGTTCCGCCAAGGGTATGAAACTGGAAGATGTCGCTTACCTGTGATTGAAAAAGGTGTGCACATAAAATAACTCTTGTACACTGTAGTAACAGCCTGTAAAAAGTTACGTGCTCCAGGATACAGGTCTTTTACATATGTAAATTAACAGTGGTAGAGCTGCGCATCAGCTTTTGCTGTTGCATGAATGGGCCGGCTCGACCGGGGAAGTACCACGACCTCACAGAATACCGGCGTCAAGTAGAAGTCTAACAGATTTCTGCGTTTCGTCTGAGATACCCCGTTTCTGAGGGGGGGGGGGAGCACTGCGACGTTGACTTCTGCACTTCGGAGTATCGTGAATATAGTCTTGAGTTCGGTGATCGTCAAGGAGTTCCTTCGTGTAGAGCTAACTCAGCTAATCTTCTGAAGATTCACATGTTTTACTTCACGGCATGTACATAATAGATCCTATATAATAGGGACAACAGCAAATACATCGCTCTGATCCCAAAGTAAGTAACTAAAGCACTCGTTCTATGGAATCGGAAACAACGAAGGCACCATAAACACCCAGATCCGAGAAAATGTAGAAAAAGTGGTTTTATGCATTATCCATTCGAGAATCCGATGCGGTCCCGAATTAAGAGCTGGCGACAACATGAAAACGGGTGTGTGCGTAACTCTTCTAATGAGGTCGTCAAATGTAAAAGTTACACTGAAGGTCGTAAGGATCTGCCGTAAGGATTTTCAATAATCGCCATACTGGGGGAGCGGATTTGCGATTACAATAATTGACATCTCGATCAGACGCTTCTACTTGTCATCGACAATCCTGCGTTCCGTCCAGTAGTCATTGTGATTTACATTGCTTTTTAGGTACTGCACAAATTATATATCATTATCAAAAAGCTAATATTTCAAAAGTAAAATTGTGCCATGGACTTTCCTTTATTAAAAAAAACTTATTAACAGTGAATTAAGAAAAAAAAAAAACAAAACTTCAAACGTGGGGCTTTGCCTAAATTTAAGTAATGATATGCAAAACATAATGTTACAAATTACATCAATTAAAAAATTTCAAATATAATAATTTTATAACGGTCCAAATAAATACAAATTGGATTATGGAGAAAGTTTTCGTTATTACAATTTGTACTTAAGGCGTGTTAGCATTATCAATAAGGTAACCCAAATTATGACACGAAAAAGCTGAAGCGTAATTAATAGGTATATTTACTTATAATAATATTTTGTAAATTATTTTTAAAAATAATATTTAACATAAGTCTTTTGTGTTCATGAGTGCATTGCTTTGCATTTTGTCTTCTAGATATTTTTGAAGTTTCATCTTACAACCATTCATGAACCATTCAAATCGCTTAGTAATCATTAAAAATTGTTTCAGCCGCTTAAATTAAGTATTTATTTATTATTTAATGAAAATCAATGATATATTTTCAATTCACAGCATCGGTACAAAGGAAATATTATTAAATTCTTTAAATCTAACTTACATTAGGATCTGGTGTTCAACGATCGTTCGACGATCGTTTTCCATAAAAAAAAAACAATACAAAAATTGGAAAAAGCATTCGGAATTCAAATTCCTTCGACATTTGAATTGTCTGGTCGCTTACAAGGTACGGACGAGGTTATATAAGGCGAGGATTGTGAGTGCGTTGGTCGCTGTGCGGTCGGTGGCGGCAGAGAGCACCGGGTTCAGCTCCCCGGCGAGTGCTGTGTGGGTTCCGCCAAGGGTATGAAACTGGAAGATGTCGCTTACCTGTGATTGAAAAAGGTGTGCACATAAAATAACTCTTGTACACTGTAGTAACAGCCTGTAAAGTTACGTGCTCAGGATACAGGTCTTTTACATATGTAAATTAACAGTGGTAGAGCTGCGCATCAGCTTTTGCTGTTGCATGAATGGGCCGGCTCGACCGGGGAAGTACCACGACCTCACAGAATACCGGCGTCAAGTAGAAGTCTAACAGATTTCTGCGTTTCGTCTGAGATACCCCGTTTCTGAGGGGGGAGCACTGCGACGTTGACTTCTGAACATCGGAGTATCGTGAATATAGTCTTGAGTTCGGTGATCGTCCAGGAGTTCCTTCGTGTAGAGCTAACTCAGCTAATCTTCTGAAGATTCACATGTTTTACTTCACGGCATGTACATAATAGATCCTATATAATAGGGACAACAGCAAATACATCGCTCTGATCCCAAAGTAAGTAACTAAAGCACTCGTTCTATGGAATCGGAAACAACGAAGGCACCATAAACACCCAGATCCGAGAAAATGTAGAAAAAGTGGTTTTATGCATTATCCATTCGAGAATCCGATGCGGTCCCGACTTAAGAGCTGGCGACAACATGAAAACGGGTGTGTGCGTTACTCTTCTAATGAGGTCGTCAAATGTAAAAATTACACTGAAGGTCGTAAGGATCTCCCGTAAGGATTTTCAATAATCGCCATACTGGGGGAGCGGATTTGCGATTACAATAATGGACATCTCGATCAGACGCTTCTACTTGTCATCGACAATCCTGCGATCCGTCCAGTAGTCATTACGATTTACATTGCTTTTCTTCTTCTTCCTGCCCTCATTCCACGCTATGTCGGGTCGGACTCAACTTGTCTTCTTCCATTCTCCTCTATTTTCCGTCATCTCAGTACTTCCTCCTTTCTTTCTCATGTCTTCTTTCACACAATCCATCCATAATTTTCCCCCCATAGCTCTACGGTCATCATTCGTCATTACTTGCCCGAGCCATGGTAAGGGAAGAAAGGGGGATGTATATTTGCATGTGGTATTAGTGTAATGCCACCTCCCTCTCTTTTCGTGGGTTTTAGAGGCGACTAAAGAAAAAGCTTTGAAAATGCTAATTGTAAAAATTGATATTTTTAAGATACCACGTTTAATATAAAAAGATAAAAATTCTATGTAAAGTTGTTATTGAAAACAAGGCATTATCGAGCGAGTAGACTCTACGATGAGCGACCGCAGAGACTTCTCTGATAATGCCTTGTTTTGAGATGAAATATGGTTCGCGTTTTCGTTGGTGGTATATGTTACAGTGGAATTAGTGCACGCATCTGTGGGAGGGAGGGTGGTGCTCTTCTTCTCTTCGGACCAGGTAACATGTACCGTTTTTATATTTGCATGCGGAATGTTGCGAAGTGACTTTTTCAATAACAACTTCACAATGAATTTCCGCAACGCCCAGTAACGCCCGAGTCAGTTGACTGTCAAAAGTTGTACGACGAAGCGTCACCTCGTTCCAGCCGTATCTGTTCTTGGCCTGCACGATGGCCTCGTACACGGCGCCGGGCTCGAGCCCGCGCAGCTCGTGCAGCACGCGGTGCGTGAGCGCGGCGGCGGGCGGCGGCGCCGGCAGCGACACGTCGTGCCAGCGCCCCGGCCGCGGCGACGACTCGTTCAGCTGCGGGCGGCGAGGTGCTTACACCGATAGCTCTTTGGCCCCTGATCTAACCGGCTGTCCATGCTCTCGTGTTTAAACTGCAGCTCAACAGTTTTTTTTTTCATTTATTTAAGATACAAAAGAAACATTATAAAAATTCGTAACATCCTCACAAAAAAGCCTCGCAGGGCTTATCTTAGTGATGGCTGGTCGTTCACATACAGTTCTTTAAGTTTTTTTTTTTTAACATATTTTTATTTCCAAGCATGTACAATGATTGTATATCAGGTGATATTTCGTTCAGATAGTAAGGCGTGAGGTAAATAGAAGTTCGGACTCCGTATTTATTATTATATCTAGGTAAAGTATATTTGCTACAATATGTTTGTTTTCTTAAGTGATTTGGTCGAGATCTTTCTTCTAAATACTCACTCTGATTACTATCTAATAACAAATGGTATTTAATTTTATCAAAAACATTTACTACTTTACAATATTTGAAAATTTCTATTTCATCATTAATTTTTTTAGGTATTATTGTTTTTAAAATTCTTAATTGTAAGTTATAAATTTCCTGTATATAAGTTTTATAAGTTCTTCCATAACTACTCAATCCATAACTTATAACCGAGTCCGCAAGGGCCATATATAAAAGTCTGAGTGTGCCATAGGGAAGTTTTGGTCTCAATATTACGATTTTGCTCAAGATTGACCTAAGTTTTTTACAGTCATAATCTTTATGGGGCCCCCAGTTAAATCTGTTGTCAATGTTGAGCCCTAGGTACATGTGTTGGTCTACCAGTTCCAACTCCGGACACGTGCAACTCATGGCGCACGTGGAAAAGGCAGAGTGGAGGCAGGCGTGGCTATGAGTCTTTACAATTGGCTGTGTCTCTGTCTTATTATGTGATGAGTGCATGTGAATTATTTTTGTTTTTTGTTCAGTTATTTCTAATCTTATATCATGTGACCATTTATAATTTGCGCTTCCGAGACCTCCCTGTGTGCAACAAGGATGCAGGTGTCATCAGCGAACTGGTATACCAAACCCTTGGTTATAATGTTTAACATATCGTTTACATACAACAAGTATTCCGTCGGACCAAAAATGTGTGGTGTGTTGTAAAATACATAGAGTCAAAAAGTGGTTAACATTTTTTGACTCTATGTATTTGCAATTTTTACCGTAGTGAATCTGTTTTTGTGATAGTTTTTTATAAGTTCCAGCAAAGGTCCTTGTATACCATTTCATAATAACTTGTCGTACAATATTGAATAATCTAACATATCAAAAGCACTGGAAAAATCTATAAATAATGCAATCAAATGCCTTTTATTATTTAAATAACTATTAACTTTGTCCGTAAATTTATAAAGAAGTTGTGTGGTACTTTTTTGTTTTTGCAAACCATACTGATTACAATGAATTACGCAGTTAGTTTGCAGATATCTGTTTATTATACTTCCAAAATAGCGTTCTATAATTTTGTCTATACATGAAAGAATTGTGATTGGACGGTAATTATTGTAATCGGTGTGGGACCCTTTTTAATAAATGGGTCTTATTATCCCAATTTTTTATAGGTCTGGGTATATTTCGGAATCTATACAACAATTAATAAGATGCGTTATAACTGGCGCTAGTTTATCGGATAGATACTTTATATCTTTTATCCGAATGTCGTCGTAACCAGGACTTTTGTTATTATTTAGTGATTTTATAATTTTTAACACAGTGTGCACAGTTGCACTGCTGTTTGGCGACGGAAAAGAAAAAGAGTGTAGTATCAAGATGAGTAAGCCACAGGAGTGTAACAGCTGGCGCGCGCGGCGAGCGGCGAGAAGGTGCTTATACCACGAGGTCTGGAATGGCCCCTGATCGAACCGGCTCTCTATTCTCACGTCCATAAACTGCTGCTCAACATTCACTGCTGTCTGGCGACGGGAAAGAGGAAGAGTGTAGTACCAAGAGGACTCAGTGACAGGAGCACTCACCGCCAGCTGCCGGTACAGCAGCCGCAGCTCCAGCAGCGGCGGGTAGCTGTCGACGGCGACGGCCAGCGTGTAGGCGCGCGCGCGGCTCGCGAGCGGCGGCGAGGTGAAGCGCGCGGGCCCCGGCCGCCCCGACACCTCCACGTGCCGCCGCGCCGCTCCCAGCCTGTTGTCCGCCACGCAGCTGCCACAGGACGGTACCGTACTTACTGTTTCCGTATTAGCAAGCCATTATGTGGCATTACACTTTTGCCATACAGCACTATTTAACGCTACCTACAAATTCAACTAACTATACACACAAAACTTACGAAAGATATACTTCAGCTGTGTTACATTAAATAGTTAAATTTATAAAGTTTGGGGGATGATGTTGCTCGCGTCCGTGAGAAACACTTGAATCTTGACTCTCACACGTACCCCCTGGGTAGTGCTAAACGAGCAGCACCACTTTCCGGTGGTAGACTTCGGTCGCAGGTTTTAAGTTACCACCCGCTTAAGCAAAGCCTTGCTGCCAAGTGACGTCGGTCGTGTTCCGGCAAGATGCTAGGTGAAGCCTTATGGAAGTTGGGTCTGAACAGTTGCGTTGCATATGTGAACCGGGTACGACACGTCATCTTTTGCTGTGTCGGGTGTTTGGTTGAGGAGGATAGCGGGATCCGAAGCACGGTGCTTCGCTGGCCGACCGCAGGTAGTAGGGGGCCCAATTGGGGAACTGATAACATGAAAGACTGCCCCGCCAACTAGCGAAAAATCCCAGGGTGGCTCCATCGTGCCGGTTAGCGACCGGGTGAGAGGACCCGATGGCGATCTCTGGGGGGGTTCGGGCGTCCCCGCAGTCTCCAAATCAAGCTCCCATAGGCACACAAATGTTTTCGTGTCGTTGGGTCATCAACGCAACGCCTCGTTCAACTGCCATCTTCCTTCCCTTTTCACTCCTTATCATATATGAAAAGTACCAAAAAGAAAAGTAAGGTTAAACAGCGGCTGCACGTCCTCTCATTGAAAGTGCACCTATCTAACATCCGAGGATTGCACTCAAATCTCAACGCAGTCCATCACCATCTTGAGACTGAGGAGCCGCATCTACTTTTTCTGACGGAGACGCAAATCGGATGTCCATTAGATGTGGCGTACCTTGACTACCCAGGGTTCTCCCTGGAGCACAACTTTTACCTTCGTGCCGGAGTCTGTGTGTACGTCAGCAATGACATCTGCTACCAGCGTCTCTGTCACCTTGAAGACCCTCACTTTTTCAACCATTTGGGTGGTGGTGGACACAGGTGACGATAAGATCGTTTATGCATGTGTTTACCAATCGCACAGCGGTGACCAGGAGACAACTCGGTTATTCAAATATCTAAGTGAGGCTGCTGGTATGGCCCAGCATCGGTACCCCTCCGCACAATTAGTCTTTCTGGGAGACTTTAATGCCTCTCACCAGGATTGGGGCTGTTCCCATACCAGAAGACTGACCATGCTGGGAGGGAAATGAGGAATTTCGCCTTATCGCTAAACCTCTCCCAGCTGGTAAAGCAAGCCACTAGGGTGCCAGACGTTGAAGGTCATACAGCCAATTGTCTAGACCTCCTGCTGACCTCCAACCGCCAACAAACCTCGACCCACATGGTACTAGGCGAGTGTGGCGATACAAGTCAGCAGATTGGGATGAGATGCGACACTTCTTTGCATCTTATCCTAGGCGACAGGTCTGCTTCTCTTCCGGAGATCCATCGAGATGCGCGGATGCTATAACTGTGGTGGTATGTTTAGCTATGGAATATTTTATTCCTTTTGCTGATGTACCCGATGGTGGCAAAGCTCGCCCATGGTTCAGCGCCGAATGTTCCCAAGCCGAAAATCTTAAATATTTGGCGTACCTCTCATGGGTTGACGCTCGAAACCGTAAAACTCCCGATGTCAGATCCAAGAAGAGAGCCTTTAATCTAGCCGCCAAGACTTACAAAAAGGTGTTGCGGAAGGCTCGTTTCGAACGCATTAGGCATATTGGCACGAAGCTCTGCTCAACCATCTGGCAGTAGAGCTTTTTGGTCTCTTGCCAAGGCGGTCGAGACGAGTTTTTGTAAACCTTCACTGCCTCCGCTGGTTAAGCCCGACGGGACATTGGCTCATGCGGCAAAAGAGAAGGTAGAACTGTTCGCGAATCTCTTTGCCAGCAACTCACGTCTGGACACAAGCAACGCAGTTCCAACTTCCCTACCTCCCTGTGTTACTTCAATGTCAGAGGTCCACATTACTAACAAAGAGGTCCTCAAAACGTTGCGACATCTGGATGTGAACAAAGCCAGTGGACCTGATGGTATACCAGCCATAAAGCTTAAGACCTGTGCACCCGAGTTGTCTCCTGTTCTGAAACGCTTGTATCGCCTCTGCTTGGAGACTGGAATAGTGCCCAAATTCCTGAAGCTTGCTAACGTGCAGCCCGTGCCCAAATAAGGTAGCCGTGTTGACCCAGTCAATTATCGACCTATTTCGATTACCTCCATACTCCGTAAGATTATGGAGCGTATATGGAACTCGCACCTCTTGGCATACCTAGAACATAACGATCTCCTTAGCGATCGACAGTACGGGTTTCGCCGAAATCGGACGACTGGGGACCTTCCAGTGTATTTATTTTATTTTTATTTATTTATTATTTATAAGTCACGATAACCGAGTTGTTGGGTGGACGGAATTTCGAGTCGAGAGACCGGAGTTCGATCCCCAGGTGACAGTACCAATGAGTTTTTCAAAAACTTATGTACGAATTTCATCGTTGACTTGGACATAAAGGCGGCGACCGGCTCACCACCTGTCACGTTGTCCCGAAAATATCTTCGGTGGAAGGTGGGTCAAAGGGACTTAATTGTCTAGACTTGACCTCTGTATCTACCCTCTACCCCTGTATTGGGAATGGCGTGAAGATATTTTATTTATTTATTTATTTATTAGGGAAAACAAACAGTTACATACATTATAAAAGATAAATTGTACAAACTTAATTTAAATACACAAATGCATAACTAACAACGTTATCCACGTAATGTTATGTCAATATATAAATATTTTTTATTTGTTGTTGCACTAAGTAAGTTTTTTGTAAGATTTTATTAACTATATTGCGCTATAAACAATCTTCATCTATTCTCTCTATAGTTTTATGTAACATTCTTTTGAATTTACCTGATGTATGTGCAAATAAGTCAATATTATTAAAATCTGTATTAATTTTTTTTGTTAATCGTCGTAGAGGTGCGCGCAACCCAGCATTTGTGCGGCAATATAGGAAATAAAGGACGTTCGCGCACCTCCCGTCGCATTGCAGTTCTTGGGATGACATAATTCAATTTATTTATTATACTTGAACAATCATATCTGTTGTTACATATGTCAAAGAGAAACATAGTCTCAAGGTAAAGTCGCCTTGATCTCAAACTTATCAGATTATACTTTTTTAATAAGAAATTATATGAAGCGTAATATTGTCTAAAGCATCGGTAATGTAGGCTTCTAAGAACCTTTATCTGAACATTCTCCAAAAGCTCATTATACTTCTTGTAATAAGGGTTCCAAATCATTACAGCATACTCCAATTGAGATCTGATAAGTGAAGTATATAGGTGAATATAGGTATTGGCACGAGTAAAATCAGCTGTGGACCTCATTACAAAACCATACATACGATAGCAGTTGTTAACAATTTTATGAATGTGTTGATCGAGATGAAGTTTATCGTTCTATAGTACACCAAGGTCTTGAACTGAAGAACTCTTTTGTAATATATTATTATCCAAAGTATAATTATTCGCAATGATGTTTTTATTTTTTGTAAAAGTAATTGAGAAACATTTGGAAATATTTAAGTGTATTTTATTTTTATTGCAGTATTCAGAGAATCTGTTCAAGTCTTCTTGGAATAAATTGCAGTCGACAGTATATTTAATAGTTTTGTATACCTTAAGGTCATCGGTGTAGAGTAAAAATTTAGAATGCTTGAAACAGTCGTGGATGTCGTATATGAATAAAATAAATAACAAGGAACCCAAAATGGATCCCTGTGGAACGCCTGAGGGTACATTTATCGATTTTGACTGAAATCCTTTAATTACACCTCTTTGAGTTCTGTTTGACACATATGACGAAAACCAACGTAGTAAGTCACCCCGTATGCCATTATACGCTATTTTGTTTAGAAGTATTTCATGATCAACCTTGTCAAATGCTTTTTGAAAGTCGGTGTAGACTGCGTCTACTTGTATTTTTTGATCCATGCTGTTAAATAAATAATCGGTGTATGTAAGTAAATTAGTAACCGTTGATCTCCTTTTATCAATGAGCTTCCATCATATGGTATATCCCCTGGACTGATAGCCTGGATAGAAGACTTTTTGCAAGAACGGTCAGACTCACAGACATTTACGGCTGCTCGTCGGAGGCTATAGCGATTAATGCCGGAGTTCCTCAAGGGTCTGTTCTGTTTGCAACTCTCTTTCTGCTGCACATAAACGACCTGCTCGAACCCAGTCTCTTTGGGTATGTAGATGACAGCACAATGTGGAGAGATATCTGGCGCGTGTTCAGGCCAGACAGGATCAAGTACAGTCTGCTCGGGAGGCCATGGTAGAGCGTATGAATCTTACCTTACAGGCAGTTTCCAACTGGGGCAATACCAATCTTGTGAGAGACAATGCCACCAAAACGCAAGCGTATCTGTTCTCCGTCAAAAGGAGCCAGTTCACCTTGGCTCCTAAATTTCAGAATGTATCTCTGGAATACACCGACCGCCTCCAGTTATTAGGAGTCGAGATCACGTCAAACCATAACTTTGGGCGGTTCATTGAGTCTAAGGCTAAAGCCGCTGCAAGGAGATTGGGATTTCTTGCAAATTTGCGGCGTTACTTTACTCCGGGACAGCTTCTGACCCTATATAAAGATCAGGTCCGGTCGGCTGTAGAGTACTGCTGCCACATATGGGCTGGAGCTCCTAAATATCAACTGGCAGCCTTGGACTCGTTGGAGAGACGGGCCAAGCTGCTAATCGGTGATCCTGACTTGGTTACTACCAATTTGTCCTGTCTCGAACACAGACGTCGGGTGGCCAGTCTCTCGGTGTTCCACAGGTTACATTTTGGAGTGTGCGAAGGAATTACATGAGTTAATTCCCCCTTCCCCTTTCCATCATCGGACAACAAGACGCACGGCGGGTCTCCATCCTTTTGTTGTCGATATACCCTGCATTCGGACGTAGCGTTTTGCTTCGTCGTTCATGATGCGTACAGCAAAGGACTGGAATAATTTGCCTGCATCAGTCTTTCCGTCCGATTACAATGTGGGTGTCTTCAAGAGAAGAGTGAATAGGCTTTTTCTAAGCTAGTGTGCCTACCTACAAAAACTATATCGCCACTTACCATCAGGCGGGATTGTAGTTAAACGCTAGCTTATAATGATAAAATGTAGTATTTTCAACCCCTGAGGGATCCTGGTACAATACAATGATTTCTTTTCAGAATACTGTGATTCAATGTACCAAAACAAACACGATACACATTACAGTTACCATCGACTGCAACACTGTGATAAGAAAGTAAAATAAATGGTCGGTCCATACAACATAAGTGAACTAGAAATTTTGAAGTCCTTCCAGCTAATCGGCATGTAAAAAGGACCTGGATCTAACCCATTACCACCGGTTCTGTCTTAAATTTTCAGATCGCAAAATCTCTTCATTACATTTTCCACAAATCTCTTGTAATGGAAAGTTGTTTATATTAATCCAATCAACAAAACACGATGTTAAAAATTATAAACCTATTTCAGAATTACGAGTATTTTCTTTAGGAAAGTTTTTGAATCAATTGTACAAAAAAGAAGGAGTATTATCTAAAACAATGCGGAGACGGGCGGGTATGAAGAAAAATATGAAGTTAAAGGAAGCGATTTTGCTTTCGACTTATTTAAGTACGTAAGGATAGTGACAATTGACCTGTTCTACCGGCTACCCCGTTAGGGAGTGTGCGTGAAAATAAACATACCTTGATTGTTATCTGGATAGTTTTATCCCTGGAATATCAACTGCAATAAACTTCCTAGTTTACACAAGTGACATTTTGGAAGCAATGGAAAACAAATTTGTGGTGCACGCCATCTATACCGATTTTTCCAAGGCATTCGTCTTGGTAGGTCACAGCACACTTATTCAGAAATTAGGTCATGATGGAATTTGTAAATCCCTTCTCAGATGGTGTGAATCTTATCTTAGTAATACATCATAGTTAGTTACAATTCATGGATTCAAATCAGCTACTAGAATATTACCATCAGGAGTACCTCAGGGCTCTCACCTCGGACCTTTATTCGTTTTAGTCTTTGTCAATGATCTATGCAAAACAAAATAATCTAAATATCAAACGTCCACCCACGATCCAAAGGCTTATTCGCGATGAAGAAAATAAAACATATAAAATTATATTATATAATTAGCGTTAGCGTTTGGTCCACCCGAAACAAAATGGTACTTAATACGGCCAAATGTTTCGTTATATAATTAACAAGGTAACAAAGTCACCAATCAGCTAGCTATCATATTAATAATACTATAAGCTAATCCTATAATAAGGTGCTCTTCTGATAGTCTTTATAAAACGTCAATTATTATCAATGAGAAAATTATATACCCTTCATACAATATTAAGAAAACATAAAAGCATCCTAGTAAAATCGGATTATGATTGCAAAAGAAGTAGCAGACGATATAACGTTGCGGTAGTACCTAAATCAAACACAGTTATTGCGAGTATTCGATTCGATTCGATTCGAGTATTATTATGGAATTATATATTAAAAAGATCTGCCTATTCATATAATGCTATAAATAGTGACAACATGCAAACACAGATGCATGCTTTTGTTAATATATATTTCTAATAAAATTGTAAATACTATTTACTAAAAGGGTTTTGTCATATTATGTAGTTATGGGAGGGCGGAGTTTCCTGGTTCAGGCTTCAAGCTTAAAAGGAGATTTTTTCAACAAAAAAATGTTATGTTGGAAAAAAATTATATTTTTATTTTTTTATTATATTGTTATAAGCGACATCTTATATTTTATAAGACATCTTATACTATACGTTATAAGCGAAATCCGAAGTATAGTCCAAGTCTTACACTGCATTTGCCTGTGAACCTATCTTTCACTGTAGTTTTCAGTTCTGCGATTTCCGTGGCAAGCCGATTGCCACTACATTAAGGATTAAATCATGGAAACTGATGTTTCCACACAAACTTTATCTTACTTAAAACACTCTTAAAAGCCCTGATCATCATCAGAAGACCACTGCTAAATACAGGTCTCCACCAAAGCTTGCCACAGAGAGCTGCCCTATGCCATTTGCATCCATCGACTACCCGCAACATTATGCAGGTTATTAAATTAAAGAGAAAAAAAAAACGCACGGCTCGGCACAGGTCGCGGGTCCGAATCCCGCCCGAGTCAGTTGAAATTTTAAAAACATTTTTCCTCTTTTTGTCTCTTTAGTTTTTTTTTTTATAGAAAAGGCCGGCAAACGCGCAGGCGGCTCACGTGATGGTAAGTGATTACCGCCGCCCATGAACACCCGCAATACTAGAGGCATAGCAGATGCGTTGCCGGCCTTAGAGTGCCTTCCTCACCCCAAAATTGGGGGAGGGGGGGTGTGTGGGCCTCTGGTTGCCTGCACTCACCAGACGAAACGCAGAAGTTTGTTAGACTTGTACTTCACGCCGGTATTCTGTGAGGTCGTGGTACTTCCCCGGTCGAGCCGGCCCATTCATGCAACAACAAAAGCTGATGCGTGGCTCTACCACTGTTCAAATAGTTGATATAGTTTAATAACAAGTTCAGCATAACTTATATGCTTTAAAATCATTAAATTGTGTGTCTTACACTGCGTTTGCACGAGATAGCAACCTGAGAACCTTTCTTCCCCAACCCTGCCTACCCTGCTACCAAGCTGTGCTCCCTCACCTGTAATTCCCGAAGTCCTCCGGCTGCACGTTCGCAATTTGCAGCGTGTGATTGTTTCCCCTGGCCGACATGGTGACTCGCTCGGAAGCGCTCAGAGGAAATGAGTTCTGGTACCACGATACCTGTTAATAGAATAAGTAGTATATAATATATATATATATATATATATCTTCACGCAATTCCCAATACAGGGGTAGACAGAGGTCGAGTCTAGACAATTAAGTCCCTTCGACCCACCTTTCACCGAAGATATTTTCGGGACAACGTGACAGGTGGTGAGCCCATCGCCGCCTTTATGTCCAAGCCAACGATATTCGTACATAAGTTTTTGAAAAACTCATTGGTACGAGCCTACCAACTGGGGATCGAACTCGGGTCTATTGACTCGAAATTCCGACCACCCAACCACTCGGCTATCGTGACTTGTATATATATATATATATATATATATATATATATATATATATATATATATATATATATATATATATATATATATATATATATATATATATATATATATATATATATATATATATATATATATATATATTTTATATATATTTTTCTATAATTTATAATTTTCTATGAACAGAAAGAAAGAAGTTTAAGTTTAAGTTTCGATAGCCGAGTGATTGGATGATCGGAATTCGAGTCAAGAGACCCGAGTTCGATCCCCAGATGGCACGCTCGTACCAATGGGTTTTCTCAAAACTTTTGTCAGATTTGTCGTTGGCTTGGACATAAGACGCAATTGCCAAGACCTCTGTCTACCCCAGTATTGCGAATGGCGTGGCGAAGAATCGATTTAATTGTTGTATTATTTATGATCGATAAAAGTGCTTCGGACTACGTAGCTACATTTAACAGGTGGATGGTTAATTTACTGATTTCTATGTTTATTGTCCACTTACTTCTGCCGGTGGGTCAGCGAGAACTGTGCAGAGCAGTTCTGCTCTAAACCCCTCGCCAGTGTGCACCCATGACCTTTCCACTGTTATTTCTGGTGGATCTGTAATCATTAGTACAGAATATTTTAAGTATTGTAAGATTCAAATGTTCATTTACAAACAGAAGGAGATACATTCACAATTATGTTATTAGTATGTTTATATAATAGTCACGATAGCCGAGTGGTTGGGTGGTCGGAATTTCGAGTCAAGACCCCAGTTCGATCCCCAGGTGGCAGGCTCGTACCAATGGGTTTAAAAAAAAAAAACTTATGTACTATGTCTAGACTAGACCTCTGTCTACTCCTGTATTGGGCAAGAAATGATTATTCACATATACTTTTGTAACGCCACTCTGTACCATGTTTTAAGCAAATAAATTATTATGACGTAGCTTTACGTTAGATTGTCCTTCCGCCTACAGCAATATCTCCATTCCAGTCATACGGAATATTTAGATTTCAAACACATTAGATGAATTGGCGTTGATTTTCAGAAACCAATGGTTATTAGAATATAGGTTGCTTATGAGTTCTATGGTTATGGTGTCAGTTATACAGATTGAGGACTTGCTGCGAAAGAACTCGAGAATACATATAAAACGGATGGAGAGCATGTCGATGATATTACACGCATCTGTCTCTCTAAATAACTCTTGAAAATGACGCCATCCAATGGATTTATAGTAGTATACTGTTATTAGGAAGATTCCTCATAATGAAAAGCAATATGATTAATACGTCACGATAGCTGAGTGGTTGAGTGATTGGAATTGGGGTCGAGAGATCCCGAATTCGATCCCCATCGGCTCGTCCCGATGGGTTTATTTGTGTTATTAACGATTTGTGTCATTGACTTGGACATAAAGACGGCGACAGGGTCACCACCTGTCACATTACAAAGGACATTCGAAAGGACTTAATTCTCTAGGCCTCTGTCTACCCCAGTATTGGGACTTACGACTAATAATAATAGTCTTGTATATAAATTGTCTCCTTATCCTGTAGTAGATTCTTACAGATCGACAAGTACATGGTATTAAAAATAGGAAGGAACTGTCTAATCCGTAACAGTTATCATACTTGTATTGGGTATTGGGGGTGAGCTTTTAACTAAATAAACGATGAATTAACCTCCCATCACATCACACGAATTCCATATCATAATTCAAACGACGCTCCGAATTCAAATCACGACAGATTACGTTGAAGTTTTTAAAGAAAATCGTGTACTTCCACGCCACCTGGGGTGCTTTTAATCCCGTCACGTTATTACTACATACGAGTGTTTGTAACCGGAAATTGGATTTGCGAACGACGTGCGAAATTAAATTTTGACGAATCCTCTCTACGGAGATAGGAAGAGCGCGCGAGATAACATTTATGATTTGCAAAAAAAAATCCAGGGAGAAATCTTCAAAAGATTTTCGCCGATATATATATCTCGTGATCTTCGGTTCAGTTGTTTAAGACAGGTGTTTGATGTAAGATTTCTTTTCAAGTATCAAATCTTTCATAACGGAGTCTTTATATTATAAATGTATTACATATTATTATTACTATGTTATAGAAGTCAAGAGACCCGAGTTCGACAGGGAGTAGGCTCGTACCAATGAGTTTTTTCAAGACTTATGTACGATTTATATCGTTAGCTTGGATATAAATACAGCGACAGGTTCACCACCTATCATGTCGTCGCATAATAAGCTGCTGTGAAATGTGAATCGAAAGGATTAAATTGTGCACACCTCTGGCTACCTGTGTCTGGTAAGAATTCTTTAACATATTCATCACATTTCAACGCCGCTTTTACTTCTTTACAACCCAACCATAGTCCATAGCTGAACATAGGTCTCCCCCAAAAATTTCTCCACAAAGAACTTAACAGTGGTAGAGCCACGCATCAGCTTTTGTTGTTGCATGAATGGGCCGGCTCGA
Organism: Sericinus montela; assembly: GCA_029286605.1. NCBI lineage: Eukaryota > Metazoa > Arthropoda > Insecta > Lepidoptera > Papilionidae > Sericinus > Sericinus montela. The sequence continues at coordinate 607,276 of JAGSMR010000103.1, forward strand.
CCGGGGAAGTACCACCACCTCACAGAATACCGGCGTGAAGTTGAAGTCTAACAAACTTCTGCGTTTCGTCTGGTGAGTGTAGGTGTAGCGGATGATGTGATGCAGGAAAAGGGTAGCTACCGGCCAGGTCGGGTGATCGTGACCTGGGGAGGACGTCTCCTCCACAAGTGTGCGCTATCGGTAATCGTATATATGCATGTCATCGCGCGAACTTCGATAGCGCGATGTAGGACGTCGATGTGTTTCCTGATCCGCCACTAGCGAGCTTCCAATGTGGAGACATAGATGTCGCCACATCACTCTCCTGCTGAGACTGGAGGTCGGAAGTGCGGAGAGCTTGACGTTGAGCAATCTGGCGTTGCGGTGAGAGGCTGTGACCAGTTCTACGGTGAGTCGAGATGTATGATCACAATGCTGATGCCGCAGTGTCAGCCTGAGGAGAAGGGGGCCCGCTATTGAAGATCCTCAGTGGCTGACAGGACTAGGACACGCGTTGTGCCGACAGTAGTCCGGTGCTGTGAATGCGTTGATGACGTCGATGTTGTTGGAGAGGCTCGCTGCGTTGTTCTTCTGTGGGCACCGTCGGTTGGCGGTGAGATCACATCGGTGTCACCAGTGTAGCGGATGATGTGCATCAGGAAAAGGGTAGCTACCGGCCAGGTCGGGTGATCGTGACCTGGGGAAGACGTCTCCTCCACGATCACGTCGGGGTCACCAGTATATAGGTGGTATATAGATGATGGTCCGCTATCTTACGAGTACATAAACCTATATGTAATTAAGATCCCGTCACATATAAATAAAACGTTCTTAATCACTTTATGGATTTATTTATTATGGACGCACAATTATTTACAAATATTATTACTGATATTTAATTCTAATTACGTTCGGCAAGAATTCTACGTAGTCAGTAACTAGCAGCAAGCGACACAGGTTTAACGTAGGGAAGTTGACGCGTTACTAGAGATAGGTAAGTAAACTTTATGTAATATTAATAAATAATAAAAATGTAATATATAATGTGTGATGAGTGTATTTGTGTGAATTGAAATTTTGTTTGTGTGTCTATTAATGTGTTATTTAATTGTGTATTTTATGTATTTTATTGTGTATGTTATTATATATATTATTGTGTATTTAGTATTGTTGCAGGTGGTGCGCCACACAGGTAACCGGAGGCCCACATACCCCCCTCCTCCAATTCTGGGGGGAGGGGGGGCACTCTAAGGCAGGCAACGCATCTGCTATGCCTCTGGTATTGCGGGTGTTCATGGGCGGCGGTAATCTCTTACCATCACGTGAGCCACCAGCTCGTTTGCCTCCCTTTTCTACCTTTCATCGACCTTCCGCAACATTTTGAAAGTCGTCACTCACACGCCATCCCGTGGCTAAACTCCTACAACTACAACTCACACAGAACTTGAAGCTGGAACTCCGTCACCAATGGGGGTCCTACTCCATTGTCCACTGTGCAGGCGTACCGGCCGCTGTGGCCACGCTCCAGCCTGGACAGCTGCAGCTGCGGACCGTCCGCGAGACGTACGTTGGTCTCGTTCAGGTGCGTGTTGTAGGCATCGACCTGGCGGAGTCGTATCATGGCTTGACGGATACGTCTAGGAAATAACTTCACAGATACAAACTTTAAAGAAGAAGAGAAGGCTATTAGCAATGCCATCGTGATCGGAATTCGAGTAAGGAGACCCGAGTTCGATCTCCAAGGCACGTACTTTTCAATGGATATTTCAAAAAACTTATGTACGGTTTGTATTGGCTTGGACATTAAGACGATTATGTATTGGAAATGGCGTGAAGATATTTTTTTAGAAACGCCACATAACATTACTAGCATTCCTGTTAACCACTCCAACTATGCTGCGATGTTTGGAAGGTGGGTCAAAGTGACTTAATGGTCTAGACTAGACCTCTGTCTATCCCTGTATTGGGAATTGCGTGAAGATATTTATTTATTTATTCTAATATGCTCGCCGATGGCCCAACCTATGCTTACGGGAGATGACCTTAATTATTATTATAAAGCCTTATGTCCTACATTGAATTTTTCCGGGTTGTTATAATCTTTATTTATTTCCTTCTCACATATAACTTAAATGTCTACATTTAGTTTTAACAGTTATAAAACATTTATTATTATTATGGATGGTCGAGTCTCTCATCGCTAGACTCCGACTGGACTTCGAATACTTTCCATTTTTTTCTTTTTTTAATTGGTCAGAGGGATGTAACATGGCTAGTAGTACAACATAAAATTGTATTAACATATATAAAATAAATTTTTAATCCTTTCCACAATTCCCAATACAGGGGTAGACAGAGGTCTAGTCCAGACAATTAATTCCCTTTGACCCACCTTCTACCGAAGATATATTCGGGACAACGTGACAGGTGGTGAGCCCGTCGCCGTCTTTATGTCCGATATAATTCGTACATAAATTTTTTGAAAAACCCATTGGTACGAGCCTGGAACTCTCGTATCGGTCTCTTGACTCGAAATTCCGACCACCCAACCACTCGGCTATTGTGACTCTTCAAAATTATATTAAACAGTAAATAGTTTCTCATTTGGTTATCTGTCGACAACTATGGAAGGAAGTAGATTTTGCTTAATCCGATACCACTCGCAAGTACAATGGTCGGTAATTGCTTAATATTTGCTCGTTTGTTCACCACTCGATTGAAAAAGGAAGTCATTTAACTAACTGCAATACCATTAAAGAAATGATAATTAAATAGATGAAAATGGCCTGGAGAATATTATTTATTTTTATAAGAACTTTCTTCTCAAGAGTCATAAGAGGCGTATAAAGGAATGGAAAATACCAATGACTACCGACGGATGATGGGATAGCCATCTATAAAAAAGTATCAGACCAAAATACATAGACCAGTGAAAGGCAGTAGCACCTAATGTGTTCGGCTTGGTATTGCGAACGAAAATCAGGCCTATGTCCATTGTTCTTGGCGCATATATCAATGTATCATTAGTCACGATCGGAAATCGAGTCAAGAGATCCAAGTTCGATCCTCAGGTAGGTTGCAGTATGCTATGCACGATTTATATCGTTGGCTTGGAAATAAAGACGGCGACAGGCTCACCTCTTGTTTCAAAAATATCTATGGTCTATGATGGGTCGAAAGGACCTAATGGTCTAGAAGATATTTTTAATTCGTGTCCACTTTCCAACAAAGTGGTGACATTTATGTCTCCACATAAGAAGCTCGCTAGTGTCGGATTCAGGAAACACACCGATTTCCTACATCGCGCTATCGAAGTTCGCACGATTACACGCATATTTACGATAACCGATACGCACTGGTGTAGGAGACGCCCTCCCCGAAACGATCACCTAACCTGGCAGTTAGTTACTCATTTCCTGCAGCACATCGTCCGCAACAAAACAAACTGCTCGTTATATATTCTCCCCTTTCACATACTTACCATCTTATGCCAAGTGACACTAGGCACGGGGTTGCCAGACGCCCTGCACTCCATCACGGCCGCGCCCCCGCGCCTCGCAGCCGCGTGCCTGGACTCCGGGGACGCCCGCACGCTGGGCGGCACCAGCACCTCCACCGTGTGCACCTGGTCGCGCGACACCCGGTCCGAGATCTGGCACACGTAGTCACCAGCATCCTGGACAATAAATGAATAAATACATCCTCTTCCCCCCGGACCATGTTAGCGAGTAGACGTACGGAGTATCTATTAACTTGTATAATCAAAAATTTTCTTACATAATTTTCAAATAAAATTCTGTTTAAAAAATAGGATAATATAAGTAGTAGAAGGTGTAAATCTCACAGAAGTAAACTCCTAAGAAGCGAAAGATGAAACTAGCTGCGCACGGGCAAACTCGCATAAGTGTGAAAGTGACGACTACAGTGAGTAAGTTTCTTTACATACTCACCCTTTGATATAGAAACAGACAAGCTTTATGTGCTCCTGGTACTCCGATTCAACTACAGAATCTACTTTTGAAAGTAATAAGTATCTACTGTATTTAAATATTGGTTCTGTTGTGTTATGTTCTCCTAGTACCTGTTACGTATAGAAGCCAGATTAAAATTAGCTGTAGGAATACGATTGGGAGCATCGATTTGTCAACCACATCAATGTCCTTGTGGCAGCGACGTCGACGAGTTAGGCCTCCACGGACTTTCATGCCAAAAAAGTGCCGGCAGACTATCTCGTCACGGTTCTTTGAATGCGGTCATCCGAAGGGCTCTTGTTTCCATAAATATTCCAACGGTTTTAGAGCCTTGTGGAATATTTAGGGAGGATGGTAAGAGACCCGACGGCTTGACTTTAGTCCCTTGGGAGAGAGGCAAAGCTCTTGTGTGGGACGCAACTTGCGTCGATACATTAGCGGCCTCTCATATCAAGGGTACTTCGATAAGGGCCGGGGCGGCATCAGAGGCAGCTGAATCGGGTAAATGGCGTAAATATGAGTCTTTGAAAGGAGACTATATATTTGTTCCATTTGCCGTAGAGACAATCGGTCCGTGGGGTCCCCGCGCGATGCAGTTTCTAAAGGAATTGTATCCGCGACTTATCGTTGCCGCTGGTGACAAGAGGGCTGGTTCTTTTCTCGCTTAACGGTTAAGTCTAGCCATTCAACGTGGAAATGCAGCCAGCGTTCTTGGTACCATGCCACGAGGAGTAGGGCTCTACGATTATAATAGTTTTTAGTTAATAAGTATTGTAAATATTAACATAATTTTTTCTGTAAATAAATATTTATGAATTCGATTAAAATAATAACATAACCGTAACTGACGACTTTTAAAAAGCTTATGCTGGCCTAGTACCACGGCGTGGATTTGTCTGTAAACAACATATACTTACAAATAATACAAATAATCCTTATTATTACCATCTAAACTATTGATACCGTCTTATATACCGATACATATCGATATATTTATTGATACCGTCCTGGTATAAACATGGACAAATTATTCTCTGATCCTAATTTAACGGAACAAACTCCACCAAAGTTTACTCGGCGAGCGAAACGACGTCGACAAGATGACGGTATTGCACTAGACTCTTTTAAAGAGGAAATGAAGAATATGATAAATGAACTATTTTCTGCCCAAAAAGCGGAACTCAGATCAATCACTACAAAACTTGCAGATTTAAAAGAATTAAACCTTAACATTGAAACCTCGGTGGCATTCCTATCGCAACAAAATGAAGAACTTCAGAAAAAACTTACCTTGCTTGAAACACAAGAAAAAAAGGATCGAGAATATATTACGACTTTGGAAGCTAGGATAGAGGATTTGCAACGAAGCAATCGAAAAACTTGTCTGGAAATAAAAAACGTACCGAAAAAAAATTAAAGAGAATAGAAGTGATTTAATGAACATGGTCATGAGCTTATCAAAAAGTGTTAACTGTAAAGTAGATAATTCTGATATAAAGGATATCGTGTTCAGAGCAAGCAGGATAAAGGAAACAGAACCCAGATTATAGTCGAGATGAGTTCAACCATTCTCAAGTCTGAAATTCTCAAAGCTTGTAAAACTTATAATATTACGCATAAAGATAAGCTACGCGCTAAGGAGCAGGGTTTTAATACCTAAGAAAATACACCAATTTTTGTGTCTGCACATTTAACTGCAAAGGCCTCTCGTCTCTTCTTTCTTGCTAGAGATCTCACTAAATGTAAGCAATATAAATTCTGTTGGACTTCTTTTGGTAAGGTTTACGTTCGTAAGAACGAGAACTCACCAGTCAAAGTTATAAGTAATGAGTCATAGATTAACCACTTAATGCAGGAATCTTTATGACTAATTACTTTAGTTTATTCCTTAATTAAAAATAATACTAAATTTTTTTGCTATATCCTTTGTGTTACGAAATTATATAATTTTTTTGTATTAGAAACTAATGTTATAAGCATAAAAACCTACAACAATCTCACTCTCTCACACACTGGTACCCAAATAATATGGCACACTTACAGAAACACAAACCACACTTACATAAAAACATACAAAATCCAACACAACCCATACACTATTTACACTACCATACAAACTTCATGTTCTGTTAAATTATCTATGTATGTTCTAATAAATACAAAACGTATAACTATTTTAACTTATCAATATGAATAGCCCAACACGAACTTCTATCTCGTCTAATTCATGTTAATTAGATGACACAGAAATTGCAGAATCTATTGAATGTTCTATCGAGGATCTAAACCAACGCCTACAGACTAAAACATCTACCTTACAAATTGTAACCCAGAATATAAGAAGTATTTATTCTAATTTCATTGACTTTGAAATAACACTCACTCAAATTAAGTTAGACGTTGACGTGATTATTTTTACTGAGTGCCGGCTGAATTCTTACAAACAGGTACCTCCTTTGTCTAATTATACCCCCTATTTTACTTCTAAATTAATAAATCAAAATGACGGAGTGGTCACACACATAAAAAATTGTCATAAAGTAAGAGTAGGAGAAATTGGTTTAACCCACGCGTCTCGCCTTGAAATCTCTATATGTAACTTTGTAATATTAGCAATTTATAGGCCTTCGTCAAATGTTCAGTGTTCATTCTTGTTCAGTGCTGATAGTTTTATTGATTCACTAAGTTTATATCTTGATACAATTGAATCACAGCAAAATGTTATAATTGTCGGTGATATAAATATAAATATTATTCCTAAAGAATTTCAACAAACTTATGAACGTAATAATAGACAAAATTATCTATCATCTTTAGTTATACACGGTATACTGCCTGGTCATATATTCCAAACAAGGCAACATGCATGTCTAGATCATTTCATGTTGAAACTTAACAAAAAGCAGTATTCGGCTTTTATTGCTATTTTAAACACTTCAATAACTGACTACCAAATGGCTTTGCTCAGTTTATCGAATACAGCTAAATCATTAGATTATCGAAGGACAAAAATCACAATTAATTTTGATAAATCTTACAATGACCTGCGGAAACAAAATTTTGACGAATTATTTAGAAATATGGATGCAAATATTTTTACAGACCTGCTTATTAAAACAATCTCAAACACCCTCATTACACACACAAAAATTTTGTCTATCTCCAGAAGTAAACGCATGATTAAACCATACATAACAGAAGGTATTTTAAGATGTATAATAAATAGGAACATGCAAAAGAAATTAAAATTAGACCCTAAAAATGAAATACTAAATATAACATATAGAAGATACAGAAATTACTGCAACGGACTTATTAAAAAATTGAAACGCAAATATGAACGCGAAAAACTGGCTGTATCAAGTAAAGATAACAAAAAACTCTGCTCCACAATAAATGATATAACTCAATTCAAAGAAAATAAAATCTCAAACAGTGATTTACTCAGTATTGCACCGTCAAATAAACTGTCTGTTAATCTTGTCAATAAGTTCTTTGCCAACATTGGAAGAGACCTTGCTGAGGTGATCAAAGCTAAGCTTTTAACACACCTACCTACCATTTATCAAAATTCGGTTAACAAACAAGTCTCATCTTTTGTTTTATTCAATACTGACCCTTACGAAGTTGAACAAGTTCTTATGACTCTCAATCCCAACAGTGCTCAAGGTTGGTACCTACAAGATTTATTCAGCAATCTAAAAGCATTCTTGTTCCGGTTATTAGTGAATTGGCTAATCTTTGTTTTGCATCTGGTGTATTTCCGAAGTCCTTAATACAATCTATTATTACTCCGGTGTACAAGAGTGGGGACAGAGATGATGTAAACAACTACAGGCCAATATCAGTCCTAACATCAATTTCTAAGATCATTGAGAAACTTATTAACAAAAGATTAATCTCATATTTAAACAAATTTAATGTCCTTGCGGAGAATCAATTTGGATTTCGTAAAAAGTTATCCACAGAAGACGCTGTTTCCTCCCTCACCTCACTTGTTGTTGATAATTTAGATAAAGGAATAAAGTGCTTAACAGTATTCTTGGACCTCAAAAAAGCATTTGACACCGTTTCTGTCTTCACGCTTGTTCACAAACTCGAGTATATTGGAATCCGTGGCACCTCATTGGCGCTTTTACATAATTATTTGAGTGACCGTAGTCAAAGTGTTAAAATAAACGATAACATTAGCGATTATATTAACATAACTTATGGCGTACCGCAGGGTAGTGTTCTAGGACCTACACTTTTCCTGATTTACATGAATGATTTATGTAATTTAAATTTAGAGTTTGGGAAAATTTTCTCTTATGCAGACGATACTGCAATTGTGTTTTCGGGTGACTCGTGGGAACAGGTTCGCCAACGTACTGAATCTGGACTAAAAATTGTTGCAAAGTGGTTAAATTCCAACTTTCTTACACTGAACATAAAGAAAACAAACTACATATGCTTCTCAATTCGGAATTTAACTCAACCAAATTCCGATTTCACAATCAGGATTCACGAATGCGATAACCAAGACTCTAAGCACTGTAACTGTCCAATCATAAAAAAAGTTGAAAGAACGAAATATTTAGGTATTATAGTTGACCAAAATTTATCTTGGTATGCTCACATAAATTTCTTATCATCTAGAATGAGGAAACTTATTTGGATTTTTAAAACTTTGCGACACGTAACTTCGAAAGATCTTCTAAATAAAATATACATAGCTTTAGTTCAATCTATCCTGGTCTATTCCATTCCCGTTTGGGGTGGGGCTCTGAAAACAAAGTTTTTGGAACTTGTAAGAACTCAGAGATCCCTTTTTAAGGTTATGTATTCAGAAAGATACAGATTTCCCACCACAGAATTATACAAAATTAGTAACCAGCTTTCAGTTAGGCAACTTTACATATTACACTGCATTGTAAAAAAACATAAAACAACTACATTTGATCCAAGCATATTAAGTAAAAGAAGAAAGGATATAGTTTTTCCGTGTCCAACAGCATCAACGAGTTTTGCCAGTAGGCAGTATGAAAGGCGAGGTACTTACCTCTACAATAAAATAAATAAATCTCTAAATATTTAAACAAAGAACTATCGAGAGTGCAAAAAGAGAGTGTCTGAGTGGCTGCAATCACTTGACTATAAGGAAACTGAAAAGCTTTTAGAAGTACTACAATAGTTGTGAACGGTATGATAGGTATATATTTATGTACAGAATACTCGCTCACACACACACCGACAACACACTCATCCACCCACCTACACACACATACACACATGCGCACATGCACGCACGCACACAAACACACACACACACACACACGTATTTTTAATTATTATTCTTTTTTTTTTTTTACTTTTAAATTATTTTTTTTCTATTATCGTTGCCATCGTTGCCTTCTTAATTATTTTAAAAATTTACTAGTGGTAAGCAAGAGAACTATTACTTGTATACTTTTCTCTTGCTCTTATAGTTTTAAGTACCGCCTAGATTTTTACTAGCCTAATGGAAGAGCGGGGCCTCCTATTACAAGTACATAATTATTACTTAAAAGGAGTTCTCCAGATGACATTTTGTTAACTAGGTTTAAGTTACTGAAATAAAGATTTTTATTTTTTTTATACATACACTAGGGACAGATGTAATAAGTTATGATAGGCGAGTGGTTGGGTGATAAGATCGAATCAAATAAAATCATTTATTCATCGACGTAAGAACATACATTCGTTTATCGATCGTCATTTTTAATCTATCACCGTTTCGTAATGAGGTTCATTTAACGGAGAAGAAACAGGCGAAAGAAACTCCCTAGGTGTCGTCTTTTTTGGTCAATATTTTTAACAATATAATGCAATGTACAAATTTAATGTGACATTTTCTAGAAATAGCTTGGGAGCGATCACCTCATTCCCAGGGGTTACTGTCATTAATATATTATAATATTTATTTATTTTATAATAACCCTTCCTACAAAGTTTTTTTTTAATAAATTTCTTAAACCTGTTAATAGACAGGATTTGCATATTTACCGGGACTTTGTTGTGGAAGCGTATACACCGCCCTATGAACGAGTTACTTACTCTATGGAGTCTAGTAACCGGAGTAAGAATTTGGGTCAAGACCACTGCTTACGCCACTTGATCGAATTCCATCCGACTTCCATAAATTGGCGTAATAACCGGTTTTCAAGGTGTCATTTTCTCGGGTCTGGTGTGTGTTTGTGGTTTCTTCGATATTTCCGATTCATACAAGTGCTTCAGCTGCTTAATTTGGTATTGGAGGAATGTATGTGATGTTGCCTCTATCTATAAATATCGTCAAGCCATTCCAGATTGAGGGGTAGACAGAAGTCTAGACAGTTAAGTCCTTTCAACTGTACCGAAGACCGAAGATATTTTTTGGGACAACGAGGCAGTTACCAAGCCTGGCGCCGACTGTTTTATCCCAGTTAATCGTTCAAATCGTATATAAATTTTGAATAAACTCATTTGTCTCCTCCTTATTATTTGAATCTGAACACAACCACTCTACTACCGGGGCTTTTGCTTCTCACTACTACTCGTTGCTTTGTTACTATTTTTATTTCTAATGTAATAACGAGCAACGAAAATGAATTAATGCCCCAAAAATGATTTATAATCATATCTTTTGTACATAAAATGTTAGCAGAGATCAGTCCATTAACGTCGACCCCCGGACCCAAAAATCATCGTAATGTAGATTGACTAATGGAACAGGAAATCAGATTGTAGGAAGATAAGTGTATGATTAACGATAAAAAATATCTATAAATCGATTTATACGAAGTAACAAACAATAAAAATGCATACAACGGAAGAGAGAACTCTTCCTTTAAGAAATCGGTAAAAAAAATAATGAAAATAAAGCAATAAAAATAACGATAAAAACTAAAATCAATGATTTGGTGGATATTAGCAACTGCTTATATTTAAAAAAATAGGAGTTCCGCAGGGTTCGACCCATTTCTTTATTCTATTTATGTTAATGATTTACCCTACTTTGTAGGGAATAAACAGTATATAATATTGTTTGCTGATGATACTTTTTCACTTTTAAAATCATTTGACGAGGTGAATAATGGTATATCTGGTATAGTTAATTGGTTTTATGCAAATAATTTGCTTTTAAATATCTATAAAACTAAATATAGAAAATATTCATAAGCCAATTTTAAACAACTTGGTGGCAACAAGTACTTATAAGTAGGAAATAGTTAGATTTGGTGGATGTGGCTGCTTTCGGAATATTTATAAAAAATAACCGCCTCAAAAAAACGCTTATCTTCACGCATTTGACCAATACAGGGGTAGCCAGATAATTTAGGATCACGTGACGGGTGGTGAGCCTGTAGCCGTATGTCCAAGCCAACGAAATAAATCCTAAGTAAATTTTAAAATAATTGATTGACCTATTTCCTGGGGATCGAACACCGGACTCTTGACTCTAATTGCGATTACCTAGTGCGGCTAATGTTACTAGTTAAAAAACACAGAAGAGCTAAAAATTACTTTCTACGCGCTTTTCCTCAAGCTGTTTGATAATCTCTGTGGAGTACGTACCCATCGGTTTTCATAGTGTCACCAGCCAGGAAACTTCGGATCCCAGGTTAATTTCCCGGTCGGGTATGTAATGTGTAAAACACTTTTTCACTTCTACTAGTAACTAATTACTTAATATATGCGAATGAATGTAACTGTCTGTACCGCTTTCATGATTAAATTGCTTAAGCTATTTTGATGCAATTTGGTGTGAAGGTAGCTAGAACTACGGGAAGGACATAAAATACTACACATCCTGAATATCAAATCAATTTTAACGCGATAAAAAGTTGACACATGTTGGCCGCAATTAACCAACATAGCGTCCAACCAGTATAAATCGCACATATTTTTTGAAAAAAAAAAAAAAAACAAAATAGAAACTAATTGGTACGCGTCTACCACCTAGGGATGGACCTCGGGCCTCTCGACTCGAATTCCGATCACCTCACCACTAGGCTATCGTAACTGTTAACAAGGGAACCGTTAGTCATTTATCCCTATAAAAAAACAACCTAACCTATTCTTTTTTCCGTTGATCACGAAAGAATCTTTTATGACATTAATCAATTATGTATCTTGTCACAGATGTTTTAAATAGCATTTGCCTCGACGGGTTTTTCGCAGCTTTTCCTTTTTTTTCTTCTTTAACAATGTAATTCAGTAGAGAGCTGTTCCATTCCGGGGAGTATAAAAAGTGTCGTCATTCCGCTTTGGCGCTAAAAAAAAATCAAATATGGAGGACAATACGCCTAACAAGATGGCCGCGAGAAATTGCGCGCGAAAAGTAAATTTATGACGTTTTCATCGCTTGCTCCGGTTAATAAGCTGTAAAAGGTTTTAATGTTTTTAGGGTTTTAATGAGGGCATTTCTTGTTACATTATCTTTTAAGGTTTTGGCTAGGGATATAATAAATATTACCGTGACTTTGTTGTGCGTTTAGAATAAAATGAATATTTACGGACTTTATCGTGTTTTATTTAGTTGAAGTTTCATGCGCTTTAATTTTTTTGTATTTAATTAAAGAAAAGTCACTATAGCGGAGTGATTGGGCGACTGGAATTAGAATCAAGAGACCCGAGTTCGATCCCCAGGTTGAAGGTAGGTTCGAAAGGACATAATTGTTTAGAACTCTGTCTTTTTCAGTATGGGAAATGGTGTGAAGAGATTTTTAAAGAGCAATTAAAAAAATTTACTGACACGGGTGGGATACGAACCCGCGACCACTGCCGTATCACAGCAACGCTCTTACCTCCGAGCCGCTGTGTCCGGACCACCGGACTAAAACTACTACTTTTTACACCGTTAAATTTATCTCTTTACTTATGCCTATTAGGGCAGCATCTACCGGAAGATATACCAACTTTCAAGAAGATGTAAAAAAAAATGAATTGTATGTGTATATGTGTATAATATCTATTACCGTTACATATATTTACACTCCCTAATTACCTTACCTTAACTGCCCTAAACATATTTTCTGTTTTACCTAGGGTAAAACAGAAAATATGTTTAGGGAATGATATAATGTAGAATAGCATTAGACCACCTTTTGTTCACTGTTTTAAAAAAATACCTTCACGCAATTCCCAATACCGAAGTAGACAGAGGTCTAGTCTAGACAATTAAGACCCTTTGACCCACCTTCCACCGAAGATATTTTCAAGACGACATGACTGATGGAGAGCCTGTCGCCGTCTTTATCTCCAAGCCAACGATATACATTGTTTTTAGTGCAATAAAGATTAAATAAATAAATCAATTGTATATAAAAAAGAAGTACAGTGGTGGAACATTGTATGTCCATGTCCAAGAACTGAAGTTAAAAAAAAAACAAGAAAAAAAAAATAAAACGTAAATCGGCCCATCGTTGATTCAGCATTCTGTCTTTATCCCACATCGCGGGGGTTTCATAAAATCGGATTAACCCGTTCCTAAACGGATGATACACGATTACATCATTGTCTATGGTTTAACGGTCCACAGATTAATTCGTGCCGTTCGCGTAATTACCGCGATTATTAATGTGCTAGGTGATTATCGCAATTAATGTTTGGGGATTATTTCTGCGCACTTATGCGCGCCCGGTACCAAAATGTTTGAACGAGATATTAATATTATTGATTTTTCATTGTTACGACATAGCCTAGAGAATACATTTTAAATAACATTTTAAACAAACAGGAATAAAACTATCACAAAAAGAAAAACGAAATATCTTCACTCCATTCCCAATACTGTTGTAGACAGAGGTCTAGACCTCTGATTGTCTAGACAATAAAGTCCTTTCGACTCGGGTCTCTTCTTAGTTGAATGGCTCCATCGTGAGATCGACGATTCTTTGCGAAAGTCAAGGTCGAAGAGTACAAGGGGAAGTTACAGCTATTTGATAAGTTAGAAAGATTGTTTTGTGTAATGATGCTCTGTTGAGTACACGAAACTGGAACCAATCCCAGTTTATATGGTAAGATCAACACGCACAGATATATAAAGGGTCATTAGTTGGTAGTATGGATAAACATACATCTAGATCATTATAACTTTAACTTATTTATTCTGAGAAATTTGGCAAAGATATTCAAAAAGGGTGTATTAATTAAGATTAGCAGGAAAGGAACTTGGGTCTCGTGAATCTAATTCCGATCACCCAATTACTCGGCTGCCGTGACTTATAATCACGTTTTTTTTATTTAGTGTCATGAAAATTTAATTCAAATCAAATAAAGCTTTATTGTGGGACGCTACTTGCGTCGATACATTAGCGTCCTTTCACACCAAGGGTGCTTCCATTAGGACTGGGGCGACATCAAAGTCGGATGAATTGGGCAAGTGACGTAAATACGAGGCTACCAAATCAAATCAATCAAGGACGGAAGGAATTGAAGGGATTGAAGGAATTCGAAGGAAGACTATATATTCATTCCATTTGCCGTAGAGACGACCGTCTTAGCCGCTGGTGACAAGAGGGCTGGTTCTTTTCTCGCTCAACGGTCAAGTCTACGCACATACAACGAGGAGCAGGGCTTTACGAGAGGTTGAAGAGTACAAGGGAATGTTAGAGGTATTTGTGATGTTAGAAAGATTGTTTTGTGTAATGATGCCAGGGCATTAAGTACACTGAACTAGAGCAAATCACAATATATAATATAAATAAATAAAATAAATAAGTATCTTCATGCAATTCCCAATACAGGGGTAGACAGAGGTCTAGTCTAGACAATTAAGTCCCTTCGACCCACCTTCCACCGAAGATATTTTCAAGACGACGTGACTGATGGAGAGCCTGTCGCCGTCTTTATCTCCAAGCCAACGATATACATTGTTTTTAGTGCAATAAAGATTAAATAAATAAATCAATTGTATATAAAAAGAAGTACAGTGGTGGAACATTGTATGTCCATGTCCAAGAACTGAAGTTAAAAAAAAACAAGAAAAAATAGAACGTAAATCGGCCCATCGTTGATTCAGCATTCTGTCTTTATCCCACATCGCGGGGGTTTCATAAAATCGGATTAACCCGTTCCTAAACGGATGATACACGATTACATCATTGTCTATGGTTTAACGGTCCACAGATTAATTCGTGCCGTTCGCGTAATTACCGCGATTATTAATGTGCTAGGTGATTATCGCAATTAATGTTTGGGGATTATTTCTGCGCACTTATGCGCGCCCGGTACCAAAATGTTTGAACGAGATATTAATATTATTGATTTTTCATTGTTACGACATAGCCTAGAGAATACATTTTAAAATAACATTTTAAACAAACAGGATTAAAAACTATCACAAAAAGAAAAACGAAATATCTTCACTCCATTCCCAATACTGTTGTAGACAGAGGTCTAGACCTCTGATTGTCTAGACAATAAAGTCCTTTCGACTCGGGTCTCTTCTTAGTTGAATGGCTCCATCGTGAGATCGACGATTCTTTGCGAAAGTCAAGGTCGAAGAGTACAAGGGGAAGTTACAGCTATTTGATAAGTTAGAAAGATTGTTTTGTGTAATGATGCTCTGTTGAGTACACGAAACTGGAACCAATCCCAGTTTATATGGTAAGATCAACACGCACAGATATATAAAGGGTCATTAGTTGGTAGTATGGATAAACATACATCTAGATCATTATAACTTTAACTTATTTATTCTGAGAAATTTGGCAAAGATATTCAAAAAGGGTGTATTAATTAAGATTAGCAGGAAAGGAACTTGGGTCTCGTGAATCTAATTCCGATCACCCAATTACTCGGCTGCCGTGACTTATAATCACGTTTTTTTTATTTAGTGTCATGAAAATTTAATTCAAATCAAATAAAGCTTTATTATGGGACGCTACTTGCGTCGATACATTAGCGTCCTTTCACACCAAGGGTGCTTCCATTAGGACTGGGGCGACATCAAAGTCGGATGAATTGGGCAAGTGACGTAAATACGAGGCTACCAAATCAAATCAATCAAGGACGGAAGGAATTGAAGGGATTGAAGGAATTCGAAGTAAGACTATATATTCGTTCCATTTGCCGTAGAGACTACCGTCTTAGCCGCTGGTGACAAGAGGGCTGGTTCTTTTCTCGCTCAACGGTCAAGTCTACGCACATATAACGAGGAGCAGGGCTTTACGAGAGGTTGAAGAGTACAAGGGAATGTTAGAGCTATTTGTGATGTTAGAAAGATTGTTTTGTGTAATGATGCCAGGGCATTAAGTACACTGAACTAGAGCAAATCACAATATATAATATAAATAAATAAAATAAATAAATAAAATAAATAAGTATCTTCATGCAATTCCCAATACAGGGGTAGACAGAGGTCTAGTCTAGACAATTAAGTCCCTTCGACCCACCTTCCACCGAAGATATTTTCGGGACAATGTGACAGGTGGTGAGCCCGTCGCCGTTTTTATGTTCAAGCCAACGATATAATTCGTATATAAGTTTTTGAAAAACCCATTGGTACGAGCCTGCCACCTGAGGATCGAACTCGGGTCTCTTGACAAGAAATTCCGACTATCGTGAACCACTAGGCTATCGTGATTCTTACAAATAACATATTAAATAATAATAATAATAAATACATAAATAGACAGGGATAACAACACATACATTGCTGTAACCCCAAAGTAAGTACCTAAAACATGCGTGTTATAGAATCGGAAGCAACAAAAAACGCCAAAAATAACAATCCTCAAGGCTTGTATTCTTTTTTTTTTCAAAAACTTTAAAAAATGTCTAGAGCTCTGTCTACCCCTGTATTGGGATTAACGTGAAGATATTTATTTATTATTTGTGGAAGAATATAATGATTTTGAAAGAAGCGTAAGGATCGTTACACTAGACGGATTCTCTCTGGCTACCCCGTCGGAATTCTGATCATTCAACCACTCGGCTATCGTGGCTAGGCTAAGGTTACTTTACACTGATAAGTAATATTCAATTAATAATATTTATTTGTATAATAGCACTGCAGCAATTTGATGAAATGGAGACATAATTTGACGTCAAAATTTCGGATAATGTTTTTCTTTATTAGCAATTCGACTTACTGATTTCAACCAGCATTAGAACTCGATATAAATAAATACATACATACAAACATACATACATACAAACATACATACATACATAGGAAAAAATCACTAACATTGATCTGATCCTAAAGTAAGTAGCTAAAGGACGCGTGTTATGCACGTTAAGTATATGTGTATATTTTGGTTGAAAAATGTTTGGTTCAAAAATGGTTTTCTACATTGATCCATGCAGGAATCGAACCCGAAACCTCAGAGTTGACGACAACATGAAAACCGGTGAGTATCTCTCGTCCACGGAGGTCGTCAAATACAGAAAATTCAGATTGGATTTGTTCAAAGACTTGATTCATCACTTCGGTTTGAAGCCATTTGCTTCAAATAAATCGAAAGATAAAATCCCGGAACTTAATTATGGGATACATTCAAAGGCTTTCTTCTACATTATTTCAGTATATTTAATACGCAAAGTTTATGCATACGTTAACGAAAAATCAAAACCCTTGTAAGTTTTTTTTACAAAGTAAAAAAAAGAGTCAATTTTGATAGTTTTAACAGACTTATCAAACTGAATAAATTTATTTAATATATATTATAATTATTACACAATACTTAACATTTTATTTCTCATTCAATGTCTATAAGTTATGGTCTTACATGAGTACATAGTAATAATTCTTTAGTATAAAGTCATAACCAATTTTACTGTGCCTTACAGAGACCAGGGTAGATATTCATTGTACAGCCAAAAATATCTCTGTCTCTTTTAGCACAACAGAAATAGATATGTTTCTGTCTCTTTCCAATGTCGCTTTTTCATTTGAATTTTAAATTGCATCATGGCTAAAGAAGACTTTAAATCCAAGAAACAAATATAACCTGGCTTTATTTAAAAAGCTTTATAATAGTCTTTATATATCCGTTCCGCAGATAACAGAATTTCTATTAGAAATAAATTTAATTTATGTCACCAGTAATACGCCATTACACCGAGACTCAAAGATAGAAAGCAATCTCAAATCTTTTTCCGGGCCATTAATTATTTATGTCGGGAGATTTTATTTAATGGTAAGTTTTTCAATAACATAGAAATCGTTTCATTTCAGACAATTGCTATCGGTTATTGAATTTAAAGAGATCGGTTTGGCCATGTCGAGAGAATGAATGAAGAACGATTGACGAAAAACTAGTATAAGGCGCGTGATTGGAAGTGTAGGAAGGGGAAGACCTAGGCAGACGTTTCGAGACCAAATCACCCGGGACGTCCTGAAAAAAGGCCAGGTACCCTAAATAGAAGAGAATGTACCAATAGAATGATGAAAGTGGACGAAGCGAAACAAGTATGTAAGGATCGTTGCAAGTGGAAAGAAGTGGTCTCTGCCTACCCCTACGGGATAGAGGCGTGATTGTATGTATGTATGTTACGTAGACGAAGAAGTTTCGTTTGACGACAATAGATGGCGTTTTTTTACAATTGTTAAAACATACATAAAATACTATTGCTTACCGACTGATGGCGGGATAGCCATCAAAATTCAATTTCTTTGATAAACCATAATGTAACATGGTCACGATAACCGAGTGGTTCGGTGATCGGAATTCGAATCGAGAGACCCGAGTTCGATCCCCAGGTAGCAGGCACGTACCAATTTTTACGGGTTTTTTCAAAACTTATGTACGATTCGCCGATTTCGCCGTCTTTACGTCCAAGCCCACGATATGCGTGGGACTTAATTGTCTAGACTAGACCTCTATCTACCCCTGTATTGGGAATGGCGTGAAGATATATAACATAATGTTACAAAGGAAAAATAAATCTAAATAGTCGGTAAGGAGTAGATTGTGCAGGAGCTTGAATGTGGTGTCACCTTAGGTTCCAACTGAAAACCAGCACTGCAGTCTTACTGCAGCATTACGCTGAGTGGGGCCCCTTTTTGAGCACACAATTCTTTTTATTTATGTTACATCAGTTGTTAGTACTTAAGAATGTGTGTCAGGTAAAACATTTATTTCTTTAATTATGGACCCTGTCGATCACTGCAACTTTTAAAAGAGATTTTTATTTATTTTATATAATATATATAATGTTAAATTCTCGAAATATATCAGACCAAAATTTAACAGGCCGGTGTAGGCAGCAGCGTTTAAGGTCGACAAAAAAATGTCTTCACGTAATTCCCAATACATGGTTAGACAGTGGTCTAGACGATTTATCCTAGACTATTTTTTATGGTCTAGACAGTCCTTTCGTATAAGATGTATACCGGAGATATTTTTGGGACAAAGAGACAGGTGGTGAGCACGTCGCCGTCTTTTATTTATTTGTTTTTATTTATGCCAAGGCATTAAGTTAGTTAGTAATTTTTGCCTCAAGAGGCATTTTCTACAAGTTAACTCTGGTTGATGGAGAAAAGTAGGTATATGGTAGGTGTGAACAATATTGAAAAACATATATTAAATCCGTGTGGTAACGGTGAAAGAATATTGCCACTCTCTTTTCTCCCCGTGGGTCTCATAAGAAGCGATTAAGGGAAACAGCCTTGAATATCGTTATGGCAACCGATAGATGGCGGGATAACCATCTCTAAAAATATCAGACCAAAATAATCAGATCGGAGATGGGCGGCAGCGTCTAAGGTGCGAATGGTCTGATACTGCGATCTTCAATGCGCTTGTCAAAGCGTGGCGACTATGGCAAATCCTCCCTATGGGAGGCCTATGTCCTGCAGTGGACTTTAATCGGGCGTTATGTATGTATAAATATTAAATATATAATCGTCCAAGCCTTTTTTCGGTCTTTATGTCCAAGCCTTTTTTCCGTCTTTATGTCCAAGCCAACGATACAAATTGTTCATAAGATAGTTAATTGAGTCAGGCGTTACTTTGCGAAAATTCATTGTAAAGTTGTTCATAAGTTTTTTGAAAAAACCCATTGGTACGAGCTTGCCACTCGACCTGACTCGGGTCTTTTGACCCGAATTCCTACTACCCAACCACTCGGATATCGTGACTATTATTATATTATTATATTGATTATAGCAAACCCTCACATGCGGGAGAGGCCTGTCCTCCAGTAGACTTTTACTGGCCGTTACGGAGATGATGATGACAGTGAAAATACTTAAGTTAGGAATGTAATTAACCTAGCTACTGATTGATTCAACACGAGGCTATTAACAGAACAATAACACAAAGGCCTTACTCAAGCCTTACACAGAAAAAGGTCTTAGTACAGGCCGTGCGTGCAAACGTTTATGCAGGCGTGCCTGCATAAACGTTTGCGAAGGCTTGTCTCCCTATATTTCTCCTTCAGGGACCACAGCAGCACAGTTCAGTTCACTCACAATCTTCTAACGTCAAACTATTATGTAATTAAATTAAAGAGAAAAATGTTTTTAAAATTTCAACTGACACGGGCGGGATCAGTTGAAATTTTAAAAACTTTTTTCTCTTTAATTTAATCCCATAAAAGTTCAGCATAAACATGCTTTAAAAATCAATAAAATTGCGTAATAAAACGTCAAACTATGTCCAGAAAACGAATTAGTTTTGTAAGCAGCAATTATGCGTAAGCGCGCGAGCGACGCTATTAGTTTTTTCTTTCGATGACGTATGGCGGCTCGGTGTTCGAAATTCGAATTGGCCAATGGCGCGCAAGGGTGGCATCGACTCGCGAAATATAAGGACATATTGCCTTAGCAGCCGTGAGAGTTAAAAGAATTTTATAAATAATATTAACGAAAGTAAACTTATAAATTTATATATAAAAGAAAATAAAAACATAACCGCTTATATTTGCTTACTGCCCCGTGGTTTTGCATGCAGTTTTATACTGAATCCTAATCTTTGTCTAAAGTAAATGTAGCCAAGCTACTCCATATTAAATCAGTTATCTGCCAGCGAAAGTCCCATTAAAATCGTTCCAGCCGCTTCAGAGATTAACCCTAACAAAAGGACAAAGAAACAGAAAAAAAATTATAATTGTTTTTTTTTATGTAAGCATCGTATATACTTTCATATGCATTTAGTGAAAACTTGATAATTTGGGATTGCAAACACTTCAATTTTGTTTATATGTATAGATTACAATATTATTCATGAAAGCAGTACGGTTATAAATTATTTGTTATCATGGCGCTTATCCTGCGGAACAAACTTTATTTCATCGGCTTGTTATATTTTCGTGTGACGTTCTTTATGTTTTTCTCTTAGCAATATAATCCAGTGGAGAGCTATTTCGCTTTTTCGACTATAAACCTCGACTCCATTTCCCCCGTTCGTGTCGAAAAATCAACAAAATGGAGGACAATACGTATAACAAGATGGCCGTGAGAAATTGCGCGGGAATCGCACCTTAGTGTTGCCGCACATAAAAAATAACGAGCGTCGGCTTTTTATGTGGCAATTACCGCTCTTCTTTTTTCTGGCGCCAATTATCGTTTAGGCTGGTGTTTAGCATTTTCGGCTGAAGAAAAAAATATGATAATCACGCTTTGGGCTTATCAGGTAGACGATTCGCATGATATATGTGATTAGGTTGTGTTCGGAGCAATAGCGTTGGATTTTATGATATTTTTTTCCATTTTTTTGACTGTTATTTTATAGATTATTTTATTTTTATAGGTTTGATACTACACCTATAAACATATATATTTAGTACCATTTTTATAGATGAGTACTGGCAACATCAAAAGACGAAATGGACCAAGACTGACTTTCTAAGATCTTGTTTGCAAATTTCTTGCAGAGTCTTATGCGTACTATGCGTGATCTTATTATCATATTACTGGTGTAGGCAGGGTTCTATATAATGATTACCTTTCGACTTTTAACCGTGCCTATCGCCTTCTTAGTGACAAAGATATGATATATTATTTTCAAAAACTTATGTTTTATATCGTTAGCTTGGATTATGTCCAGACGGCGAAGGGCTCAGCACTTGTCACGTTATTTAAAAAATGTCTTCCGCGGAAGGACTCGACCTCTATCTACGGCAGTATTGGTAATGAAGTGAAGATATTTTTTATATGTTGTCAATACCCGGGCCGTTTTTCTCTCTTTTCTTTAACTGTGGAGACATGAATCCTACTCCAGGCCCTACTCACCTGCGGTCCCACGTCAGTGATCTGTAAGTTGTACCCGTCGACGAGTCGGAACCTCTCGTCCCTGGTCACCATCAGACTTGCTGCTGTAAGGACAGCCGGACCTCTCCTCCATAGAAGCACCAGAGATCCTGTATAATATATACAATTGAAAAGGAATACACGCTATTCTTAATACTAGGGTAGACAGAAGTTCAGATAACTAAATACTTTCGACCAACTTTTCACCGAAGACATTTTTTCGGGACATCGTGATAGTTGGTGAGCACATCCCCGTCTTTACATCCAAGCCAATGATTGAAGTCGTAAATAAGTTTTTTGCAAAAACCCATTAGTAAGAGCCGGTCACCTGGGGATTGAACTCGGGTCTCTTGACTCGAATTCCGATCACCCAATAATTCGGCTATCGTGACTGTCAAAAAATACCGAACCAAAATTCAACAGACCGATGACAGACAGCGTGTAGGGTACGATGTGTATGGCGATTACAGAAAATCATATTTATGGGAGGCCTACGTCTAGCAGTGGACATTTGTCGGCCAATTTATAGTAAATAAATAAACAAGTATGTGTTTATTTATTTACTATATTGTCCCTATTTATGTATATAAGTAGGGACAACGTCAGATACATTGCCCTGATTTTAAAGTAAGCAGCTTAATACTTGTATTGCAACAAACAACCAGATCCGAGACAAAGTAGAAAAATTGTTTTCTACATCCACCCGATCGGAAATCCTCGGACCTCGGAGCTGGCGGACACCATGAAAACCGGTGTGTACGCCACTTGTCCAGTTAGTTGTGGCTTTTACTTCTCAACCCGACTTAACAAAAACATTAAGCCTTCGTACACTTACCCAAGTTCTGGACCTGGCAAGGCAGAAGGAGAGTGTCTCCGACCACAGTCCTGAACGAGTGGCCCCTGGACAGGAATCTCGGACCGTCATCTGTAATAAACAAAATGGATTTATTGAATAGTTTTATTAAAATAAAAATAAATAAATATCTTCACGCCATTCCCAATATAGGGATAGACAGAGATCTAGACCGTTAAGTCGTTTCGACCCACCAAAGATTTTTTTTGAGATTACATGCCAGGTAGTGAGCCCGTCGCCGTCTGTATGTTAAAGCCAACATTATATCGTTATCGTATGGTATAACTTACGTGCGATTTATAATTCTACCGAAGGTTTTTTTATTTGAAAAATCCCATTGGTACGTGCCTGCCACCTGGGGTTCGAATTATGGCCTCTTGACTCAAGTTTCGATCACCCTACCACTTGGCTACCGTGACTTAATTTTTATAAGATATTGGATGGTTGTGTGGCAGAATGGGTGGTACTCTTCTTCTTTTCGGAGTACGTAACAAATGCCATTTATTTTTTCATGCGGAATCATGCAATATAATACGAACTCTAGGATAATTTAGATTCAGTTGGAGAAGTTGGAGTTAAAAAGTCACGATGGCCGAGTGGTTGGGCTAGACTTAGCTACATTGTTCTTTAAAAAAATCTTCACGCCAATCCCTCTATAATATTCATCCAATACATCTTAAATATCCATCTCAATACTGAGGTAGACAGAGATAAAGACGATTAATATCGGCTCACCGTCCACCGGTGATATTTGTTTCGATAGAACATGATAGTTGGTGAGACTGTCGTCGACTTTATGTCCAAGCTAATGACGTAAACTGTATATAAGTTTTTTTTGAAAACATTCATTGGTACGAGCTTACCGCCTGAGCATCTAACTCGGGTCTCCGATCACCCAACCACTCAGCTGTCGCATCTATCTAGAAGTATCTAGAGCATACGAAAATACCGCCGAATTGCTTGCAACGGTTATTAGCGTGGAGGGTAATAAATAACGATGTTGCCACCCTCATGCCGCTTCTGACGTATCCGCCGGCTCGGTGTTGCTATCTCAGCGAATAAAATTAAGTGGGGAGGAATACTCAGCGATATTACTTTGAACGTTAGCTTTGAGTAATTTGTGAAGTTCACGCTCAAACACTTTCGTCTACGTATTGTATTTATTTAAATTCTGTTTAAAATTCAGGCGGCTTACATTCGGTCGGAAATACAAGCTTAGGTGTTTACATTTTATAGAAAGAAATAAAGAACCATTTATTTGCCACTTAAAATTAAGTACAAATGTAAAAAAAACTTAAATATAGAATAAAATTTAAAAACGGTCGTCATTTTGTAGACGTGCAATGTGCCAAAAAAGTAACGTCACTCAGGTATATTTCTGGGACGAAACCTGCCCTGACAGGTGCATGCCAGACCTGATTTTCAGTGGCCCCTTATAATACATAAATATACATACTATAACTTAATACAGATATATAAAACTATATACATATATGCACGCACATACATACATATGTATACATACATACATATGTATACATACATACATATACTTGTGAAAAGCTTTTGTCACGCTAAACTTATAGTCACAATAGGCTGGGTGATCGGACTTTTGAGTCAGACATCCGAGTTTGAACCCCAAGGCTCGTACCAATGGGTTTTAAAACTTACGTACGATTTATATCGTTGAACATAAAAGCGATAGGCTCAGCACTTGTCATGTTGCTCTAAAAATATCTTTGGTGAATGATGGATCTAAAGGCCTTAATTGTGTAGACCCCTGTCTACCCCAGTCAGGAATAGCGTGAATATATTGTTTTTAAGACCAATAAATTGTCGTTAAGAAAACATTAAATAATAAATATCTTCACGCCATTCCCAATATAGGGATAGACAGAGATTTAGACCGTTAAGTCGTTTCGACCCACCAAAGATTTTTGAGATTACATGCCAGGTAGTGAGCCCGTCGCCGTCTGTATGTTAAAGCCAACATTATATCGTTATCGTATGGTATAACTTACGTGCGATTTATAATTCTACCGAAGGTTTTTTATTTGAAAAATCCCATTGGTACGTGCCTGCCACCTGGGGTTCGAATTATGGCCTCTTGACTCAAGTTCCGATCACCCAACCACTCAGCTGTCGCATCTATCTAGAAGTATCTAGAGCATACGAAAATACCGCCGAATTGCTTGCAACGGTTATTAGCGTGGAGGGTAATAAATAACGATGTTGCCACCCTCATGCCGCTTCTGACGTATCCGCCGGCTCGGTGTTGCTATCTCAGCGAATAAAATTAAGTGGGGAGGAATACTCAGCGATATTACTTTGAACGTTAGCTTTGAGTAATTTGTGAAGTTCACGCTCAAACACTTTCATCTACGTATTGTATTCATTTAAATTCTGTTTAAAATTCAGGCGGCTTACATTCGGTCGGAAATACAAGCTTAGGTGTTTAAATTTTATAGAAAGATATAAAGAAACATTTATTTGCCACTTAAAATTAAGTACAAATGTAAAAAAAAACTTAAATATAGAATAAAATTTAAAAACGGTCGTCATTTTGTAGATGTGCAATGTGCCAAAAAAGTAACGTCACTCAGGTATATTTCTGGGACGAAACCTGCCCTGACAGGTGCATGCCAGACCTGATTTTCAGTGGCCCCTTATAATACATAAATATATATACTATAACTTAATACAGATATATAAAACTATATACATATATGCACGCACATACATACATATGTATACATACATACATATACTTGTGAAAAGCTTTTGTCACGCTAAACTTATAGTCACAATAGGCTGGGTGATCGGACTTTTGAGTCAGACATCCGAGTTTGAACCCCAAGGCTCGTACCAATGGGTTTTAAAAACTTACGTACGATTTATATCGTTGAACATAAAGAAAGCGATAGGCTCAGCACTTGTCATGTTGCTCCAAAAATATCTTTGGTGAATGATGGATCTAAAGGCCTTAATTGTGTAGACCCCTGTCTACCCCAGTCGGGAATGGCGTGAAGATATTGTTTTTAAGACCAATAAATTGTCGTTAAGAAAACATTAAATAATAAATATCTTCACGCAATTCCCAATACAGGGGTAGACAGAGGTCTTGTCTAGACATTTAAGGCCCTTCGACCCATCTTCCACCGAAGATATTTACAGGACAACGTGACAGGTGGTGAGCCCGTCGCCGTCTTTATTTCCAAGCCAACGATATAATTTGTACGAAACACCCATTGGTACGGCCACTTGAGGATCGAACTCGGGTCTCTTGACTCGAAATTCCGACCACCCAACCACTCGGCTATCGTGACTTAAAGCGTCGTTAAGCGTTGTGTCACAAGACAGATGTCGATACGAATGATCACCACTTTTACGTTGTTCCAAAATCTTCCGTGGAAGGTGTGTCGAAAGGACTTATTTGTCTAGACCACTGTCTCCCCTGTATTGGGTAAGGCGTGAAGATATTGTTTTAAGACCAATAAATTGTCGTTAAGAAAACATTAAATAATAAATATCTTCACGCAATTCCCAATACAGGGGTAGACAGAGGTCTTGTCTAGACATTTAAGGCCCTTCGACCCATCTTCCACCGAAGATATTTACAGGACAACGTGACAGGTGGTGAGCCCGTCGCCGTCTTTATTTCCAAGCCAACGATATAATTTGTACGAAACACCCATTGGTACGGCCACTTGAGGATCGAACTCGGGTCTCTTGACTCGAAATTCCGACCACCCAACCACTCGGCTATCGTGACTTAAAGCGTCGTTAAGCGTTGTGTCACAAGACAGATGTCGATACGAATGATCACCACTTTTACGTTGTTCCAAAATCTTCCGTGGAAGGTGTGTCGAAAGGACTTATTTGTCTAGACCACTGTCTCCCCTGTATTGGGTAAGGCGTGAAGATATTTATTATTTAGGTTTAAGAAGTAGCGAGAGAATTGGGAGGGCATAAACAGTTGTACAAAGAGGAACTAAAACTACTAATGTGGCCCTGATGGTAATGGGAAACCATTTCGACCCTCTCGAGAAGGATTGGAATATTTGGTCGAAACGATTTAAGTTCTCTGTACGGATTGGACAAAAGGATTTATTTTAGGGTTGTTAAAGATACGAGGAATATTTCTTTTTTAATCCCTGTCTGAGAACTTTCAACATGCACTACAAAAAAAAATATATAAATAAATAAAATATATATATCTTCACGCAATTCCCAATACAGGGGTAGACAGAGGTCAAGTCTAGACAATTAAGTCCCTTTGACCCACCTTCCACCGAAGATATTTTCGGGACAACGTGACAGGTGGTGAGCCTGTCGCCGCCTTTATGTCCAAGCCAACGATGAAATTCGTACATAAGTTTTTGAAAAACTCATTGGTACTGCCACCTGGGGATCGAACTCGGGTCTCTCGACTCGAAATTCCGACCACCCAACAACTCGGCTATCGTGACTTTTTTAAAAAAAAAAAATACATTGCATAAATAAATAAAAAAAATATAAATATCATCCAGCATTTTTTTATTGTGGTTGAGGTAATTAAATCTATCAAACCCAACTACCACCGAAGACAATTTTTGGGACAACGTGGGCTGTCGTAGTATTTATGTCGAAGTCACGATACAAATCGTACAGAAGTTTTAAAAAACTTATTGGTACGAGCGTTGGGGATCGAACTCGAGTCTCTTGACTCGAAATTCTGACCACCCAACCACTCGGCTATCGTGACTATTTTCCGACGCTATTTCTAATTATATTTGACGACCCACGTGGACGAGAGGCGTACGCCGCGGTTTTCATAGTGACGCCAGCACTGAGGTCTCTGTTTCGATTCCCGATCGGGTCAATGTAGAAAACATTTTCTCTTCATTTTCTGGTGATCGGAATTCGAGTCAAGAGACCTGAATGCGATCCCCAGGTGGTAGGCTCGTAGCACCAGGTTTTTTTTCACATAACTTTCGTACGATTTATATCGTTGGCTCGGACATAAAGACGGCTCACCAAGTCACGTTGTTCCTGATATGGTCCATAAACTTAATATGTAGTAATACTTTCATATGTCGAAAATATCTTCGGTGGAAGGTGGGTCGAAGGGACTTAAATATCTAGGCTAGACCTCTGTCTACTCCTGTATTTTTATACAAATATATATATATTTTTTAAAATCCTTTGGTACGAGCGTGCCACCTGGAGATCGAACTCGGGTCTGGTGACTCGAAATTCTGACCACCCAACCACTCGGCTATCGTGACTATTTTCCGACGCTATTTCTAATTATATTTGACGACCCACGTGGACGAGTGGCGTACGCCGCGGTTTTCATAGTGACGCCAGCACTGAGGTCTCTGTTTCGATTCCCGATCGGGTCAATGTAGAAAACATTTTCTCTTCATTTTCTGGTGATCGGAATTCGAGTCAAGAGACCTGAATGCGATCCCCAGGTGGTAGGCTCGTAGCACCAGGTTTTTTTTTCACATAACTTTCGTACGATTTATATCGTTGGCTCGGACATAAAGACGGGTCACCAAGTCAAGTTGTTCCTGATATGGTCCATAAACTTAATATGTAGTAATACTTTCATATGTCCCGAAAATATCTTCGGTGGAAGGTGGGTCGAAGGGACTTAAATATCTAGGCTAGACCTCTGTCTACTCCTGTATTTTTATACAAATATATATATATATATATATATATATGTATATATATATATATATATATATATATATATATATATATATATATATATATATATATATATATATATATATATATATATATATATATATATATATATATATATATATATATATATATATATATATATGTATATATATATATATATATATATATATATATATATATATATATATATATATATATATACATATATATATATATATGTAATTTTAATGTTCGCAGACGCAGACGTTTTTCTTGGATGCTTTAAAGTGACAGGTTCTTCCTTTGAAAACAATAATGATAGTTATCCCTGGGAATATGTTGATCACTCTCACGCTACTTCTAATTAAATTAGTGTTAAATTTTGTATTTCTTTTGTTATAAGGCGATCCGAGTGGAGATTTTCCTCCTACTGACTGGGGTACTCGGACTATAGCCCCTCCCCCATGTTGGAAGTTTCCCTTTTGTTATAGGGGACGCAGCGCTTTGCAGCAGCAGCCATCGTCGCAACCACATTTCTAAACTTGCGAGACTCTGTCCTCCAAAGTCTCCATAGATGAAGCTGTAAAGGCCTTCGGGCCAACAGCATCCCGTGGATGGTTTTTAGTCGGTATGCTTCTCCTTTTGAGATTCGAGTCCGACACTCTTCGTTTCGGTGGCCTCCCGGCCAGGAAACATTCGTGCATAAAGCATTTTCCTCCACGGATATAAAAAAATTTATTTCTTTTGTAAAAACAATATTTAAAAATGGAGAAGAGGAACGTATGTGATGTTCTCTCTATCCATGTGTGTATTTATGTAAGAATATTGTGCACTGGACACTGATAATACATCATCTGTCACGTCCCAAGATGTCTCTCTCTGTCACGGTATTGAGAAAAAAGACAAAATGAAATAATAAATTATGTAAATTATTGGCTGCACTGTTCTTACTTCTACCGGATAATCTCTCCCGTTTATTTCTGTTTGTTCTCGTTTTAATAATAATTAACGATGCAGTGTTTGTGCAATTAAACGGATTGTAAATCGGCTTTCGTTGTTTTGGAATGTTCATAACCGACGCTCTTCTGTTCTGAAGCTGTGTTTGCAGACATATATAAGTTAATTCCCTAGATGTCGCTGTATTATTTTAATACGCGCTATCGTTTTGTTATTAAGATGATATGTAGTGATTTCATGTTTCAGCCCCCGTACCCACGTCTCCCGACTGAGGCAAGTCCCCCATTATGGGACAGGCCTTTAAGTAAGAGAAAGTTATAATAACAAGTTTAAGTAAAAGTCACATTGCATAGTTGGGTGATTGGAATTTGAGTCTACAGACCCGAGTTTGATCCTTAGGGGGTAGAATCAGGTTCGTCACCTGTCCCAAAATGTCATCGGTGGAAGAGTGGGTCGAAAGCATTTAACTGTCTAGACCTCTGTCTACCCCTGTATTGGGAGTGGAGTCAATATATATACTATATAAATGCTATAATATAAAGACTTTTTAGGGCCCTTCAAAAATTCTTATTTCATAATATCATTTTGTGAAAAATATCTCATAGTAAGATAACAAACAATAACAAGATATTCCAATTTCATTTTTCTTTTCAGACGAGTTTGGGCGGATTATAAAGTTTGGGGGGCTTGACGGATTATGATGTATGCGATATCTTTGTGAAGTGATGACAGGATTATGAAAAATCCGAAAAGGCAGACATGAGGTCCGTATTAAAATACATTTGTTTATTACTGAACACGTTATTTCAATCTCAATGAAAGTCTTTGGTCTCTATTGAAGATTTTTGTGAGTTACTTAAATTTACATTTAATTCGGAAAAAAAGTCACGATAGCCGAGTGGTTGGATGGTCGGAATGAAATATCTTCGGTGAAAGGTGGGTGGGTCAAAGGGACTTAATAGTCTAGACTAGACCTCTGTCTACCCCTGTATTGGGAATTGATTGCAGATATTTTTGATACGGAAGAGCGGACTCTCCTGCTACGAACATAATTTTGTATAAATTTTCACTGATAACATGTATGCAAGTGCTAAAGAAAATAAAACTAATGTTATTATTATTCTATCGGCTGTGCAGAATCGTTTCAAGGAGGTCCACAATGACGTCGCTTTTTTGTATACATATGCCGTTGCAAATGTATTACATAATGTCTGTTATTCACTTACTAAGCTAATATACTCGAATGTATCTACAAACAAACAAAACAAACATTTAAATAAATAGACTGAAAACCAGTGTCGGGGTTAGAACAATTCAAGTTTCTTTATCTCGATTTTTACTGAGACCTGTCCATTTCACGGTCTTATGCTGCTACACAAACTCGCTTTATTTATTTAATAATTTATTTCCATTCCATTCTCGATACAAGGGTAGACCGAGGTCTACATAATTAAATACATGTGAACCACCTTCCACCGAAGACATTTTTTGGGACGACGTGACAAGCGTGACGTGAGCCCGTCGCCGTCTTTATATCCAAGAAAAAGATATGAATCGTACATAAGGTTTTGAAAAACTTCTTTGGTATTAGCTTTGGGCATTGAACTTGGGTCTCTTGACGAGAAATTCCTATCACCTACCACCCGGCTATCATGACTTAGATATAAAACTAAAGAATAGCAAATATAATAAGTACGCACTACATAGGGATATCGTCATAAAAACAAATAATGTGAAATAGTTTCCATAAAGGTTCTGCTTATTTCTTCAGGAATTTGTTTTTAAAGCTATTTATTTTTAAAAACTTATCTACTATTACTATTTATATCGTTGGCTTGGACGTATAGACGGCGACAGGCTCACCACCTGTCACGTTGACCAAAAAATGTCTTCGGTGGAAGGTGGGTGGAAAGGACTTAATTAGACCCCGGTCTGTCCTTGTATTGGGAATGGTGTGAAGATATTTTTTTAAATGCTAAATTCACTCTAATTGTTTGAGAAAGGTATAGGCTCTTTCCTTGAAGGTCCCTAACTCGTATTGGTCCGAAAAAACCGCTGCCGGCAGCACATTCCCTAAAGTGCGTGGCAGAAAATTCCGCGAAAAACGCACTGTGGTGGAATGCCAAGCATCAAGATGGTGTTGATGGAATTTTTAATCTTAAAGAATAAAATAGCCGAGTCGAGTCACGATAGCCGAGTGATTGGGTTATCGGAATTCGTAATAAGAAACCTGAGTTAGATCCCCAGGTGGCTCGTACCAACCGTACTGGTTACGTTTTTTTTCAAAACTTATGTATGAGCTATATTATTGGCTTGTTGATATTGAGACCTCGATCTGCTTACCTCCTATCACTATGTCCAAAAAACATGTTCGGTGAAAGAAGGGTCGACAGGACTTCATTGTCTAGACCTCTGACTACCCCAGTATTGAGAATAGCATGAAGATATTATACATATTTTATTAAAGAATAAAATAATAAGATGCAAGAGGCACGATAAATTATAAAGAAGGCGAATTTTATTAAAAGCACATTAAAAATTTGAATACCGAATCCCTCAAATTCTTTCATTCAACTTTCTAAAATAAATCCATTTTGAGCCACCTCGAAAACTTTGTCTTTCCATTTCATCCAAATAATAGATTTGAAGGAGAGATTTACTCGACGCCTCATGCGCTGTCAGCCTTATAGAAAATCAGTTCTTTTATGAGACGTACTTCCTTTTCCGGATTTAAAAAGTTTGAGAACCAATGGAGGATATAGTAAATGTGGACAAAGGGAATTCCAGCCCGGTTGTTTGTGAAAAGAACAGATAAATTTCTTGAACAGGGTAATAAAAATAGAGTGGAGATTTTTAACAATAGAAATGTGCGAGACACTGTCGTAAACTCGTGGTTTTAAATTTTAACAATTAAAATTATTCATCAGTATACATTATTGTTCATTGGCAGCATTTTAAAATTATCTATCGACATTCTCTACTCTTTGCGACTGTTAACATAAAGTTAAAGCATAGACAATACGTATATGTAAACCTACGCCAGTCGTCCATAGAGGTCGTCAAATATTTGAAATGGTAGCAGATCCGGTATATGTAGTCCTGGCTAGGAATTCAAAAAAATACGTGATAAAACTATTCTATCTTTAGGCAAGCTGGCAAGGCACATATTTAAAAACGTGAAAATCGGTTAGATAACTTCAAAGTTCATCGTGAGCAACAACGTGACAGGAGAATTATACATAATATATAAAATAATAAATAAAATAAATATCTTCACGCAATTCCCAATACAGGGGTAGACAGAGGTCTAGTCTAGACATTTAAGTCCCTTCGACCCACCTTCCACCGAAGATATTTTCGGGACAACGTGACAGGTGGTGAGCCCGTCGTCGTCTCTATGCCCAAGCTAACGACATAATTTGTACACAGGTTTTTAGAAAAACCCATAGAATTTTGCAGCCACTTGAGGATCGAACTTGGGTCTCTTGACTCGAAATTCCGACCACCCAACCACTCGGCTATCTTGATTTTTTCAAATATTTATTATTTTACATATATTATATATTATGTATTATGTGCGAGTAAACTTTCCAATATGGACTGTCGATTTAAATGCCTCTTTGATTAATCTCAAAACCTCATATATCTATGGTCTGTATTAGAAAGTTTGACCCAAGTCAATAAATCCGAGTTCGATTCCTGGGCTCGTACCACTGAGTTTTTAAAACTTATGTAAAAAAAATAAATAATATCTTCACGCAATTCCCAATACAGGGGTAGACAGAGGTCTAGTCTAGACATTTAAGTCCCTTCGACCCACCTTCCACCGAAGATATTTTCGGGACAACGTGACAGGTGGTGAGCCCGTCGTCGTCTCTATGCCCAAGCTAACGACATAATTTGTACACAGGTTTTTAGAAAAACCCATAGGTACGGCCACTTGAGGATCGAACTCGGGTCTCTTGACTCGAAATTCCGACCACCCAACCACTCGGCTATCTTGATTTTTTCAAATATTTATTATTTTACATATATTATATATTATGTATTATGTGCGAGTAAACTTTCCAATATGGACTGTCGATTTAAATGCCTCTTTGATTAATCTCAAAACCTCATATATCTATGGTCTGTATTAGAAAGTTTGACCCAAGTCAATAAATCCGAGTTCGATTCCCTGGGCTCGTACCACTGAGTTTTTTAAAAACTTATGTAAAAAAAATAAATAATATCTTCACGCAATTCCCAATACAGGGGTAGACAGAGGTCGAGTCTAGACAATTAAGTCCCTTCGACCCACCTTCCACCGAAGATATTTTCGGGACAACGTGACAGGTGGTGAGCCCGTCGCCGCCTTTCTGTCCAAGCCATCGATATAATTCGTACGTAAGTTTTTGAAAAACTCATTGGTACGAGCCTGCCACTTGGGGATCGAACTCGGGTCTCTCGACTCGAAATTCCAACCACCCAACCACTCGGCTATCGTGACTTCAAACTTATGTAAGACTTATATTATGGCGACGGGCTCATCATCTGTCACGTTGTCCCAAAAGTGTCTTCGGTGGAAGGTGGGTCGAAAGAACTTAACTGAATTTGGAATGGCGTGAAGATATATATAACTATACATAATAGATATGTATAGTTATATATATCTTCACACTATATATCCATATAGACATGATATATATGAAAATAGATCTCATAACACGAGATACATAAACACGAAAGATTGTATGTTACGATTTTTTATAGTTGATCATGCGAAAACAGCTGAATGAATTTAAATAAAATTTGGCCCGAAAACAGTTTATAACTTGAATTAAAATATACAATAGTGTTTATCCCAATAAAATGATTGGTTCCTGTGTCATCAAACAAGGGGACAAAATGAAACGGTCTGTTCCATGAAGCAGCAAGAAGAGAAAGTGTCAGATACTGCGATCACAAGTTGCTTGTCATGCAACTGTCGATCGCAGTATCTGACATCAGGCTAGACTCGCATGATTCTAGGAAATCATTATATGAGGGGCTTATCTCCTGCAGGGGATTTTAAAAGACTATTAAGCTACCGTAACAATGCAATTTCTATTCCACATTCAAACACTATTGCGGAAGCAGTTAATATGTCGACAAGAACGGAAGTCTGCGCGTCCGCCATGTTGGAATTACTTCTTGGGTTACTGTACAATGCAGGGACACGATGTATGCATAATTCTACAATACAAAGCGTATATAAGTCACGGTAGCCGAGTGGTTGGTTGAGTCAAGAGACCCAAGTTCGATTCCCAATCGGTAGGCGTCGTACCAATGAGTGTTTCATAATACTTTTTTGGGGGATGATGTTGCTCGCGTCCGTGAGAAATACTTGAATCTTGACTCTCACACGTATCCCCTGGGTAGTGCTAAACGAGCAGCGCCCCTTTCCGGTGGTAGGCTTCGGTCGCAGGCTTTAAGTTACCACCCACCTAAGCAAAGCCTTGCCGCCAAGTGACTTCGGACGTGTTCCGGCAAGATGCTTGGTGAAGCCTTATGGAAGTTGGGTCTGAACAGTTGCGTTGAATATGTGAACCGGGTACGACACGTCAACTTTTGCTGTGTCGGGTGCTTGATTGTGGAGGTAGCGGGATCCGAAGCACGGTGCTCCGCTGGCCGACCGCAGGTAGGGGCCCAATTGGTGAACTAGCTACTCATGAAAGGCTGCCCGCCAACTGGCGAAAAATCCCAGGGTGGCTCCATCGTGCCGGTTAGCGACCGGGTGAGAGGACCCGATGGCGATCTCTGGGGGGGTTCGGGCGTCCCCGCAGTCTCCAAATCAAGCTCCCACAGGCACACAAATTTTTTCGTGTCGTTGGGTCATCAAAGCAACGCCTCGTTCAACTGCCATCTTCCTTCCCTTTTCACTCCTTATCATTTATGAAAAGTACCAAAAAGAAAAGTAAGGTTAAACAGCGGTTGCACGTCCTCTCCTTGAAAGTGCACCTCT
The DNA here is from genome assembly GCA_029286605.1 of Sericinus montela. Lineage (NCBI taxonomy): Eukaryota > Metazoa > Arthropoda > Insecta > Lepidoptera > Papilionidae > Sericinus > Sericinus montela. The sequence continues at coordinate 642,897 of JAGSMR010000103.1, forward strand.
CTAACATCCGAGGATTGCACTCAAATCTCAACGCAGTCCATCACCATCTTGAGACTGAGAAGCCGCACCTACTTTTTTCTGACGGAGACGCAAATTGGATGTCCGTTAGATGTGGCGTACCTTGACTACCCAGGGTTCTCGCTGGAGCACAACTTTCACCTTCGGGCCGGAGTTTGTGTGTACGTCAACAATGACATCTGCTGCCAGCGTCTCCGTCACCTTGAAGACCCCACTTTTTCAACCATTTGGGTGTTGGTGGACACAGGTGACGATAAGATCGTTTATGCATGTGTTTACCGTTCGCACAGCGGTGACCAGGAGACAACTCGGTTATTCGAATATCTAAGTGAGGCCGCTGATTTGGCCCAGCATCGGTACCCCTCCGCACAATTAGTCTTTCTGGGAGACTTTAATGCCTCTCACCAGGATTGGCTGTTCCCATACCAGAAGACTGACCATGCTGGGAGGGAAATGAGGAATTTCGCCTTATCGCTAAACCTCTCCCAGATGGTAAAGCAAGCTACTAAGGTGCCAGACGTTGAAGGTCATGCAGCCAATTGTCTAGACCTCCTGCTGACCACTGATCCTGACAGATATGAAGTAGAGGTGGCTTCTCCACTAGGAACCTCTGATCACTGTCTGGTGAAATCTGTATCGTCTTACATGCCAACAGACCTCGACCCACATGGTACTAGGCGAGTGTGGCGATACAAGTCAGCAGATTGGGATGAGATGCGACACTTCTTTGCATCTTATCCTTGGCGGCAGGTCTGCTTCTCTTCCGGAGATCCATCGAGATGCGCGGTTGCTATAACTGACGTGGTATGTTTAGCTATGGAATATTTTATTCCTTTTGCTGATGTACCCGTTGGTGGCAAAGCTCGCCCATGGTTCAGCGCCGAATGTTCCCAAGCCGAAAACCTTAAACATTTGGCGTACCTCTCATGGGTTGACGCTCGAAACCGTAAAACTCCGGATGTCAGATCAAGAAGAGAGCCTTTAATCAAGCCGCCAAGACTTACAAAAGGTGTTACGGAAGGCTCGTTTCGACCGCATTAGGCATATTGGCACGAAGCTCTCTGCTCAACCATCTGGCAGTAGAGCTTTTTGGTCTCTTGCCAGGGCGGTCGAGGCGAGCTTTTGTAAACCTTCACTGCCTCCGCTGGTTAATATGTCGACAAGAACGGAAGTCTGCGCGTCCGCCATGTTGGAATTACTTCTTGGGTTACTGTACAATGCAGGGACACGATGTATGCATAATTCTACAATACAAAGCGTATATAAGTCACGGTAGCCGAGTGGTTGGTTGAGTCAAGAGACCCAAGTTCGATTCCCAATCGGTAGGCGTCGTACCAATGAGTGTTTCATAATACTTTTTTGGGGGATGATGTTGCTCGCGTCCGTGAGAAATACTTGAATCTTGACTCTCACACGTATCCCCTGGGTAGTGCTAAACGAGCAGCGCCCCTTTCCGGTGGTAGGCTTCGGTCGCAGGCTTTAAGTTACCACCCACCTAAGCAAAGCCTTGCCGCCAAGTGACTTCGGACGTGTTCCGGCAAGATGCTTGGTGAAGCCTTATGGAAGTTGGGTCTGAACAGTTGCGTTGCATATGTGAACCGGGTACGACAAGTCAACTTTTGCTGTGTCGGGTGCTTGATTGTGGAGGTAGCGGGATCCGAAGCACGGTGCTCCGCTGGCCGACCGCAGGTAGTAGGGGGCCCAATTAGTGAACTAGCTACTCATGAAGGCTGCCCCGCCAACTGGCGAAAAATCCCAGGGTGGCTCCATCGTGCCGGTTAGCGACCGGGTGAGAGGACCCGATGGCGATCTCTGGGGGTTCGGGCGTCCCGCAGTCTCCAAATCAAGCTCCCACAGGCACACAAATTTTTCGTGTCGTTGGGTCATCAAAGCAACGCCTCGTTCAACTGCCATCTTCCTTCCCTTTTCACTCCTTATCATTTATGAAAAGTACCAAAAAGAAAAGTAAGGTTAAACAGCGGTTGCACGTCCTCTCCTTGAAAGTGCACCTCTCTAACATCCGAGGATTGCACTCAAATCTCAACGCAGTCCATCACCATCTTGAGACTGAGAAGCCGCACCTACTTTTTCTGACGGAGACGCAAATTGGATGTCCGTTAGATGTGGCGTACCTTGACTACCCAGGGTTCTCGCTGGAGCACAACTTTCACCTTCGGGCCGGAGTTTGTGTGTACGTCAACAATGACATCTGCTGCCAGCGTCTCCGTCACCTTGAAGACCCCACTTTTTCAACCATTTGGGTGTTGGTGGACACAGGTGACGATAAGATCGTTTATGCATGTGTTTACCGTTCGCACAGCGGTGACCAGGAGACAACTCGGTTATTCGAATATCTAAGTGAGGCCGCTGATTTGGCCCAGCATCGGTACCCCTCCGCACAATTAGTCTTTCTGGGAGACTTTAATGCCTCTCACCAGGATTGGCTGTTCCCATACCAGAAGACTGACCATGCTGGGAGGGAAATGAGGAATTTCGCCTTATCGCTAAACCTCTCCCAGATGGTAAAGCAAGCTACTAAGGTGCCAGACGTTGAAGGTCATGCAGCCAATTGTCTAGACCTCCTGCTGACCACTGATCCTGACAGATATGAAGTAGAGGTGGCTTCTCCACTAGGAACCTCTGATCACTGTCTGGTGAAATCTGTATCGTCTTACATGCCAACAGACCTCGACCCACATGGTACTAGGCGAGTGTGGCGATACAAGTCAGCAGATTGGGATGAGATGCGACACTTCTTTGCATCTTATCCTTGGCGGCAGGTCTGCTTCTCTTCCGGAGATCCATCGAGATGCGCGGTTGCTATAACTGACGTGGTATGTTTAGCTATGGAATATTTTATTCCTTTTGCTGATGTACCCGTTGGTGGCAAAGCTCGCCCATGGTTCAGCGCCGAATGTTCCCAAGCCGAAAACCTGAAACATTTGGCGTACCTCTCATGGGTTGACGCTCGAAACCGTAAAACTCCGGATGTCAGATCCAAGAAGAGAGCCTTTAATCAAGCCGCCAAGACTTACAAAAGGTGTTACGGAAGGCTCGTTTCGACCGCATTAGGCATATTGGCACGAAGCTCTCTGCTCAACCATCTGGCAGTAGAGCTTTTGGTCTCTTGCCAGGGCGGTCGAGGCGAGCTTTTGTAAACCTTCACTGCCTCCGCTGGTTAAGCCCGACGGGACATTGGCTCATGCGGCAAAGAGAAGGCAGAACTGTTCGCGAATCTCTTTGCCAGCAACTCGCGTCTGGACACAAGCAACGCAGTTCCAACTTCCCTACCTCCCTGTGGTACTTCAATGTCAGAGGTCCACATCACTAACAAAGAGGTTCTCAAAACGTTGCGACATCTGGACGTGAACAAAGCCAGTGGACCTGATGGTATTCCAGCCATAGTGCTTAAGACCTGTGCACCCGAGTTGTCTCCTGTTCTGACACGCTTGTATCGCCTCTCCTTGAAGACTGGAATAGTTCCCAAATCCTGGAAGCTTGCTAACGTGCAGCCCGTGCCCAAAAAAGGTAGCCGTGTTGACCCAGTCAATTATCGACCTATTTCAATTACCTCCATACTCTGTAAGATTATGGAGCGTATATTGAACTCGCACCTCTTGGCATACCTAGAACATAACGATCTCCTTAGCGATCGACAGTACGGGTTTCGCCGAAATCGGTCGACTGGGGACCTTCTAGTGTATGTCACACATCTGTGGGGTGAGGCCCTCGACAATAGTGGTGAAGCACTCGCGGTTTCGCTCGATGTCTCGAAGGCTTTGACAGGGTCTGGCATGTTAGCCTTATCAATAAGCTTCCTTTATATGGTATATCCCCTGGAATGATAGCCTGGATAGAAGACTTTTTGCGGGAACGGTCTTTGCGAGTCGTTATTGACGGCTGCTCATCGGAGGCTATGGCGATTAATGCCGGAGTTCCTCAAGGGTCTGTTCTGTCCGCAACTCTCTTTCTGCTGCACATAAACGACCTGCTCGAGCCCGGTCTCTTTGGGTATGCAGATGACAGCACAGTTGTGGAGAGATATCTGGCGCGTGTTCAGTCCAGACAGGATCAAGTACAGTCTGCTCGGGAGGCCATGGTAGAGCGTATGAATCTTACATTACAGGCAGTTTCCAACGGGGCAATACCAATCTTGTGAGATTTAATGCCACCAAAACGCAAGCGTGTCTGTTCTCCGCCAAAAGGAGCCAGTTCACCTTGGCTCCTAAATTTCAGAATGTATCTCTGGAATACACCGACCGCCTCCAGTTACTAGGAGTCGAAATCACGTCAAAGCTTAACTTTGGGCGGTTCATTGAATCTAAGGCTAAAGCCGCTGCAAGGAGATTGGGAGTTCTTGCAAAAGTGCGGCGTTACTTTACTCCGGGACAGCTTCTGACTCTATATAAAGCTCAGGTCCGGTCGGCTGTAGAGTACTGCTACCACATATGGGCTGGAGCTCCTAAATATCAACTGGCAGCCTTGGATTCTGTGAAGAGACGGGCCAAGCGGCTAATCGGTGATCCTGACTTGGTTACTACCAATTTGTCCAGTCTCGAACACAGACGTCGCGTGGCCAGTCTCTCGGTGTTCTACAGGTTACATTTTGGAGAGTGTGCGAAGGAATTACATGAGTTAATTCCCCCTTCCCCTTTCCATCATCGGACAACAAGACGCACGTCGGGTCTCCATCCTTTTGTTGTCGATATACCCTGCATTCGGACGAAGCGTTTTGCTTCGTCGTTCATAATGCGTACAGCAAAGGACTGGAATAATTTGCCTGCATCAGTCTTTCCGTCCGATTACAATGTGGGTGTCTTCAAGAGAAGAGTGAATAGGCTCTTTCTAAGCTAGTGTGCCTACAAACAAAAACTACATCGCCACTTACCATCAGGTGGGATTGTAGTTAAACGCTAGCTTATAATGTTAAAAAAAAAAAAAAAAAACTTATGTACGATTTATATCGTTTCATTTGGACATACAGACGGCGACGGGCACACCACCTGTTTTCTTCATTCTCCTTTTTCTCCATCGTGTCGGATCTAAGTGTTTATGGTACCCTCGTTCTTTCCGATTCCATAACACGTGTGCTTTAGCTGCTTAATTTGGGATCGGAGCAATGTATGTGATGTTGTTTATATCTATGTATGTATATAATTTATCTATCTGTGTATGTATTATTCACGCCATTCCCAATACCGACCCACTTACCGAAGATATTTTCGTGACAACTGGTGAGCCCGTCGCCGATTATAATATGGTTCTGTATATAGTTTGAGAGAAATAGATATTTAAATTGCAGAAGGAATATTCAAGATTAAATTTAGCAAAGAGGTTGTGAATAGAAAAGGTTCTTTGTAAAGAGACCGCCATAATGGATAATTCAAAATGGCGGTGTTCCCGCGCGCATCTGCGAGACGCGTTAGAAGAGACGTTACCGACTCGGTTTTCGTGTTTAAATGATATAACGATTAGCGCATGGTTATAGACCTACATATAAATAAAATTGGAGTGTCTGTTTGTAATATTGAAATAACCGTTTTTTATTACATGTGTATGAATATATACGGTATATACACCAAAATAATATTTATTTTTTATTTTTGTCCGTCTGTCTGTTTATTCCGACTAATCTCTGAAACAGCTGGACCGATTTTAACAAGACTTTTGCTATCAGATAGCTAATGTTATAAGGAGTAACAGAGGCTACTTTTATTTTAGAAACATAATTAGTGTTCGGCGTTAAGTGTTAAAGCCGTCGGGGGTAGCTAGTTTATGTAATTGTTATGTAATTTATTTACGATTTACATCGTTGAATATAAAGACGGCGGCAGGCTCACCATATGTCACGCTGTGCCAAAAAATGTCTTCGTTGAAAGGCGGGTTAAAAACACTTAGAGGAAACTCATTACGAAACGGTGATAGATTAAAAAATTACGATCGATGGATGTAAAGTATGTTATTTAAATCGATAAACAAATAGTTCTATTTTATTTGACTTAAATGTCTTGACTTCTATTTACCCCAATAGAAGTTAAGACACAATAATTTATAGTTTTCCCTGTCCGCGATTTCCTACTCTATTCTTGTTTAGATCTCTGTTTACCACAGCGCTGGGAGTAAGCGTGAAGTAGCCTTATAACAAGAGTTTATTGTTATCAATGCCCTTAACCCTTGATCCCATCTCGAGTATTTCAGAAATTGGAACGAAATTCAAATAATAACATAAAGGCTCCCACCCCTCACCCCCCTACACAAGTATTTATCGAGTAAAGGTCAAAATATCTTTCAGTTTAAACGCTTCGTTTGTATTATAGGCGCTGCTTCATTCGCATCTTATTTAACGTTCATTTTCGGTATTCCATAAGAATTCAGAAGAGAATTTATTTCAGAAGAGAAGAATTGTGAAATGTTTCTAAAATAAAAGTAGCCTATGTTATATAGCCTTATAACATTAGCTATCTGTCAGTAAAAGTCCTGTTAAAATCGGTCCAGCCGTTTCAAACAAAAATTGTAAAAAACAAACAAAAATTGTAAAAAATGATTTTTGTTTATGTACCGCATATATTCATATATATATAATAAAAAGTACATATAGTACATATAGTATTTCAAAATTACAAACAGACATTCTAATTTTATTTATATGTATAGATTACCTATAGCACACTGGCGGAGGAGGTACCTCCCTCCCCCCGTTTGTCGAAGGTCTTTTCATTTATGTGATCGGAGTGCGTCACGACGTTGTTACCCTTTCTCCTTTTAACCTGTGGGCCTTTGATCTCACAGAGGTCTCCAATTGTGCTCTGCTGTTGGCCTCAAGGCCAACAGCGGTATATGTGGACGTTTCAATTGGTATGCTTCTCATTCCGATTTGAGTCCAACACTATCTGTTTCAGTGGCCTCCCGGACTAGAAACTAGAGTACGTAAAGCATTTTCCCCCACAACAAAAACTGGCGGATGTGTGTAACGATAGCCGAGAGGTTGTGTCATCGGAATTGGAGTCAAGAGACCCGGGTTCGATTTTTACGTGATAGACTCTAACCCATCGGTTTTTTCAAAATTTATATATGATTTACCTTCAAGAAAAGAGCCTATACCTTTCTCAAAGGCCGGCAACGCATCTGCTATTCCTCCGGTATTGCGGGTGTTCATGGGCGGTAATCACTTACCATCGCGTTAACCACCTGCTCGTGTGCCTCCCTAATCTATAAAAAAACACAAGATCACCATCGGTCACGTTGTCCCAAAGAATGTCTCCGGTGGAAGGTGGGTCGAAACTGTCTAGACCTCTGTCTACCCCAGTATTAGGATGCCGTGAAAATATAACGAGGAGATAATACAATAAACCTGCTGGAAGTTACTGAGACGTAAATTAATAAAATGTTATCCCGTCCACCGGAGCAGAAACACGCGGAATCGTATAACCGGAACGGAGGGGGAGGGGGAGGTGGGGGGAGGAGTAAATCCGGATAAAGTATGGTTCGCGTGGCCAATTATTCGTCGGATTTATCGTCCGTCCGAAGAAAACAAAACACCGCGCAATTAACGCGCGCCGTAATCTTCGAGCTGGCGCTGAAGCGGAAGCAACGGAACGAACGGCGCCCGCTTCCGGTGGCGCGGACATATTTACTACTTCCGGGCGCAACAGCGAACGCAGAATTTGCACCCCTAGTGCGGTTGTTTGGCTGAGGGGGCTAATGTCGTGGCTTATTACGTTATTGTATAGTACATGGGATAGTCACGATAGCGGAGTGGCTGGGTGATCGGAATTCGAGTCAAGAGACCCGAGTTTAATCCACAAGCCAAGTGCCAATGATTTTTTTTTTCATTAAACAGCCTTATGTACATTTTATATCTTTGGCCAGGACATAAGGAAGGCAACGGGCTCTCCACCAGTCACGCAGTCCGAAAAAAAAAACGTCTTCGGTAGAAGGTGGGTTGAAAGGACTTAATTGTGAAAAGAGAAAGAGGTATGTCAGGATCGTTACATTTGGCAATCTATTCTCTCTGGTTACTCCGTCAGGGACAGTGCGTGATGATAAGTAAAGATGTAGTGCGTGTAGATAACTTTGGCAATAGGGTAGCCGGATAGCTCGTAGAGGAAGAAATAGTCGTTGAGGAAGAGAGTTTCTTGAGCGGCAGCACGGTCAAGCAAGCGCAGAGTAGGATGACCTCCCAACTATTTCTTTTCTCTTCCTGTAATTTCTAGGGCAGGCAGAGGTCCAGACTATGAAGTTCTTTCGAACCCCTATTCACCGTAGCCTATTTGGGACAATATGACAGGTGATGAGCTCATCGCCATCTTAGTGTCCAAGCCAACAGTACAATTACCTAAATGTACATTAACAAAGTTAAATATTCATATTCTTTTTTATAGAATAGGGAGGCAAACGAGCAGGTGGCTCACGTGATGGTAAGTGATTACCGCCGCCCATGAACATCTGCAATAACGAGAGAGAGCAGATGCGTTCCGGCCTTTGAGAAAGGTGTGGCTTCTGGTTACCTGCACTCACCAGACGAAACGCAGAAGTATGTTAAACTTCTACTTCACGCCGGTACTCTATGAGGTCGTGGTACTTCCCCGGTCGAGCCGGCCCATGCATGCAACAACAAAGGCTGAAGCGTGGCTCTACCACTGTTAAAATATATACATAGAACATCCATTACTCGAGTACAAAAATTCATATTTATCACACAGATGCTTACCATCAGCGGAATTCAAACCCGCAACCCTGCGGAAGCACGATGACTATCAACTTTACCATCGGTTCATAAACTATTTCTTTTTCTATTAAATAAAGCAATAAAGGTGTGCCGAAGAATAAAAACGAAATAAAAAAAAAACGTTTCGGCCTCTGCTGACTCGTAAACGGGCTTCTAGTAAATGGTCGCCGGAAGTTGGTATAAACGCGTCGCGTCGCTGTTTCCGGTGCCGCCATGTTGTAATAGTTTATTTTCTGTTTGGCTCACTGAATATGCTTTAGAGGTTAGTTTGTTGGGGGTTATATTTTATAACTAGTTCGTTCGAAAGACTGCGGGTGATATCTATAAATATTTTTTTATTATGACTTCTTCACGCATAGTCCCTGACGGTATAGGCAGTGAGAATAGATCACCAAGTGCCACGATTCGTGCATATCCTTTTTGCTCCTTCAAATTTATCATTTTGTTCATACACATACCAATCATACATAAAACTATAATTATATCTTTGTCGTGTGGTATTGGAGTAAAAATATACACTTTTCTTCCCGTGGCTGTCGTAAGAGGTGATACGATTACGATTGCCAATCCGCTTGTGAAGCATGGCGATTACGGCAAGTTTATCTTAAGGGTTGAGGCCTTTGTACTGCAGTAGACTTTCACAAGTTTTAAAGTAAGTAAGATAAATTAACATTTAAGTCAGTAAGTGTGTCACGATAGCCGACTGGTTTGGTGATCGGAATTCGAGACAAGAGATCCGAGTTCGGATGGGAGTCCCCAGGTGCCAGGCTCGTACAAATGGATCTTTTCAACACTAATGTACGATTTACATCGTCGGTTCGGACATAAAGACAGATTCACCACTAGTCCCGTTGTCCCAAAAAATGTTTTCGGTGGAAGTTAGGTCGAAAGGACTTTGTTGTGACCTTTGTCTACCCCAGTATTGGGAATGGCATGAAGAATAATATTTTTAACTAAATTAGAAAGCAAAAGTACATTATTTACGCAAATACGACTTCAAATCTGCTACCATGGTTGCAGTTCAGAAAGTTTTCTGAATTACTGTGGGCACATCTGCTGCTTTAGTTTACTTTGATTAAACACGATCCCAAGATTAATATTAACATAAACGAGTTCCATCCCTTTAAATACAAACAACTCGACCTCCCTGCCAATTAATTTAAGCTATTCGCAATTATATTATAATTTCTGAGATCTCAATTGCCTGAAGCTACGTAAGCAATCTAAATAACGCTTGGGAACTTTGTAATGTATATTGTTACAGATTAGTTGAGATAAAACTGGTTGCGACTTCTATGTCATTTTAAAAAGTCGTAGACTCCTTCTCGGACGAGGAGTCTGGCTTAAAATCACACTCTTACCCATTTCTGTCACTAAACAGCAGAGCAGATGCTTTATATCTCCAGCTTCTAGGTGAGAAAGTAAGAATTTTTTTATTTAAATAATTGTTGTATTTCTTATTTCTACTAAACTACTTCTTTTTTCTACTAAAACTATTACTAGTGAATGGTATAGGCAGTATTCACTAGTAATATCAGTGCTGCGACATTTTGGCTGAAGAAACGTGCTGAGTCGGCCACCGTTTATATTTGTACTATTTATTTTTTCTTTTTAATTTTTTCACGTGTTTTTGTATTGTGGTAATAAATAAATTTTTTTTCTTTCTTTCTTCTAGTTGCGATGTGTATATATGTACTTTAATGTTTTTTTTTTTAAATAGAAAAGGGAGGCAAACGAGCAGGTGGCACACGTGAAAATGTTCACTTCAGACAGACAGGTGTAGACTCACCTACCTAGGAATCCTCAATTAGTAAACCACTTCTTTTTCTTCTATTACTTCGACTACATGTGGATTGCACACATGTTTTGTTATTTCTCAGACGCATATATTTTCCATCATCTCCGAGAATTAACAATAACAGTGGTCCAGCCAGGGATTGAAGTTGGGCCATGACCTCTACACTACCTAAGGTTTTATGTATTATATTTACGTAACATACATACATTGCAGCAAGTAAACATCCACTATAGGATGTAGGCTCTCTCCGTAAAAGGATTTGCCATTACTCCAGCTCTCGCACAGTACAGTTCTCGAGCCTGTTTTCCTTAGTAACTAGAATACCTAGAATCAAAAAAGGGGTGGCATATATGTGCTATTGTTTTTAGATTTTTATTATTTGCTGAATTACCATTTGCCACTTGTCATCTGCCAAGAGTTGACTGCTAAAAAGTAAAAATACATTAAGTACGCACTTCACCTTTCGTGTGAAGGTGCACGCTCTTCGTTTTTGGAAAATGATTGTTTAAAAATAAAAATAAAATCGTTTTAAATTATTCTGAACATAGTTATATCAATAAATCGCGGCTTAAACTTAAATAAAAATTATTTTCCGCTCCGTTAGAGCTTTAGTTATGAAAGCTCTTTTATCAAACTTCCAAAGAGAAATTCATTGAGAACGAACGCGTCTGAAAACTTTGTCAATTCATTTCCAAGATAATGGAATTAAAAATCAATTCATGTCATTTTACATTTCAGAGATTAAAACTCCATAGAAAGAAAAATCATTTCTTGATGACAATTTTACTGAAAAATTATTGGATCTAGGAATCGTCTCATCGTCATTCGAATGTACCCTATGTGTCCAGTATTGGCTGTGGTAACCATCTTCCTTTTCTTCTTTTTTACAACCTATCAAGAGTCTACTGCTAAACAAAGGCCTCCCCCAAAGCTTTCCATAACGTACGGTCCCCAGCCACTTGCATCCATCAACTTCCTGCAACATTTTGCAAGTCGTCACTTCATCTCGTGGAGGGTCGTCCTACATTGCGTTTGCATATACGAGGTTGACACTCGAGAACCTTTCTTCCCCAATGTTTATCAGTTCAGTTTTACAGTGGTAGAGCCACGCATCAGCTTTTGTTGTTGCATGAATGGGCCGGATCGACCGGGGAAGTACCACGAACTCACAGAGTACCGGCGTAAAGAAGAAGTCTAAGAAGCTTCTGCGTTTCGTCTAGTGAGTGCAGGTAACCGGAGGTCCCCACACACCCCCCTCCCCCAATTCTGGGGGGGGGGAGGGGTACTCTAAGGCCGGCAACGCATCTGCTATGCCTCTGGTATTGCGGGTGTTCATGGGCGGCGGTAATCACTTACCATCACGTGAGCCACCTGCTCGTTTGGCTCCCTTTTCCATAAAAAAAAGTTCGTCGAGCTATGTGGCCGGCTCATTGCCACTTCTGCGCGCTGATCGTTACGGCTATGTAAGTTAGCTTCATTCTGCTGCGGATGTCTTTGTTGCGGATTCTATCACGCAGAGAAACACCGAGCATAGCCCTTTCCATAGCACACTCAGCAACTTTGAGCCGCCTCATACGGCCCGCTGTGAAGGACCACTAAGTGATAACCATAGGTATTGAAAATTTAGTCCTCTCGACACACATTTAACCGGATTTTGTATGGTGCAACGAGGTAGGTGGTGAACCAACGATGTAAATCATCCCATCATGTCCAAGTTTTATTAAAAATTGCTGGCATGAGCGTACCAACTGGGGATCGAACTAATAATTAACTATTAATAATTTAACAAGCTAACCTATTTTGTTGCAACTTAATTTTAGAAGGCGACCTGAGACTCAAAACAGGCTACGGATTAGTTTAGGTTGCGAATTTCCTATAAATTACGTTAAACTATTGTGGATTTCTTAATTGTGAAATTTTTCAAGTAATTTTGTGGAAATTAAATAATGAATTATTATTATTATAATTATTATTAACTCGGGTCTCTTAACTCGAATTCCGATTCCTCAATCATTCAGCTATCGTGACTTCTTTAATTAAAATATTTATTAAATTATGTTTAGGCGTAACTATAATGCGAAGGCAACATATTGTGGAAATATACTTACATCTGTATGATATATTGTATTTTATTTTTAATTATGTGTTTGTGGTAATGCCTTAAGAATGTTTTAACTCGTTCGTGAGACATTTAATTATCTTTAAGTAATAACCAATGCACCCTAATAATTATTTGTCATCATGTGTTTGTAAAAATAAGTGTGTAATGACACGGTTGAATAATTACGTTCGTTGAAAAATTTTAACGTTCGTTGAAACATCTAAAAATAACATATTGTAGAAAAATAATGTATACCTTTTATGTAATGAATCAAAATAAAACATTTATTTATCGATAAAAAGAATATATGTTACTTTATCGATAGCAATATCTTTTTAATCTGCCACCGTTTCCTAATGAGGTTCCTCTAACAAAGAAGAAACAAAAGAAACTCCGAAGATATCCTCTTTTATAGTATTTTTTAAATTTTATTTTTAATTACGAGTTTATACTTATAAAACGGACGCTTTGGCGGGCCGTCTTAAGTACAAGATAACTTGATCCTTTAAATGCATCAAGTTAAATTGAAACTGCATCCGAGACTGTTTTAAATTCGATCTGCGATGAACCGATTCCGCGCTGCCAGAATCGTTATAAATCTTAAGTTCTTTAAAGAACCGTTGAGGATAAATCCTCTTTGAATGGCCGTTACTAAAAACTTTGCCTATTTCAACTGGATAATGTATTTTTAAAGGGAATACTGGCTTACTTGCTTCGTAGACTTTTCAGTGATGGGGTAGGAGACTTTAATAAACCGTAACGCATATGTCGACACAGCGGCACTTCTATGTCATCTATATGTTCTCTTTACAGCATATTAAGAGTCCACTGCTGAATATATTCTACCAAGAACGGTCCTCAGCCACCAGCATCTATCGTCTTCCCACCACATTAAGCACGTCACGCCACCTCGTGAGGGGTCGTTTTACACTACTTTTGTACATTCTGTACGAGACTGCCTCTCAAGAATTTTCATCAATATATTAAAAGAAAATTTTGTATTCCATTTCAAAAATTTGTATTAGTTGTTGTATTAAAATATAGCTAAAAATAATTTTATTTGAAATAACAAATAAATAGAAGACAAGGACAACATCACATACATTGCACTGATCACACCCAGACCTCTTTTTCTGTAAACCTGAATGTAGAAGACCTCTTTATCTAGAAAAAATGGTTTTCTATATCGATCCGCCCAGGACCACAGAGCTGGCGACATCTTGAAAACCGGTTTGCAACAATTATTTAGAACAAAGTGACAGCTTTCCTTTTTCACTTTATCGGGTGCAAATGAGTACGTTTTCCATCCAGCATTAAAAGAAAGAAAATGCAGCATTAAGAGAAAAAGAAATATTATATGTCTTCACGCCATTCCGAATACAGAGGTAGACTGAGGTGTAGACAATTTAGTCCTTGCAACCCGACTTCCTTGCAGTGGAGATGCGATCTCTTCGTAAAATGTGCGGCGTTACCATAGCCGACCGAAAGCGAAACGAAGAGATTCGCAATATGACAGGTTTGAAAGATGACCTTGTCACAAAAATTGATACTGGCGTGCTTGGTTTGGGCACGTTGAGCGAATGAGTGAAGACCAAATGGTGAAGAAAATATATTGCGCGAAAGTTAATATTAAAAGGTGTCGAGGTAGACCGAGACTAACTTTTGAAGATCATGTGTGCAAATTGTTCGAAGAGGGGAGGGTCAAGAGTACTCGGATACCTAGACGTGCATGTATGAAGAAGATGATGAATCTGAAAGAAGCGAAAGAGGTATGTAGGGATCGTGACACTAGGCGATCTGTTCCCTCTGGCTACCCCGTCAGGGATTGTGCGTGAAGATAAGTAAGTGAGTAAGTAACCCGCCTTCCACAGAAGATATGACAACGCGACAGGTGGTGACCCCGTCGCCGTCTTAATATCCGAGCCAACGATATAATTCTTATATAAGTTTTTGAAAAAAAAAAAACCATTGGTATGAGCCTGCCACCTGGGATTGAACTCGGGTCTCTTGACTCGAATCCCGGCCACCCAAACACTCGGCTATCCTTACTTTTTTTCAGATTTTTTTTTAAATATAGATAAGTTAGATTAGCCAGATAGTGATTCTGCTTTCGAAGTATCTATTATCTATTAAAGTTTTAAGTTAAAAATGAACATCTTACTTCGGTTACTTTGCGCACGCGCAGCAATTACCACCGCTGCGAGCACCAGCCAGCCCCACTCCATTTTTCAGCTGCCTCTGTTTCTGATAAGATGCCTCATCTGTAATAAGAGAAAGTGAGAGTTACTACCACGTCGTTACGGGAACGTTATGCGAATGAGTGAAGACTGAAGAAAATAATACCTTCACACCTTTCTCAAATTAGGGGTAAAGAGAGGTCAAGACAATTAAGGCCTTTCGACCCAGCTTCTACCGAAGATATTTTTGGAACAATCTGACAGGTGATGAGCTCGTTACCGCCTTTATGTCCAAAACAACGACGAAGTTTTTGTTTTGACATTGGTAAGAGCCACCTAGGGATCGAACTCTGGTCTCTTTGCTCGAATCCCGATCACCCAACCACTCGGCTATCGTGACTTTTTTCGTTAGCCTCAACAGCAGTAAAGATCATCGCGCTGTGAAAATGGGCTGACCACATAGCTCGACGAGCAGATAACCGCTGGGGAAAAAAGGTTCTCGAGTTGAAACCTTATACAGGAAAATGCAGTTTAAGACGACCTGTAAAATCTTGCGGGGAGTCGGTGGATGCAGGTGGCTGAAGACCGTTCTTGGTGAAACATTTTGGTGGAGGTCTATGTTCAGCAGTGGACTCTTGATAGGATGTACAAAAGAATAAGAAGTTTTATATTAACTTTATTATCATCTATTATTTTTTTAAATATATCTCGTATACACCATTTTTTATAGAAAAGGGAGACAAACGAGCAAGTGGCACACGTGATGGTAAGTGATTACCGCCGCCCATGAACATCTGCAATACCGGAGGAATAGCAGATGCATTGCCGGCCTTTGATAAAGGTATAGGCTCTTTATATATTATTTATATACCCTGATAGATGGGCTAAAACTTTGACGCAGTGGGTTCCGGAATGTGGAAAACGACGCCGAGGAAGGTCAAAAAAACGATAGCGTGACGAACTAGACGCATTCTGTGACGATTGATTTGAAAACGCGAAAGATCGAGTTGTTTGGAAGCATATGGGGGAGACCTTTGCCCAGCTGTGGGACAGTATCGGTTAAAAATATATTCTTTTCGACGGTTTGGCACGTTGAGCGAATGAGTGATGATCAAATGATGAAGAAAATATATAGTGCGAAAGTTAAATTTAAAAAGTGTCGAGTAAGGCCGAGACTATCTTTCGAAGACCACGTGAGCAAATTGTTCGAAGAGGGGAGAGTCAAGAGTACTCGGATACCTAGACGTGCATGTATGAAGAAAATGATGAATCTGAAATCAGCGAAAGAGGTCTGTAAGGATCGTGACACTTGGCGATCTGTTCTCTATGGCTACCCCGCCAGGGACTGTGCGTGAAGAAAAATAAATAAATAAACAAATTTTACATTTTATTCAATATTAAATTAATGAGAAATTAAAAAAAAATCAATTGACACGGGCGGGATTAGAAACCGCGCTCGAACCGCCGAGCCATTGTATGAGACCATGACCATGACCATTTATATACAATTCCATCCATTCAAGTAAATCTTCGCATCTGTACCCCGTACATTGTGAAAGCCTTTTAGAAATATTACATTCAAATAAACTACAAAGCAGGTGGTCATTTTAACTCCCTCTCCCTCCTACTCTCACTCTTTGAAGTTTAAAATTGAACTTGCTCCATATTTCATTCGGTAGTATCCAAATGTAGTCTGTAGTAGAGTCTATATAAATGTTGTCTAGATACTAGACTATGCTGATTTATACAAACTAAGGCTATATTTTTTGTAGTTATTATTTTATATTAACGCAACGTCCCATTACAGAGGTCGGTAGAGGTCTAGACAATTAGATTCTTTCGATGCACCTTTAAGCGACGGTTATTTAAACCAACGTGTCAGGTGGTAAACCTATCGCCGTCTTAGTGTCTAAGCCAAGCGTTTTTTACAGATTTAATCACGTTTTCAAATGTCTTTAAAAGTTTTTAAGAGTCACGATAGCCAAGTGGCTGGGTGATCGAGATTAGGAGTGACGGGTCTCTTCAGTTCGATCCCCAGGTTGGAAGACTCGTCCCAAGCGTTTTCTTTAAAACTTAAGTACAAATTATATATCGCTGGCTTGGACTTAATGACGGCGATGGGCTCACCATTTGTCTCGTTGTCCCAAAAAAGACTTCGGTGGAAGGTGGGTCGAAAGGGCTTAGACAAAGACACCTTTCCACCCCTATATTGGGAATGGCATGAGGATATTTTTTTAATTTTCTTTTTTCATTAACACATTCATCTAACTGTTTTAATAAACGCTATAATCTAGTTGACATTTTGATCGTTGCGTTCGTATATCCAGCCGTGCCAATAATGCCAAACGTAATCAGTTCGTTCGATTTCAATTAGAGGATATCCGTCGGGTTCCTCCAATCGGAATCCATATAGCAGTGACAAAATTTTAATTAATGCGCATGTTTAATAGGCGTGGGACGTAAATTTATTGTGAAATATGCGTAGATTTAGTATGACAATGTTAATTAGAGAGATAATTCTTCTGGGATAATTTGTGTTTTGTTTTTATATTTTAAAAGTCACGATAGCCGAATGGTCGTGGTGATCGGAATTCGTGATCGAAGCAAAGTTTGATCCCCAGATGGCAGGCTCGTAACAATAGGTTTTTTCAATAACTTATGTACGAAATATATCGTTGGCTTGGAAATTGAGACGGCGACGGGTGCACCACCTGTTGCGTCCCAAAAATATGTTCGAAGGAAGGTGGGTCGAAGGACTTAATTGTCTAGACTAGACCTCTGTCTACCCCTGTATTGAGAATTGCGTGAAGATATTTTTTTTAAACTAAAACTTGCCTATAACCGACCAGAACAAATTCCAGTATCACATGCGTATAAAACAAAATATCACAAAAACTCATTTACAACCAAGCGCTTGCTTGTAGAATAAACTTCCTCAGTAAATTTGTCGTGCAAAGACGCTAAGAAAGTTTAAAAATTACGGTAAAAATTCCTCTGCAATAATTGATTTCTATTTTCAACATTCGGCTTTAATTCTCCTTTTTTATATTTATTTAATATTTATTCAACGTAATATTTCATAATTATTTATTACATGTTTACGTACGTTTATTTATTTCAGTTTATTTTGGTATTACCAAGTCAGTCAAGTCTGTACACCCATCCACTATTCATTACTTTAAATTTCCATGACCTAAGGTTGTCTGGAAGAGATCGCTCTTTAGCGATAAGACCGCCTTATTGTGCCTGTATGCTTAAACTGTGTTTTCTTTTAACTTTATAGTTTCCATCAACTTTATAGTTTCTGTTAAATTTATTTGTGGTGTACAGTAAAGTATATACATTCATACATTATTTAAATATCTTCACGCAATCCCCAATACAGCGGTAGACAGAGGTCTAGTCTAGACAATTAAGTCTCTTACACCCACCTTCCTCCGAAGATGTTTTCGGGACAACGTGACAGGTGGTGAGTCCGTCGCCGTTTTTATACATTACTTGAAATTTAAAAATATTTCTTCGCAGTTTGATCTTATAACATTTTGCACCGAACACAAAACTACACAGTTTGCCGGTAGTTGGCTATGTGCCATTTCTCACGGCAGGCGACGGGAATGGATGCAGTGTTTATATTTAAAATAAAGTAGTAATTTTCGTTATGTAAATTAATAAAATAAAAAGTCACGATAGCTTAGTGGTTGAGTGGTCGGAATTTCGAGTTGAGAGACCAATGGGTTTCTCATAAAGTTATGTACGAAGTTTATCGTTTGCTTGGACATAAAGATGGCGCCGGGCTCACCACCTGTCACGGTGTCCCGAAAATATCTTCGATGGGAGGTGAGTCAAAGGAACATAATTGTCTAGACTAGACCTCTGTCTACCCATGTATTGGAAATTGCGAAAAGATATTTATTTATTTATCTATTTATTTAAATTAATTAAAAAACGTATAATTGAAATTGTAGCGGATGATGTGCTGCAGGAAAAGGGTAAGCTACCCGCCAGGTCGGGTGATCGTGACCCGGGGAGGACGTCTCCTCCACAGTATGCGCTCTCGGTAATGGTATATATGCTTGTAATTGTGCGAACTTCGATAGCGCGATGTAGGCCGTCGATGTGTTTCCTGAATCCGCCACTAGCGAGCTTCCAACGTGGAGACATAGATGTCGCCACAACAAAATTAATTAACTCACTTAATTGGCGGTTTGCCACAATCGCCATTTAACAGACTGCTTATAGGGCGAGTGGGGTACACACCGACGGACCGATGTCAGCTCCGAGGTACCGAGTTTGAGACGCGGACGGGTCGATATAGAAAACCTGTTTTTCTATATTGTCTCGGACAGACGTGAGTTTGTGGTAACTTCGTTGTCTCCGATACAATAACACGCGTGCTGTAGCTACTTACTTTAAAAAAATAATGTCCATTATATTTAAAGTTTCTTGTCACCCCATCGTATGTTGGTTTGTACAGACTCGATATTATTGATTAACTGTTTGCTTTGCGCAGATGTTGGAGGGCACTAGACGGCTCGCACATCTGTGTGTTTAGAAATATCAGAGAATTGAATTAATTTCGTTGCGAGTCCGGTCGGTATTGATGTATCGTATTGTGTATGGTCTGTTATGATTTAACAGATTTTGTTTGTTGTTAGAGGATGAAACATGCACGCATTTTTTTATATTTTTTTATAATAAATATTAAATAAATAAATAAATATCTTCACGCAATTCCCAATACAGGGGTAGACAGAGGTCTAGACTAGACAATTATAAATTTTCGGGACAACGTGACTGGTGATGAGCACGTCGCCGTATTTATGTCCAAGCCAACGATATAATTCGTATATAAGTTTTTGAAAAAACCCATTGGTACGAGACTGCCACCTGGAGAGGGAACTCGGGTCTCTCGACTCGAAATTCCGACGACCCAACCACTCGACTCTCATGACTTTTTATATATTTATATTTACTATACTACTACTATACTACTTTTTATGTTAGCGTTTTTTTATGTTTTTATGTTCATTTTTTTTGTGTTATCGCAATTTCCCATACTGGAGTAGGCATAGATCAAGACAATGAAGTCCTTTCGATCCACTTTTCCACATAACTTATTTAAGATAGAGTAGAGTACTCCATAGAGTAAGTAACTCGTTCTTAGGGCGGTGTATACGCTTCTACAACAAAGTACCGGTAAATGTGCAAAGCCTGTCTATTAGCCTGTCTAGTCAGGTTTAAGAAATTTATTAAAAAAAGCTTTATAGGAAGGGTTATTATAATATAAATGAATATTATAATATATTAATGACAGTAACCCCTGGGAATGAGATCGCTCCCAAGCTATTTCTAGACCTCTTTTCTAGACTCCACCTCCCACCTAAGATTTTTTCGGAACAACGTGACAGGTGGTGAGCCCGTCTTTATGTCCAAGCCAACGATATAAGTAGTATATAAGCTTTTGAAAAACCCATTGGCACGAGCTTGCCATCTGGGGATCGAACTCTGCTCTCATGACTCGAAATTCCGATCACCCAACCACTATCTGACGGCTATCGTGACGTTTTTACAGTAACATATGATACACTTATACATTTAAAATTAATGTGTAGTAGGCTTATTTCATATATGTTAATTATATATATTAAATATAACGTTACGCATTTTATAAAGACTAATAAAGGTTATATGCATATCAAAAAATGCTTTATTCAAGTTCCCATCTCCCTCCCAACTTATACAGTAAAAAGTTTTACAACATAATAAATTTAAAAACAAATTTCGTATACTAAGATGCACTAAAAAAGTTAATTTTAAACTCGAAATATCCTAAAGCGTCGCGGTCGCGCGGATCGTATTTTAGATTTTCAATTTAAGCATCCGCTGTAAACTCTAACAGTAGAACTTGCAGCTGTTGTTAAAAAGTTTCGTAAGTCTAAACTGCTGCAGTCTTAGAGTGGATGCGAAGGAATCTTATATCGGGACAGAAAAATAACTAATAGTGTGGTAAATAGAAGTTCTTTCGTCCCATCTTTCACCCAAGAATATTTAGGACATCGTAAGATACGGTGAGCCTATCGTCAGTTTAGTGTGCATGCTAACTGTATAATATACTTACACAAATAAATAATATATACCATGGTAGAGCCACGCATCAGCTTTTGTTGTTGCATGAATGGGCCGGCTCGACCGGGGAAGTACCACGACCTCACAAAATACCGGCGTGAAGTAGAAGTCTAAGAAGCTTGTGCGTTTCGTCTAGTGAGTGCAGGTAACCGAAGGCCCACACCCTCCCCTCCCCCAATTTTGGGGGGTGGGGGGCACAATAAGGCCGGCAATGCATCTGCTATGCCTCTGGTATTGCAGGTGTTCATGGGCGGCGGTGATCACTTACCATCACGTGAGCCACCTGCTCGTTTGCCTCCCTTTTCTATATAAAAAAAAATATATATGGAATCACAACAAAGGTACCACAGACTTCTAGACCCGAGACAATGCCGGCTCAACCGGGGAAGTACCACGACCTCACAGAATACCGGCGTGAAGTTGAAGTTTAACAAACTTCTGCGTTTCGTCTGGTGAGTGCAGGTAACCGGAGGCCCACCCCCCCTCCCCAATTCTTGGGGGGGGGGGGTGAATTCTAAGGCCAGCAACGCCGGCTATCATCTGCTATGCCTCTGGTATTGCAGGTGTTCATGGGCGGCGGTAATCACATACCATCACGTGAGCCACCTGCTCGTTTGCCTCCCTTTTCTATATAAAAAAAAATATATATGGAATCACAACAAAGGTACCACAGACTTCTAGACCCGAGACAATGCCGGCTCAACTGGGAAGTACCACGACCTCACAGAATACCGGCGTGAAGTAGAAGTCTAAGAAGCTTGTGCGTTTCGTCTAGTGAGTGCAGGTAACCGGAGGCCCACCCCCCCTCCCCAATTCTTGGGGGGGGGGGGTGAATTCTAAGGCCAGCAACGCCGGCTATCATCTGCTATGCCTCTGGTATTGCAGGTGTTCATGGGTAGCGGTAATCACATACCATCACGTGAGCCTCCTGCTCGTTTGCCTCCCTTCTCTATAAAAATAAAATATATAATTATACATAGATTAATGTTAATATAAATAACTAACTATGGTTCATATAAATACATAAAGATAACATCACATACATTGCCCTGATCCAAAAGCAAGTAGCTTAAGCACTTGTATAATGAAATCAGAGACAACGAAGGTACCACAAACCACACCTAGTCCAGAGAAATTGTATACAAAGCTTTTTCTACATTGACCCGGCCGGTAACCGAACCCAGGAGCTTAGAGCTGGCGATGAAACCACCATGAAAACCGGTACGTACGACTCTCGTCCTCTGAGGTCGTCAAAATAAATATCTTCACGCATATTCCCAATACGCGGTTAAACAGAGGTGAAGACAATAAAGTCCTTTCGACCCAACTTTCACGGAAGGTTATTTGGGACAGCGTGACAAGTGGTGAGCATAGCACCGCCTTCAATGTTTTTCCACTTCAGATTGACTGGTAGAGAATGATAGAGCACTAAGTCCGCCTTTCTTGGTTTACATGTTGCAAGGTTCAATGAAGAATAAATTGATACACCTATATGGTAACGGCGTAAGAATTTTACCACTCCATTTCTTCCCGTCGTAAGTGGCGATCTCTAAAACGATCTCTAAAAACGTCTAAAGACCATCCCTAAAAATATCAGACCAAAATAATTAGACCGAAGATGGGCAGCAGCTGAGGTGTGAGTAGTCTAGTACTGCGATCGCCAATCCGCTTGCCAGGCGTGGCGATTATGGCAAATCCCAGAGCTTGGACGTTAAGATAGCAGCGGACTCACCATCTGCCACGGTGTAACAAAAAAAATGACTTCAGTGAAAGTCGTAAATAAATGAAATAAATACCTTCATGCTATTCCTACTACAGGAGCAGACAGAGGTCTAGACAATTAAGTCGTTTCGACTTGCCTTCAACCGAAGAAATTTTTGAGACTACGTGACAGGTGGTGAGCCCGTCGCCGTCTTAATGTCCAAGCCAACGATGTGTTTTGTAGATAAGTTTTTTTGAAAAAACCCATTGGCACGAGTCGTAAGATGATTCGTAAGGATATAATTGTCCAGACCTCTGTCTACTTATATTGGGAACATGGGTGAAGATATTTATTTTACTTTAAGTTATTCTGATGTAGTCAAAACAGGGAGAAGTATAATTATCATGAATATTTAAGAATATTTTAATATAAAAAAATAAAAAATATCTTCACGCAATTCCCAATACAGGGGTAGACAGAGGTCAAGTCTAGACAATTAAGTCCCTTTGACCCACCTTCCACCGAAGATATTTTCGGGACAACGTGACAGGTGGTGAGCCCGTCGCCGCCTTTATGTCCAAGCCAACGATGAAATTCGTAAATATGTTTTTTTTTTTAAAACTCATTGGTACTGCCACCTGGGGATCGAACTCGGGTCTCTCGACTCGAAATTCCGACCACCCAACAACTCGGCTATCGTGACTATTATTTTATTATTAAGAATATTTTAAATTTCTAAAATATACGAAGTAATAAAATACTTATAATTTTTAACACATTTTCAACATTTACTCTGCAACAAATTATATTAGAATAAAAGATGTGTGGTAACCCTAACACAGAAACTGGAAATGATGTATGGATATACTTTAAGTAAAAAGCTCGAATAGGTAAGGGGAGGAGTGATGAATAATACCGGCCATTTGTTATTCAGATTTTAAAAAAGTTTTTGTTGTAGGCAAAGAAGCACATGCTGTATTTTTCATGTATTTACTTTATGAGATTTTCTACTACAAATTAGAGTATATAGTGTTATTAATACCAAAAGGCATTAAGTCCGCCCATTATTACCCATTTGGTGTAACAATAAAGTTTAAATAAATAAAATTAACAAATAAAAATATTATAAAGTCGCGATAGCTGAGTGGTCTGGTGATTGGAATCCGAGTCAAGCTACCCGAGTTCGATCCCCTGGGCGTAGGTTCCAACCAATGAGTTTTTTTCAAAATCTATGTACGATTTATGTCGTTGGCTTGGACATAAAATTAGTGACAGGCTCCACCTTTCACGTTTTCCCAAAAAATGTCATGGGTGGAAGGTGGATCGAAAGGACTTAATTGTCTAGACTTCTATCTACCCCAGAATTAATAATAATAAATAAATACATAGACCGGGACTACATCATATATATAGCATTGATCCAATAGTAGGTAGCTAAAGCAAATGTGCTCTGGAATCAGAAATAACGAAGGTACCACAAACACCTATTTACGTGTGTATTTATGCGGGGTCTTTTCCGTTAGAGGAACCTTATTACGAAACGGAAGTCGATTGAAAAATCACGATGGATGTAATGTATGTTACTTATACCGATCAAAATATTTATGTCTTGCTGTGGACTTTAACAGGCCGTTATAATTGCTCTAAAGCTTACTTTATCTATTTACGTATAGGCATACGGTTTGTTTGACCGGAAGTACGGTGCGTCGCGCTCAACGCGTCAATCAGAGTCAGGCAGAAAGCCTGTGCTCGCAATCAAATGAAAATTGGCCGCCGGAAACCTGAATCTAGTTCACTGAACGCGAATGCAAAGCCGGCCAATCAGCTTCATAGACTCGTTCGACCATTCGTGAATGATTGAATGGGGGACATATTTGAATTGACAATGCGAAGAATGAGAGATAGAGAAAGAATGTATATGTTGCCATTTATGTTTGATATTTCTAAGATTATTTTAATAATGGTGTTCTGGGGGGGGGGGGGTCATAATGGTGTTCTGGGGGGTCGCATCTGCTATGCATCTGGTATTGCGGGGGTCCATGAGCGGCGGTAATCACTTACCATCACGTGAGCCACCTGCTGGTTTGCCTCCCTTTTCCATAAAAAAATCCATAATAATATCTAATAATGATTATTTTAGCTACAGTATAATAATAAGAAATAAGAGAAGTCACGATAGCCGAGTGGTTGGGTGGTCGGAATTTCGAGTCAATAGACCCGAGTTCGATCCCCAGTTGGTAGGCTCGTACCAATGAGTTTTTCAAAAACTTATGCACGAATATCGTTGGCTTGGACATAAAGGCGGCGATGGGCTCACCACCTGTCACGTTGTCCCGAAAAATATCTTCGGTGAAAGGTGGGTCGAAGGGACTTAATTGTCTAGACTCGACCTCTGTCTACCCCTGTATTGGGAATTGCGTGAAGATATTTTATTTTATTTTTTTTTACAGTATAATAATGTATGTTATATTTTAACATATAGACGACGACGGACGAATTGTCTAGACCTCTGTCTACCCCTGTGTTAGAAATTGCGTGAAGATATTTTTTAAGTTTCATCGGACGGACGTGCGTGAATGAGCCTATGGGAGACATATTTGAATTGACAGTGCGAAGTGAGAGAGATATAGACTGAGTATATTCGGGAGTATAAGGTAATGTAATAAAGCAACGTGAACGTTAAATTTGGCGATTGTAATTTTAGTAGTTACTTCTTCTTCTCTTCTCCTTCTTCTTCTTTACAGCCTACCAAGAGTCCAATGCTGAACATCGGCCTCCCCAAAGTCTTCCACAAAGAACTGTCCCCAGCCACCTCCATCCATCGACTTCCCGCAACATTTTGTGCACCCGCACACTCCATCTCGTGGGGGGTTGTCACTCGAGAGCCCTTTTCCCTGACGGTTATCAAACCGTCGAGCTATGTGGCCGGCTCATTGCCATTTATCTCCCTGATCGGTTACCAGTTACCTTAATTCTGCTGCGGATGCTTTCGTTGCGGATTCTATCACGCAGAGAAACAACCCCGCCCTTTCCATAGCACGCATGCCCAGCCAACATTAAATACAACGAAAGATTCTTATGACTAAAAACAACAAAAAACTAATTTAATGTACGCACTAAGTTTGCCATATAATATATATCTATCCTTTACGAGACTACTGTGAGATATTTCATTTTAGGAATAAGTAGTGCCCTTGTACAAATATTATGTTTTAATTATTCTTTATATTGTGGTGTATACATAAATAAATAAAAAAAACCAACAGAGGTAAGAATGTTGCCACGGTTCAGGCATGTTCAAGCCAACGATATAAAATGTTCATTGGTGTTTAAAAAAAATTATTGGTACCCTACCTGAGGATCAAACTCGGGTCTCTTGAATTCCGATCCCCAACCACTCTGCTATCCTAACTTTATTATACTATATACTCTAATTAATAGTAGAAAATTACTAAGGTCTCTCAAGAAAAAGTACTTACATGAAAAATACAGCAGACGCTTCTTTGCCTACGTCAAAACCATTTTAAAAATCTGAATAACAAATAGGCGGCATTGTTTATCACGCGTGCCACCTGTGGATCGAACTGGGGCCTCTTGATTCGAATTCCGATCATCTAACCTCACGGCTATTGTGACTTCAAGAAATAAAATAGTTTGTAAGTCTGTCGCCGTCGTTATGTCCAAGTCAATGATATAAATCTTACATATTTTTTTTGGTACCCTTGGTACGCGCATACCACCTCGGAATCGAACTCGGAACTCTTTACTCGAATTCCGATCACCCAACTTCGGCTATCGTGACTCCTTAAATAATCAAAAATAATAAAAAAAAATGAGTATGGCGTAAAGATATTTATTTATTCAACCATGTGATGTAACGTCTTACATTATTACATCCATGTAACTTAATATATGTTACTCATACCCATGAATAAATGATTTGATTATATGCTCTGTGGAAATAAAAAAATATGAAGACCTCTTGAAGCGGACATATGGTCAACGGTCACATCGAAAAAAAACTTGTTATCATTCTTAAAAGGCTGATAATAGTGTAGCGGTATTGTACAGCCATGACATTTGGTGATAAAGGTCAAAATACTCCCCCATTATGCGCACATTACAATGTCTGTCGTGTCGACCCCCACATCGTTTCACGCCGTGTGGATAAAAAAATAAATATGTCATTAGCAGCAGTAACACGGGGCGCGCCCTAAGGGTTGTTTCCGTACGATTGGTTCCCCTAAGGGGCGAGTGTTAAGGGGTGTTTTTTTTATTCAATTGTTTTAGAGATTCTCTGGTTTATAAAAGGATTTCCCTAATGAAATTTTTCATATCTGCACGTACCAGATTTTGATGGCAGAGAATTTTATAAGCCGAGACATTTGTTAGGGGGATCTAAATCTGAACCCGGAGCTTTATGTACTATTAGCTTATTTGCGTCCTCGCCTGTTATGAAACTTAAAAAACTTAAAAAAAATTAACCACCATAAAAACGATATCTTCAAGGCATTCCCAACTGGAGTCGACATAGTTTTGGACAATTCAGTCCCTTCGTCCCACAAATCACCGAAGACATTTTATGCAAAAATATGACAGGTAGAGAGCCTGTTATCTTTATGTCAAATAGATACGATATAAATCGTACATAGGTGTTGAAAAAAACCCATTGGTACGAGCCTACCATGGGTCAATCTAGAAAATCACATGTACTGCAGTGTCTCGGGTCTGGGTGTTTGTGGAAACTTCGTTGTTTCTGATCCCACACCTTTCGTTATATGTGACGTTGTCCCTGTGTAAGTATTTTTATTATTAAGTATTCGAGTACCTCTGTGATTGTCATCCCGACCGTTCTCTCCGCTCCGATGATAATCTTTTACTTAGGAATCCTCCTCACAGCACTTCCTTTTACTCCAAATCCTTTTCCATTGAAGCTGTTCGACTTTGGAACTCTCTCCCACTTCATATTCATATATATACATATATATGTATATATATATATATATATATATATATATATATATATATATATATATATATATATATATATATATATATATATATATATATATATATATATATATATATATATATATATATATATATATATATACATATATATATATATATATATATATATATATATATATATATATATATATATATATATATATATATATATATATATATATATATATATATATATATATCTGTGTGTGTGTATATGTATATAAGTATTGTGTATGTATATGTACATGTGTATGTGTGTGTATCTATAATTATCATTGTTATACATAATTTGACCTTTTTTTGTAATTTTTATTGGTTTTAAATTTTCTTTTGTTCCATGTGTTAGTGTACACCCTAACCTTATACTTGTTTTTAGTTCTTTTTTTATGGGTTGCCTGGAAGAAATCGCTTATAAGCGATAAGGGCACCCATTGTAAATTTTTTTTTATTTTTTTGTCACATATTATTTTTTTTTATAGGTGTACAATAAAGTATATTTTCATTTCATTTCATTTTCATATTTCATTAAGTATATAAATAATTAAACAATTTTTTTTTATCACAGAAAAGTCACGATAGCCAGAGTTTAGAGTTCGATCCCCAGGTGGCAGGCGCGTACCAATGGGTTTTACAAAAACTTAGGTACGAATCGTATCGATGGCTTGGGCATAAAGATGGCGACAGGCTCACCACCTGTCACGTTGTCCCGAAAATATCTTCGGCGGAAGGTGGGTCAAAGGGACTTAATTGTCTAGACTAGACCTCTGTGTCTGTGATATTTGGAATTGCGTGAAGATATTTATTTTATTTATAATTTTTAAAGCATAGAAATTATGCTGAACTTTTTGTTATCAGATCCCACTCGTGTCTGTTGAAATTTTAAACATTTTTGCTCTTTAATTCGGTAAATAATTTTAAAATGTTGCTTATTAATAATTACTTAAGTTGTGGTCGAATTTCGTGTGGTCGAATTTCGTACTATTCTTTAGTGTTCAAGCCAACGTTACAAATCGTAATGAAAATTTCTGAATTACTCATTAGTATGAGCAATTGGGTCTCTGAGGTCCCGGGTTCGATTCCCGGACGGTTCAAAGTAGAAAAAATACCTTTTCTACATTTTCTCGGATCCGGAACCTTCATTGTTTCCGATTCCATAACATTTATGCTTTAACTGCTTACTTTGGGATCAGAGCAATGTATGTGATGTTGTCCCTGTCTATGTATGTGTTGTTCAGCAATTTGTCTGTCGGTTCGTAAAACGGGTCTTACATGCCGCGCAACCGAGATTCCCTTAAGTGCATTCCTTAAATTGTGTTTCGAACGAAGACCAAACGAAGCTGAAAGAAACCAATATATTTTTAGAAGGCTCTATTTTCTCGCTAAAACACTTATCCTTCGGGGACTCCAATCTATCCGATTTACGAAAATGTAGGCAAGCAAATTATATTAAGGATGAAAAAGATATGTTTGTTTTTCTTTTTTTTTCAGTTGAGTCTTCTTCAATAGCCGAGAGGTTGATTTGTATTCGAATCAGGAGATCTGGGTTCGATTACCACTGGCAAGTTAGACCGACGATTAAATAATAAATATAAAATATAAGTAAATGTTATGGAATTGGATACGACGAAGATACCGCAAACACACAGACCCGAGAAAATGTAGAAAAAGTGTTTTCTACATTGACCTGATCGGGAATCGAATCCGGGACCTCAGAAAATCGATGTGTACGCAACCCGTTGACAGAGCTCGGTAAATGTGGACAATTATATACTCAGAAATGCTTGTCACAGCACTTCCTTTTACTCCAAATCCTTTTGCATTGAAGTTGTTCGACTTTGGAGCTCTCTCCCACTACGTATTAAGAAAGCATAGTCCTTGCCTATTTTCAAACAAACAAATAAATAAATAAATATCTTCACGCAATTCCCAATACAGGGGTAGACAGAGGTCTAGTCAAGACCATTAAATCCCTTAGACCTTCCACCGAAGATCTTTTCGGGACAATATGACAGGTTGAGAGCCCGTCGCCGTTTTTATGTTCAGGCCAAGGATTTAATTCGTACATAAGCTTTTGAAAAACCCATTGGTACGACTTCTTCATTGGTACGCCTTCCACATGGGGACCGAACACGGGTCTCTTGACTCGAAATTCCGACCACCCAATGACTCGGCTATCGAGACTATTTTCAAACACTTGTATAAAAACACTTTTTGCTTCTTTGTTTCCTGTTCCGTCAAAGTATCGACTTATATCTCTGCACTTTATTCATTTATAAAAAAATATGTGTGTGTGTATGTACAAATATTATTATTATTTGTAGGTATTACATGTTATACATAATTTTAATTTTTTATTGTAGTTTTACATTTTTTATTTGCATGTGTTAGTGTACTAACCTAACCTTACCTACTTATACTTGTTTTTATTTCTTAATTTTTTTATGGACTGCCTAGAAGAATAGGCTTATATAGCGATAAGGCCACCCAATGTATATATTTTTGTCTCTCGTATTACCATTTGTTGTATGTGTAAAATAAAGTATATTTCATTTCATTACACCGCATACTTATATATTTAAAAATTTAAAGCACTTTTGTGAAGGACTGAGATTATAAATAGAGGCAATATAGAAAAAGTGGTTTTCTAGATGAACGCAATTGAGATTGCGAAGTCTTGAAATAGGTTTCAAAGTTTCGCAATCACAGAGGTCAGACTTTTGGACAACCATATCACTTAAATAGAGTGTGATGGTTTGGGCACGTTGAAACTATGCACAAAAACAAAAAATACATCGATATACATACATACTCGACATACATACAAAAATACAT
The DNA here is from genome assembly GCA_029286605.1 of Sericinus montela. Classification (NCBI taxonomy): domain Eukaryota; kingdom Metazoa; phylum Arthropoda; class Insecta; order Lepidoptera; family Papilionidae; genus Sericinus; species Sericinus montela. The sequence goes on from JAGSMR010000103.1 coordinate 673,389, forward strand.
ACAACGACGACCATCGCCATCTCGAGGTCCCAGTTCGATTCCCACTCGGATCAATATAGAAAAACCACATTTTCTACATTTTCTCGGGTCTGGGTATTTGTGGTGTCTTTGTTGTTTCCGATTCTCAAACCACAAGTGCTTTAGCATCTTACATTGGGATCGGAGCAATGTATGTGATCTTGTCCCTATCTATATATGTATCTATTTCCAGTATACAATGACCTGTAAGAGTTCACCATCTTCTCATGTACGCCACTAGTACACCGAGATCACCCTGTTTATAAACTCCTCAAAAATATCTTCACACTATTACCAGTACTGGGTTAAACAGAGCTACTGAAAATTAAGTCCTTTCGATCCACCTTTCACAGGAGACATTTTTTCTAACAACATGACGGGCGGTGAGCCTATTGTAGTCTTTATGTCCAAGCCAACAATGTAAATCGTACATAAGTTTCGAAATAATTCATTGGTCTCTTACCAATACCCAACTCGGATCTCTTAACTCGAATTCCGATCAACCCATCCATTCGGCTACCGTGTATTCTAAAACACATATTCTTTCATCATTCAACAAATGGGGCCATTAATCTCAACCGAACATGTTAGCACATGCTCTAATCGCTCGTAATTAAACGTAACAAAGTTGCCAGGCGGAAAATAAATTAAGCAGGGATCGTAATTTTCGTTAAGATCGGACCGCAAGAGTACCAGGAGCGCATAAATCCCAACAGACAGCGTTGATAATTAGTTTCGGCTCATTAAGGTTTTATTATTGGTCTAGTTTAACGAACAGTTTATAATTCTGTAGTAAAAAAAGGTCACTATAGCCGAGTGGTTGGGTGATCGGAATTCGAGTCGAGCGTACTGAATTATATTTATGTTCAAGCGTTTTATATCGTTAGCTTGAACAAAAAGACGGCAACGTGGTGGGAACCACGTTGTTCCAAAAAAGCTACGATGAAATGTGTATCGAATGTAGTCCACATTAGACCCACATTTCATCTTACCTCTGGAACTCTGGCTACCCCAGTATTGGAAATGACGTGAGGAAGTACTTTTAGAAAGTGCGTGACGGGGGTTTCTTGCTACGTATGTTTTTAACTGCCTATTCTTAGCCTAAAATTCTAATATACAAACTATATATTGATGGGAATAGACCTCTCTCGTTCGAAGTCGAAGCTCCGTCGAAGACAGTTTGGCATAATCGTTACGCTTGGCAAATATGTTGGCAATCGCAGTACCAGATATCTAGCACTTAAGGCACTTTCCCGAAACCGGTCTGCTGAATTTTGTTCTCGTATAGTTCAGTTTCAGTGTGGGACCCGGTAATATATATCTTTTTATATTTGAATGCGGAAAGGTGCGAAGAAATTATTCAATAACAACTTTACAATGAATTTCCGCAAAGTAACGCTTGAGTCAATTAACTATCTCGTATATTTCGATATGTTAATCCTGACAACAGTCGGTTGCCTACTGCATTTTTTTATACTTATAGTACGTGAACACATATTAAGTGTTAAATATTAATAACTATGCACTTTATATATGTCTTTCTCTCTCACTCTCCCGCAACTAAAAGCTTCGTTCATTACAGTATGCAAACGATTTTGTTCCTTTTTTGAGGGAGAACGTGGCTTACCAGCCATCTGGTAACATTCATAATGTTTCAACGCTCAACATGGGAGGAGCAGTGCGTGTGAATCTACCATTGACAAAGGAATTGGGAAGCAGGAAACGACAGTGGGAAAGGGAAGGGAGTGGTGGTCTCTCATTTTCTGGACGAAAGGCTGAAGCACAAGATGCCCGTTTCACTCAGGTTTCTGCAATAGAACTTCGTATGTTCTTATGTCGTCTAAGGCTCCTGTCTTTTAAGTAGAAATAGTAAAGTTTCATGATCGGAATAGGTTTGGATCTCATAATTTAAATTGATAAAAGGTAATATCAGGCCTATGTGTGGATTTTAATAGGCCATTATGTATGTAGTAATACTAACATACAGACAAACCTCCGAGGGATTATTGATGTGCTATCCCGAAATGTTCAACATTATTTAAAAAATTATTTTCACTCCATTTCCAATAATGGGGTATACACATTCCACCGAAAACATTTTTCGGGACAACGTGACTGTTGGTGAGCCCGTCGCCGTCTTATATCGTTGTAAAAGCCAACGATATAAATCGTACATAAGTTTTTGAAAAAGAAAAACCCATTGGTACGAGCCGGTCTCTTGACTCGAATTCCGATCACCCAACCACTCGGCTATCGTGACTTAAAAAATATATTGAACATATTATCGTCAATTGGAATGAGATGAAAATTTTAAAGTTATAAAAGGAATAAAACTTTTCAATGCCCCATCAAAACTTTTGCATTCTTTTGATATCCTCAAAAGAGGGTTGAGGGGAAGGGGGATTACTTTAGCTGTTTGATAAGTTCATACCTCAAAGTTTATAAAGCGGGGCGTAAGCAAGTCGGGAAGGGAGAGTTTTACATGAAAATGAAAAACGTAAATGTGCTTTCGAATGTTGCTTGAGTCGTAAACTTTCGAATACCATGCAATTATATAAAACAAGAAATTAGGTATGTATTCGTCAATTCATGTAGCCGGTGGAAGGTTCGAATTCTGCTAAGGCAAAATATTTATGTGATGAATATGAATAAATAAATATATATAAATATCTTCACGCAATTCCCAATACAGGGGTAGACAGAGGTCTAGTCTAGGCAATTAAGTCCCTTCGACCCACCTTCCACCGAAGATATTTTCGGGACAACGTGACAGGTGGTGAGCCCGTCGCCGCCTTTATGTCCAAGCTAACGATGTAATTCGTACATAAGTTTTTGACAAACCCATTGGTACGAGCCTGCCACCTGGGGATCGAACTCCAGTCTCTCGACTCGAAATTCCGACCACCCAACTACTCGGCTATCGTGACTTGAATATGAATATTTATCAAATTTGTATGCGTGTTGTACCGTTTGCTTGCACTATAAAAAGGCGATGGACTCATCGCCTGTGACGTTTCTCCAAAATAGACTTCGGTGTAAGGTGGTATAAGTTCTTCCAACTTAATTATCTAGATGTTTGTATACCCAGTCATGTAGTTATGCTTTTACATATTCATTTATGCACGAGTGTCACGATAGCGGAGTGGTTAGGTTAGGTGATGGGAATTCGAGTCAAGTAATCTGAGTTCGATTCCCAGTTGGCAGGCTCGTACCAATGGTTTTTTTTAAACTCAGGTACGATTTATATCGATGACATAAAGATGCCGACGGACTCATCGCCTGTCACTTTGCCCTAAATAGGTTTCGGTGTATGGTGGGTTGGAAATACTTAATTTGTCTTGACATTTGTCTTGGAAATATGTTAATGTTTTGTATATTGTCTTTATTGTATATATATCTCTGTTTTGTTACTACTGTCGTGATGATTTTTTTCTATTTTGATAATAAGTAAATATATTCACGCAATTACCAATACAGCGGTAGACAGAGGTCTAGTCTAGACAATTATGTCCCTTTGACCCACCTTCCATCGAAGATAGTCGTGAGCCCGTCGCTGTCTTTATGTCCAAGCCAACAATTTAATTTGTATATAAGTTTTTGAAAACCCCACCAAACCCAAGAGCCTGCCACCTGGGGATTGAACTCGGGTCTCTTGACTCGAAATTCCGACCACCCAACCACACGGCTATCGTGACTTGAATATGAATATTTATCAAATTTGTATGCGTGTTGTACCGTTTGCTTGCACTATAAAAAGGCGATGGACTCATCGCCTGTCACGTTTCTCCAAAATAGACTTCGGTGTAAGGTGGTATAAGTTCTTCCAACTTAATTATCTAGATGTTTGTATACCCAGTCATGTAATTATGCTTTTACATATTCATTTATGCACGAGTGTCACGATAGCGGAGTGGTTAGGTGATGGGAATTCGAGTCAGGTAATCTGAGTTCGATTCCCAGTTGGCAGGCTCGTACCAATGGTTTTTTTAAACTCAGGTACGATTTATATCGTTGACATAAAGATGCCGACGGACTCATCGCCTGTCACTTTGCCCTAAATAGGTTTCGGTGTATGGTGGGTTGGAAATACTTAATTTGTCTTGACATTTGTCTTGGAAATATGTTAATGTTTTGTATATTGTCTTTATTGTTATACTATATATATCTCTGTTTTGTTACTACTGTCTACTATTTTGATAATAAATAAATATATATATGTCATCATTGTAAATGTGTGTAGATACTAAGACACGACAGGCTCATCACCAGTCACGTTATCCTAAATAAGTTTCAGTGAAAGTTGGGTCAAAAGGACTTAATTGTCTAGACTACTGTAATGTTTATAAATATTGTAATTATAAATATAATTTTGTGTCAATAAATAAATATATTCACGCAATTACCAATACAGCGGTAGACAGAGGTCTAGTCTAGACAATTATGTCCCTTTGACCCACCTTCCATCGAAGATAGTCGTGAGCCCGTCGCCGCCTTTATGTCCAAGCTAACGATGTAATTCGTACATAAGTTTTTGACAAACCCATTGGTACGAGCCTGCCACCTGGGGATCGAACTCCAGTCTCTCGACTCGAAATTCCGACCACCCAACTACTCGGCTATCGTGACTTGAATATGAATATTTATCAAATTTGTATGCGTGTTGTACCGTTTGCTTGCACTATAAAAAGGCGATGGACTCATCGCCTGTCACGTTTCTCCAAAATAGACTTCGGTGTAAGGTGGTATAAGTTCTTCCAACTTAATTATCTAGATGTTTGTATACCCAGTCATGTAATTATGCTTTTACATATTCATTTATGCACGAGTGTCACGATAGCGGAGTGGTTAGGTGATGGGAATTCGAGTCAGGTAATCTGAGTTCGATTCCCAGTTGGCAGGCTCGTACCAATGGTTTTTTTTAAACTCAGGTACGATTTATATCGATGACATAAAGATGCCGACGGACTCATCGCCTGTCACTTTGCCCTAAATAGGTTTCGGTGTATGGTGGGTTGGAAATACTTAATTTGTCTTGACATTTGTCTTGGAAATATGTTAATGTTTTGTATATTGTCTTTATTGTTATACTATATATATCTCTGTTTTGTTACTACTGTCTACTATTTTGATAATAAATAAATATATATAAATATCTTCACGCAATTCCCAATACAGGGGTAGACAGAGGTCTAGTCTGAACAATTATGTCCCTTTGACCCACCTTCCATCGAAGATAGTCGTGAGCCCGTCGCTGTCTTTATGTCCAAGCCAACAATTTAATTTGTATATAAGTTTTTGAAAACCCCACCAAACCCAAGAGCCTGCCACCTGGGGATTGAACTCGGGTCTCTTGACTCGAAATTCCGACCACCCAACCACACGGCTATCGTGACCCTATAACTTTCTATTTTAACTTTGCATATTTAACTGTCTACAACATGGTAATAGTCACGATAGTAATATATATATGTCATCATTGTAAATGTGTGTAGATACTAAGACACGACAGGCTCATCACCAGTCACGTTATCCTAAATAAGTTTCAGTGAAAGTTGGGTCAAAAGGACTTAATTGTCTAGACTACTGTAATGTTTATAAGTATTGTAATTATAAATATAATTTTGTGTCAATAAATAAGGCATTAAAAATCGGACTAACATTATGCTTCGGCTTTGGTTATGGTTTTAGAAGTCGTTTTTTGAAACCTTTCTTATAATTCCCCTCATTTTTCTCCCTCTAGTATTATCACAACCTGTTTGCTTTTGTGATTTCATAGGGGTTGAAATTTAAAAAGCTTTGTCTTTGTACTGGCCGGTAATGGGGTTCGCACCCTTATATTACGATTAATTTTGCTTTGAGCTTTTCGAACTTAAAAGCTTTTTAGTCAAAGTTCGTGTCTTCATGTCTATTTGTATAATATTGTTAAGGTATGAGATTTGAGATTAGGGAAGAAAGCCATTGCAATTTTATCTTTAAATTTCTTTTCATTTAATTTTCTTCTAAAGTCACGATAGCCGAGTAGTGGAGACCACCGTGGTCGGAATTTCGTGTCGCAAGACCCGAGTTCGATCCCCAGATGGCATGCTCGTACCAATGGGTTTTTCTAAAACTTAGCTACGAATTATATCGTTGGCTTGGACATAACGACGGCGACGGGCTAACCTCCTGTCTCGTTGTCCCAAAAAATATCTTCGGTTGAAGGTAGGTCGAAAGGACTTACTTGTCTAGACCTCTATTAGTTAAGTATTAGGAAAGGCGTGAAGATATTTATTTTATTTATTTTTAATTAGTGTGCATTAAAAATATCATCGTGCACCTGGCACGGTGTCCCAAAAAATGTCGTCGGTGGAAGGTGGGTCGAAAGGACTTAAATGTCTAGACCTTTGTCTACCCTGGAGTTGAGAATGGCGTGAATATATTTATTTATTAAAAACACCAGACCAAACTTCAGCAGATCATGATGGGCAGAGGCGTCTAAGGTGCGAGACATCTGGTTGTACGATTCGCCAATTCATTGCCAAGAGAGGTGAATATAGCATATCTTATGAAGTTTCTTTCGTCTGTTTTAACTTCGTAAGCTAAACCTAATTATGAAAAGGTGGTAGATTAAAAGTTTTACGATCGATTAATGTAATTTAATTATTGTTGGGGAAGAAAGGCTCCCGAATGGCAACCTCGTACAGACAATCGCCACGAAAGACAACCCGTACAAGATGGAGCAACAACCTGCACAATGTTAGTCGATGGATGGATGGCACAGGACCGCTTTATGTGGCAATCTTTGTGGAAGGCTTATGTCCAGCAGTGGACTTCTGATAGGCTAGTATGATGTGGATGAATGTAATTCATATTACTTTTATTTTATTTGATTCCTTCCTTTATGCAGTTACCTTAACGAAGTTTTAAAAGTTACTTCGCTAACTGATCAGTATACTAACTCGGAAATGGAGACCAATATTGATTTAACTGCTACCTCCGCTGCGTCAAGTTAAATTTACGGTTTAGTTTCGACAAAGTTAAAGTTAGACCTCTGCTGAATTTGTAACCAGTTTTACTTTAGTAAGCGATGTTAGTTGAAAATAGAAAGTGAAATTTTCATTTGTAACGACGTTTATTGTCATTATGTTATAAATAGTACCGTGTGGTAACGGCGTATAAAGAATATTGCCTCTCCCTTTCTTCCCGTAGTTGTCGTAAGAGGCGACTAAGGGAAATAGCCTTAAATGTAATTATGGCAAGCGATAGATGGCGGAATAACCATGTCTAAAAATATCAGATCAAAATAATCAGACCGAAGATGGGCGTCTGAGGTCCGAGTGGTCTGGTACTGCGATGGCCAATCCGCTTGCTAAGCACGGCGATTATAGCACATTATCTCTATGGGAGAGGCCTACGTTCTGTAGAGGACTTTAACAGGCGGTTTTGAATGTATTTTATTAATAAATACTCACAATGTAACGATAGTCGAGTGGTTGTTTGATCGGCATATAAGTTATATATAATTACATTATTACATAAACCGCCATCTTTCAGAAACTTACTAAACTTATAAATGATTACTAGCCTTTGTCTTTTAACGTCCTCCGTGGACGAGTGGCGTACACACCGATTTTTATGACGTCGCCAGCACTGAGGTCTCGGGTTGAATAACGGTTGGGTACACATAGAAAATACTTTTTTTACATTTTTCTCGGGTCTGGTTGTTTTTGGTACCTTAGTTTTTTATGATTCCATAAAACAATAGCTTAAGCTGGTTACTTTTGGATCAGAGGAATGTATGCGATGATGTCCCTATCTATGTATCTATCTTTGTCTCATAAAAAGCTTTCTTTTGTATCTACACATATTACCAAATACACAGAGATCGAGACAATTTTAGTCTTCAATAACCACTTTTCACTTGAGCGAATTTAGAGCAACCTGATGCTAACTATTATTCCAAACTCATAAACCTAAACATAAAGACCGGTTGTGTAAATTTCATTCACGAAATTTCAGTGCGTGTTAACGTTCAGCTATTAACCCACCCGTGACAAGGCTGAGCCGGGACCTCAAACGACCTGCCAAGACCTCACAGTTTTGCGTCCAATTTCACTCAGCGGCTGACTAACGAGGAGACATCAATAACGACCCTCCGTGAGGACCGGTCCCTCCGCGGCCTCTCATATCAGTTTAAATGTCAAATTAGTTGCTACGTAGCCCGGACCGAGCTTTGATCCTTGATATTCCCACGATAGGTCGTGGTTGGGCTCCATTGTCAAGGATCAAGATATTTTATTCTCAGAACATCCGCATGTTTTTTGTTCCGTTTGAATGTGATAGCTGATAGCCAAGTAGTAGTTGATCGGAATTTCAGTCAAGAGTCTCGAGTTCGATTCTCACGTGGTATCACTCGTGCTAATGGGTTTTTTAGAAACTTATGCACGGATTATTTTGTTGGCTAGAACATAGCGAGACAAACGGAATTTGAGGGAGGGAGAGAGAGAGAGAGAGAGTTTCGAATTCTGTATGGGTATCAGTGATGTAGGAGCACATATTTTCTTCTGCTAACCCGGGATTGAGTCACTTAGTTTCTAAGACTCTTTTAAATGTTTCACCAATAAAAAAAATCACAATAGCTGTGTGGTTGGGTAGTCGGAATTTGAGTCAATAGACCAGAGTGCGATCCCCAGGCAGGCTCATACCAATGCGTTTTTTCAAAAAACTTATGTACGAATTACATCGTTGGCATGGACATTGTGACGGCGACGGGCTCACCACCTGTCACGTTGTCCCAAAAATACATTCGTCGGAAGGTGGGTCGAAACAACTTAATTGTCTACACCTTTGTCTACCCATGGGTATGGCGTGAAGATATTTAGTATGAGAAATCACGTGACGTCATAAGCAATGTAAACGCGTCACTTACCGCCGTCATTAAAACCCCTATTGACTGGTGACAACTTCCCCCTATTCATCTACCCTCGATTTTAACGATTCCATTTAAACGAGGGTTGATTTACATCCCCTCGCCCGTCATGCGAAATCATAATCCATCCCTATAGCAATTACTGCAGGTTATTGTTAAGTGTGTGGGTATTTTTAATGAACCACTTAGCATTTAAGTTATTTTTGACATGCCGGTCTTATTATTTGTTGCTCACCCTTCTTTCGAAGCTAGGGGTTGAAGAGGTAATCTTTGCTCTGTCATATATATATATATTATAATATGTGCTATACATACATATATTTAGTGTCCATCAAGCCAACGTTACAATGTACTGTCATATTTAAATAAATAAATATACCTATACATTAAAATAATCTGCGGAAGTTGCACAAAGTTTTTTTTTATATAACTAACTTTTTTGAGCTTTTTAAACTCCATTAGTGATGTATATGCATGCCGATATGACGAAGTAAGATTGACATAAAGAGTTCCAAGCTTAAATGGTTTCCCATTCGTCAAAGGCGTAGAATCCGCCCGAATTCTGTTTCTGTTGTACTCTGTATTGACTAACTCTAATTCTCCTTCTTACCTAAGAAATAACTTTCAACATCTCTAATCTACTCATGACAGAGCACCTCCATAAACCAACTAAGGATTCACATTCCTCAACATATTACAGGATACTTTAACTCCGCTTTTACGGTACAAGCTGCACTACTCTGGAATGCCCTACCTTTGAAGATAAAATCTGCTCTGAATGCCTATTCGTTCAAGAGATTAGTTCGGGAGTATTATCTTACGAATCATTAATATATATTTATATGTTTATATTTTATGTATATTATTTACGTATCTATGTATAACTATGTACGTTTAGTTTATGTAATATATGTAGGAATATTTTCATAAAATATTTATTGTTTATATGTATATATTTATTTAATATACCAATGGGGTTTCCAAAAACTTATGTACGAATTACATCGTTGGCATGGACATTGTGACGGCGACGGGCTCACCACCTGTCACGTTGTCTCAAAAATACATTCGTCCGAAGGTGGGTTGAAACAATTTAATTGTCTACACCTTTGTCTACCCATGGGTATGGCGTGAAGATATTTAGTATGAGAAATCACGTGACGTCATAAGCAATGTAAAAGCGTCACTTACCGCCGTCATTAAAACCCCTATTGACTGGTGACAACTTCCCCCTATTCATCTACCCTCGATTTTAACGATTCCATTTAAACGAGGGTTGATTTACATCCCCTCGCCCGTCATGCGAAATCATAATCCATCCCTTTAGCAATTACTGCAGGTTATTGTTAAGTGTGTGGGTATTTTTAATGAACCACTTAGCATTTAAGTTATTTTTGACATGCCGGTCTTATTATTTGTTGCTCACCCTTCTTTCGAAGCTAGGGGTTGAAGAGGTAATCTTTGCTCTGTCATATATATATATATATTATAATATGTGCTATACATACATATATTTAGTGTCCATCAAGCCAACGTTACAATGTACTGTCATATTTAAATAAATAAATATACCTATACATTAAAATAATCTGCGGAAGTTGCACAAAGTTTTTTTTTATATAACTAACTTTTTTGAGCTTTTTAAACTCCATTAGTGATGTATATGCATGCCGATATGACGAAGTAAGATTGACATAAAGAGTTCCAAGCTTAAATGGTTTCCCATTCGTCAAAGGCGTAGAATCCGCCCGAATTCTGTTTCTGTTGTACTCTGTATTGACTAACTCTAATTCTCCTTCTTACCTAAGAAATAACTTTCAACATCTCTAATCTACTCATGACAGAGCACCTCCATAAACCAACTAAGGATTCACATTCCTCAACATATTACAGGATACTTTAACTCCGCTTTTACGGTACAAGCTGCACTACTCTGGAATGCCCTACCTTTGAAGATAAAATCTGCTCTGAATGCCTATTCGTTCAAGAGATTAGTTCGGGAGTATTATCTTACGAATCATTAATATATATTTATATGTTTATATTTTATGTATATTATTTACGTATCTATGTATAACTATGTACGTTTAGTTTATGTAATATATGTAGGAATATTTTCATAAAATATTTATTGTTTATATGTATATATTTATTTAATATACCAATGGGGTTTCCAAAAACTTATGTACGAATTATGTCGTTGGCTTGGACGTAAAGACGGCGACGGGCTCACCACCTATCACATTGTTCCGAAAATATCTTCGATGGAAGGTGGATCGAAGGGACTTGTCTAGACTAGACCTCTGTCTACTCCTGTGTTGGGGAATTGCGTGAATATATTTATTTAATTATTTATTACTTATGTCTAAACTGTCTGTCATATTTTTCTTGGTGTGTTATAAAGTGTACTCTCTCTCTCTCTCTCTCTATCTTCAATTTATATAAAGTATTTATGCCTATGATCTACAAAGATACTTAGGACGCCTGCTAGCGACGAGAAAGATTAAGAAGCTTATCCTCTTTCCGACTAATCGTACTTCCAACTAATAAATGCGAAAGTTTGTGAGGAAGGATGGATGTTTGTTAATCTTTCACGCAAAAACTGCGGAATGGATTTCGATAAAACTTTACAATAATATTCCAAGTCAATATTATAAGTTTTAGGAGGATAGATGGATGTTTGTTATTCTTTCACGTAAAAATCATGAAATGGATTTTGATAAAACTTTACAGTTATTATACATCAGAATAACACATAAAGTAGATTTTATATTTTTTTTAATTTGGGAATAATCATAATTAGTCACGATAAGATGACGATGAGTGACGACTTGCAAGTTGTTGCGGGAAGTCGATAGATGCAGGTGACTGGGGACCGTTCACGGTGGAAAGTTTTCGGGCCTATGTTCAGCAGTGGGTGTTCTCTTTATGGGCTGTAAAGAAGAAGAAGAAGTGTCATGTCGGAAAAATTTCTGCCCTCTGACAACTATCTTGGCATGTGCTGTCTACACCGTTAGAGTTATGCGAAGATAATATATTGTGGGATTGATTTTCTTAAAAATACCTGATAAAAAATCCACTACAGCATATATCTTTCTTTCATGTAGAGGTCAATATCCCAAATTATGAGTCATAAATAAATTTAAGTTGAACTGTCTCTTTTACAATGTAAATTTCAGAGTCTTTAGCTAATTTTGGCGACCTCTGAGAACAAGTGGCGTATCTTCTCCTTCTTCTTCTTTACAGCCTATCAAGAGTCCACTGCTCAATATGGGCCTCCCCCAAAGCTACATATTCACGGTGTCGTCAGCGCTGAAGCCCCAGCTTCGATTGCTGGCCTCTATCCATGATTAAATAAATAAAATAAATAAATATCTTCACGCTTTTCCCGATACCGGGGTAAACAGAGGTCTAGACAATTAAGTACTTTCAATCCACCATCCACCAAAGACATTTTTGGGAAAACGTGAGAGGTTGTAAGCCTGTCGCCGTCTTTATGTCCAAGGCAACGATATAAATCGTACATAAGTTAAAAATAACCATTGGTACGGGTCCACGGGATCGAGCTCTGGTCTCTTTACTCCAATACCGAGCACCCAACCAATCAACTATGGTAATTTCTTAGTATTATATATAGCTTTATTTATAACCACGCGGGCAAAGTCCCGAACGAAAACAAGTCTCTATATAAAACGAAAAAAGTACTGTCCTGTCTGTCCGGATTGCAATTAAAATATTAATTCGAGCCATTAATGAATCCGGGAAGCGACTTAAACCTTTCCCGGATCTAATTGCTGTACACCTAACTAAACCCGGAAAGGGTTGGACCATTAAAGTTTGTGGTAATGGGGAGGCAAAAATTTGGCAGATTTAAAACAATTAGCCAGGTACGAAATTAGCCGTGGTGTGTTAAGAAAGAAAGATATAGATTTCATTTAGTACTTAAACACACACAAGATCACATAAAACCCACTAAGATTTAGGTAGTAATAATTAAATTCAGAAATAAGCCACGATAGCCGAGTGGTTGGGTGGTCGGAATTTTGAGTCAAGAGATCCGAGTTCGATCTCCAGATGGCAAGCTCGTACCAATAGACATTTCAAACAATTATGTACGAATTATATCGTCGGCTTTGGACATAAAGACGGCGACGGGCTCACCACCTGCCACGTTGTCCCGAAAATATCTTCGGTGGAAGGTGGGTCGAAGGGGCTTAATTGTCTAGACTAGATCTCTATCGACCCCTGTATTGGGAATTGCGTGAAGATATTTATTTATTTATTATTCATATGTATATTGTACCATATGTGTATTGGCTTGGTCTCAAAGAATGCATTGTACCAAATTGGCTACGGTAAAAGTTAGGCAAACAAGTCACAATTGTCGAGGCCTCAGTTTAGCCCAGTATAGGGAAAATGCGTGAAGATATAAATAAAAATAATATGCTGGTAATTACATTACGAATCCCTATCCGTCGAATTATGCGACCCGACAGGGGTCACGGACAGCAAAACGCTTGGGCTTTTAAAATAAAAAAATCCTTTTGATAAAGTGAGGGTAGGCTTGATTGAATTAAAAATACCATGAAATCAGTATTGATTTTCTCTTAAGAGGGGATTTTAAGGGAAGCGTTTTACGGATTATAGAAACACTTAAAATTGATGGCAGTTAATTAATAAAACAATATCTTCAGGCCATTCTTAATACTGGGGTAGACGAAGGTCTAGACAAGAGACGACCCAGCTGTCATCAAAGTCATTGTTTTTAAAACAAAGTGACAGGTGGTGAACCTGTCGCCGTCTAAAGTCCAAGCCAACGATAAAAGTCGTACATAAGTTCTTCAAAAAAAAAAAAAAAAAACATGGTTGTGAGAATTTTTTGGTTGAGGACGAAGGCTTCGCAATTCTAAACTATCCAAGTTGAGTTTCTTTTGGACTAAGGTTACAAGGGAGAATATTTATATTAAGAAAAAAAGAGCATAGACTTGGACATGGACAAGGAGTTATGACATTTTAAACTGACAGCACAATAATAATAATAACTAACGTGGTGGTATATGTTGTCGTGGTGATGTTGCCTTAGGAATATACCACCTCCTTTCCTCTCGTGTCCATCTTAAGAGGCGACTTAGAGAAAAGACATGATAGTATCATTCGAATCAACCATCTCGAAAAATTCTTAAACAAACTATGTTGACCGTAATTAGTAATGAAAGAATGAATTCAGAGATTGAGATTTATAATGAACACAGTCCATTTTACATTCCTATGCTGCTAAACATATTTTCAAATTTCTTTATTCTTTTTACGACAGCCGAGTGGTTCTCGGAAATCGGGTCTCTTGACTCGAAATGCCGACCACCCGAGTCATGAGACCCGCGTTCGATCCCGAGGTAGCAGGCTCGTACCAATGGGTTTTCAAAACTTATGTTCGAATTATATCGTTGGCTTGGACATAAATATGGCGACGGGCTCACCACTTGTATCGTTGTTCCAAAAACAATGACTTCGATGAAAGCTGGGTCGTCTCTTGTCTAGATCTTCGCCTATCCCAGTATTAAGAATGGCCTGAAGATATTGTTTTATTAATTAACTTCCATTAATTTTAAGTGTTTCTATAATCCGTAAAACGCTTTCCACAAAATCCCCTCTAAGAGAAAATCCACTGTAGAATATAAGTCTCTCGTACGTTTGCCGAAAATATCGTCGGCGGAAGGTGGGTCAAAGGCACTTAGTTGTCTAGACTATTCCTCTGTCTACCCCTCTATTGGGAATGGCCTGAAGATATTTATTTAGGGGTAGACAGAGATATAGTCTACATATTTATTTATGTAATAAATAAATAACTTCTCTATTGGGAATGGCGTGAAGATATTTATTTATTATATAAATAAATATCTTTATATAGAGATGGGTATGATAAGAGGGGTATGAGATATAGATAAGACATAAGTATAGTCTAGACAATTAAGTGCCTTTGACTCACCTTCCACTGAAGATATTTTTGGGACAACGTGACAGGTGGTGAGCCCGTCGCCGTCTTTATGTCCAAGCCAACGACATAATTCGTACATAAGTTTTTTTAAAAAACCCATTGGTACGAGCCAGCCACCTGGAGGTCGAACCCGGGTTTCTTGACTCGAAATTCCGACCACCCAACCATTCGCCTATCGTGGCTTATTATTTATTATATAATTCCAATATTTTGTTGGCTTGTTTTGTAGCTATTGTAAATAAACGAGATTCTTTCATTTTAAATTAAGGCAGGTTTAATAAAAATGTCAGGTACAGGACAGGTCAGGTATCTTTGCGACGTTGGTCATGCTGTATCTAAGACCTGAATAGGGCCCCGTTAAGGCTGTATAAAGAAGGCTTTACAAAAGTCGACACAAGTCGCAAGCTTTAATTACAAGAAACGTGTTTGAATGCGGTTTCTTCTGTACGCTGATTAACAACAAAACAGAAAAGAGAAAGATTTTTCCTTTTATAAAAGCTTTATACTGTTCTATAATAATGATTTTAGAATTTGTCAAAGTTTATTATATGCTAGCTTATACACGCGGCTTCGCATGCGTTGAAGTCTTTGAATAAGTGTCAAAGACATTATCGTTATCATTAGATAGCACGATAGCAGACTGGTTGGGTGATCGGAATTCGAGTCAATAGACCCAAATTCGATCCCCAGGTGGCAGGCTCGTACCAATGTTGTTTTTCCAAAAAACTTATGTACGAATTATATCGTTGGCATGGACATTGTGACGGCGACGGGCTCACCACCTATTACGTTGTCCCAATAATTTCTTCGGTGGAAGACGGAGCGAAAGGACTTAATCATCCAGATCTTTGTCTACCTCTGTAAGGAGGGGGAGGGAATGGCGTGAAGATATTTTATTATATTGTTTTCTAAAAGCTATCACAGTTTACAAACGCACTATTGCTAGTCACGGGAACAAAGTCGAAGCAATAAGCAAGTGTTGCTATAAAACTGGAATGAAATCCGATAAGATTTCATAAATTGCTTTTCCCTTTAGCAAACGTTGGTCTAACAAAACTATATGGTATAGTCTGCATTACACTGCTATCTTTCCCAAGAGAAATGTTTACTTTTCCTCAAACTATATCGGCTTCGTTCCATGAAAGGGTAGAATAAACTTGTGTATGTAGGCTATACTGAAAACAAAATACATTTTTCTTTACAGACTAGTGAAAAATCTTATAAGAACAATGATAATTTAATAATAATAATAAATACAATACATAAAAAGATATACATAGATAGCGACGACATCACATCACTTAGGGATAAAATAGTTAAAAGAAATAAAAAATAAAATATAATCACGCAATTTCCAACACAGGGGTAGACAAAAGTCTAGTCTAGACAATTAAGTCCCTTCGACCCACCTCCCACAAGATATTTTCGGGACAACGTGGCAGGTGGTGTGCCCGTCGCCATCTTTACGTCCAAGCCAACGATATAATCATACATAAGTTTTTTTAAAAAACCCATTGCTACTAGCTGGCCTCCTTGGCACCGAACTTGGATCTTTCGACTCGAATTCCGATCACACATCCGCTCGGCAATCGTGACACATAAAATTAGTAAAATAGGTCATAAAAGTAAAGAGATGAGGTGAGGTGAAGTAGTATTTAAGAAATCAATATCTGATTCCTCTACAGGGGTCAAGAACCTCCCCCTCTTTCTGAAAATAGGTCGGAATTTTTTTTCCAGACTCAAAGGTAACGGTGCACTTTGAAGTGGACGTTTGAAAAAGAAAACTTATTTAATCTTCGGTCTAGCTTTTAACTATTGCGGCTTTGCTTCGACCACTGAATCTTTTGAAGCGTACAGACGTAACAATGGTTGTTTTGGTGACTTACTCTATTTTAAGCCTTATTCTGTTTTTTATTGTGAATGTGTGAAATTAAGACTTATTCTATTTAATTGTGTGTAAAATATCTTCACGCATTCCCAAAACTGGGGTTTGACAACTAAGTCCACCGGTTTCGGTCTACCTTTCACCGAATATATTTTTGGGCAACATGACACGTGATCCTGTCGCCATCTTTATGTTCAAGGGAACGATATAAATCGTACATCGTTACATATATATGTATAGGTATCGTGTATTGAATAGCGTTGGGATCGAACTGGAATCTCTTGACTCTAAAATCAATCACCATCACACTATCGTGATATGTAATGGTAATCAATTAGTAATGGATTAAATTATGTAAATGGTGGCTGGTAAAGAGAGCACTCAATTAAACACAACCGGCCTACCTCAACACCTTTTAATATGAATGGAAATGCAGCCAGCGTTCTTGGTACCATGCCACGAGGAGTAGGGCTCTACGATTACAAATGTTTTTAGTTAATAATTATTGTAAATATTAACATAATTTTTTCTGTAAATAAATATTTATGAACATTTCATGAATAAATGAAAACAATTTTAAAGTTGTCATTGAAAAATTACTTCGCAACCCTCCGCATGAAATTATAAAAAGGTATATGTTACCTGGTCCGAAGAGAAGTCTTCTTCTCTTCGGACCAGGTAACATATACCACCCCCGAAAACGCGACACGTGTTTCGCCTCAAAACAAGGCATGAGCGACCGCAGACTGACTCTGCGGTCGCTCATCGTAGAGTCTACTCGCTTGAGGATGCCTTGTTTTGAGGCGAAACACGTGTCGCGTTTTCGGTGGTGGTATATGTTACCTGGTCCGAAGAGAAGTCTTCTTCTCTTCGGACCAGGTAACATATACCACCCCCGAAAACGCGACACGTGTTTCGCCTCAAAACAAGGCATGAGCGACCGCAGACTGACTCTGCGGTCGCTCATCGTAGAGTCTACTCGCTTGAGGATGCCTTGTTTTGAGGCGAAACACGTGTCGCGTTTTCGGTGGTGGTATATGTTACCTGGTTTGAGTGTAGTGGTGGTGGTGCATACAGTGGAATTAGTGCACACATCTGTGGAATTAGTGCACGCATCTGTGGGAGGGAGGGTGGTGCTCTTCTTCTCTTCGGACCAGGTAACATATACCTTTTTATAATTTCATGTGGAGGGTTGCGAAGTAATCTTTTCAATAACAACTTTACAATGAATTTCCGCAAAGTAACGCCTGAGTCAATTAACTATCGAAAACAATTTTAATATTAAATTTGCGCTATATATTTTCTTCACCAAGAATTCCCAAGGAGGGTTGATGTCAGGCAGGCGACCGATCGTATAACCTTGCCAAATACTTTACAACATGGGTACAACAGGAGATAGAATATGCGAAAATGCTAGGGCGAAAAACGATGGATGGATTGTGTGAAAGAAGACATATGAAAGAAAGGAGTGAGAACTGAGATGACGGGAAATAAGGGAGAGTGGAAGAAGAAGACATGTTGTGCTGACCCCACATAGCATGGGATAAGGGCAGGAAGAAGAAGAAGATTTTCTTCACCATTCGGTCTTCGCTCATTCGCTTATTCCAAATACTGTTTTATTAATTGTCTATATCCCAAGCTCATGCTATCTACATTCCAGTCACGAATAACTGATGGGCGATGGTTATTCGCACAAGCAAACAAGGCTGCGGCCTAACCTTAATTGTTCACGTGATATTCGTTTGAATGATCGTGGGGTGGCCAGGCGTGTGAGTGTTGGGTAGACTGTCCAGAATTAATTGCAATACATACATAGATAGAGTAAAAGTAAGCAGCTTAAGAACTTGTATTGAAGAACGAAGCTACCACAAACACCCAGACCTGTGAAAATGTAGAATATGTGTTTTCTATGTTAAACCGACCGGGAATTGAACCCGGGACAGTAAAGCTGGCGACATCATGAAGTTGGTTTGTGCGCCCACGAAGGTTGTATGTATGAATTTAATCTCTAAAGCTAAAAGAAATGAATGCGGCTAAGTGGCAAAGAGTTATAACAATATATATAGCAGAAAAATATAAATGATTATGCCAGTGGTCGACATGACCGGAATTCTACACTAATAATACGTACCAATTAAAACTTAATATTAATGTTTTTGAAGCAAGGTTTAAGGAATCTTTTATCTTCGTGAAACAGTAGCGACGAATAGTAATGCAGCCTTGTCTTTATAACACTGTGTAAGTATGAATGTGTATGTGTTTTTGTACATGAACATATACATATATGTACATATTCATACGAAATAACCATTTGAAATTTATCAAAATCATTATTTTGCTACTGAAAATCAATGCTATCGTAGCTACTGCGATAGCATACGTTGAGTTGTTGTACAATTTGACATCACAATACTCACAAATCTTGTTTTTTTTTTTTAAATTGTGTTTTTTATAATATTTTTATAAAAATAAATTAATCAATATCTTCACGCAATTCCCAATACAGGGGTAGACAGAGGTCTAGTCTAGACAATTAAGTCCATTTGACCCATCTTCCACCGAAGATACTTTCGGGACAACGTGACAGGTTGTGAGCCCGCCGCGCCCTTTACGTCCAAGCCAACGATATGAATCGTACATAGGTTTTTTGAAAATAAAAAATCATTGGTACGAGCCTGCCACGAGGAGATCGAACTCGGGTCTCTCGACTCGAATTCCAATCACCCAACAACCCTATCGTTACTAAGTTAAGTTAATAAGTTAATATTTTTATCTTCTTCATGCAATTTGTTATTCCAAAGTGAGGCACAGGTCTAGAAAATATCTTTTCGTCGACTTATATGGAAAGTTTCTTTAAGACAAATTCAAATTCAAATTTATTTATTGCATATATTTAATGAGCAACATGTACTGCCGCAAACGGCGCCCGTCGTCGCTACTGTTGTACCTCAGATGTTTCTTTTTCAAATTATATCCCGAAATTTGAGCTCTCCAATGTGTACCCCATCCTGCAAACTATGTACACTGCATGTCCAATTTTCGATCACGCTAGGAATGCCGTTCGCGCAACATAATTGTGATTTCCGCTCCGCCGACGTTTGGACGCAGTTGTGTTTTAGTTTATTTTCGAAATTCGCAATGTCTATTTACTTGATGAAAACGGGCTAAATTCGTATGTGATACGATTTAACCCGTTTTCATGAAGCATCATAATCGTAATGGTTCGAATAATAACTATCGATCGCTCTTTAGCAATAAGACCGCCTTATCTTGCATTCGTATCTACTAAGATTTCTCTATATTATGTAATAAAGTATATACTACCACTACTAATTAAATTCTTATACTCAAAATTAGTCTGCTTTTATTTTCTTAGTTCAATTTCTTGTCTAGAGTATTTGAAAGAGGTTTAGATAATTACGGTATAAGCCTGTTTGGAACAACTTTAAAATTTTTGGTAATAAATTCAAAAGAAACTTAAAACACCTTGTTCTTTTTCCAAATACTAGTACAGCTCAGTATACCGTGACTAACTAACTAGGAGTTGTGTGTGTGTGTCTTGAGTCAGTGCCTTCTGAAACAATGAATGTAACCAACTACGTAATATGTAAAATTGAAAGCTTACGAATTTACCATCACGATAACGGTCTGTTTAAGTCCGCCGCTAGACCATAGGCATCTTCTATAGGGGCGCGATTGCCATAATCGCCACGATGACTAACTGAATGTCGATTACAGTATCAGTTACCTCGCACCTTTACCGCTGCTGCCTGTCACCGGTCTACTGAATATATCGAGAAGAGTCACTGTGATCGGAATTCGAGTCAGTAGATACTACTTCTATCCCGGCTCGCACGGGTTTTCAAAACCTTATTAAGTTAGGGATTGACCTTCAACCAAGTAATAAATATCTTCAGGCAATTCCCAATACAGGGGTAGACAGAGGTCAAGTCTAGACAGTTAAGTCCCTTTGACCCACCTTCCACCGAAGATATATTTCGGCACACCGTGACAGGTGGTGAGCCCCTCGCTGTCTAAATGTCCAAGCCAACGATGAAACTCGTACATAAGTTTTGAAAAACTCATTGGTACTGCCACCTGGGGATCGAACTCGGGTCTCTCGACTCGAAATTCCGACCACCCAACACCTCGGCTATCGTGACACAATACTAATGTATTACTTATTACTACTAGAGTAATAAATAGTGGAAGTTTCAAGAAGGTACTAAGTAGACTAAAAAACTCAGCGTCTTACACGTAATATTTACTGTAATCAAAAGTCATAAAGAATGAGTATAGATATGCCTTGAAAAGAAATAATTTAACAGAGGATTACCACAAGCGAGCGTAAGTTCGCCTGTCTATATAATGTGTATACAGATGTCGTAGCTCAACATAATTATATGTGCACGTAATCACAAATAAACATGTTTATGGATGTTTCACATGGAAATACAGTTCTGCGTAATGGTCAGTTAAAGTTTTGAAATTGAGTTATTTTGTTTTGGGACCGTGTTAGTGCGAACAGTAACTTATACCGTAGTTATGGAGTTATTTGCTGAATAATTTAACTGTCGGGGAAGCTAACAACGTTTGCATTTCCAGTTAAATTAGATTATAGTTTTGTTTTAGTTGATGACCCAATTATACATACACTATATTAGATATATTTAGATAATATTATTTTGTTAATTTGTTTCAGAAAATTATTCTACAACTTTTGGACCAATTTTTAAATATTAATGAACATCAGAAAGAGAGGACTAGGTATTTTTATTTATATCACATATATAAATATATATTCACGCAATTCCCAATACTGCGGTAGACAGAGTTTCTAGACATTTAAGTAATTTTCAATCCAGCTTTCTCCGAAAACATTTTTTGGGTTATCGAAAAAGTTGGTCAGCCTGTCTCCGTATTTATTTTCAATTTAACGATTTCAATCGTACGTAAGCTTTCAAATAAACTCATATGAAAAAAAATATATAATATATATATTAAAAAGTCACGATAGCCGAGTGGTTGGGTGGTCGGAATTTCGAGTCAATAGACCCGGGTTCGATCCCCAGTTGGTAGGCTCGTACCAATGAGTTTTTCAAAAACTTATGTACGAATATCGTTGGCTTGGACATAAAGGCGGCGATGGGCTCACCACCTGTCACGTTGTCCCGAAAATATCTTCGGTGAAAGGTGGGTCGAAGGGACTTAATTGTCTAGACTCGACCTCTGTCTACCCCTGTAAACTCAGATGTATACCTATAATACCCCGATGATAATAGGTAGATCGAATCCAGGTGGTAAACCTAGCACCCGGGATCGATCTCGAGACCCGAATTTCGATAACCCAACCACTCCGCTGTCGAGACTTAGCTTAGTAACTCTGGGCCGTTATTTTAATGATTACGTAAATATATTCGGTGGAAGGTGGGTCTAAGGGACTTAATTGACAATCAAATCTTCTAACCTCTGTTCTCTCTTCTACCTCTGTATTGGGAATTGCGTTTTTATTGACAATATTTTACAGAACCTGACATATGAGAAAGATATATTCTCCTTATATGTGTGAATTTATAACATAGAGGAGCTTTTTTCTCTATCTTTATTGTAGTAAAAGTGATTTATTGTGCAAGTGGAGCTTAGTCTGTAAGTAATTGCTAATACTTATTATTACGAAATGTGAGCATTATATCTTCTTCTTCTTGCCCTTATCCCATGCTATGTGGGGTCGGCACTATGTGGGGTAAACTCTATCTATAAGCGTATGTATATACATAGACGAATATCGCTATATCTGAGGTTCCGGTTCGATTCCCGGACGGGTAAACGTTGGAAAAAACATTTTTCTACATTTTCTCGGGTCCGGGTGTTTTTAGTGGCTTTGTTGCTTCCGATTTCATATCCACGTGTTTTAGCTGCTTCCTTTGTGACCAGAGTAATGTATATGAAGTTGTCTATATCTATGAATATGTATTGATACATAAGTTTTTGTTTTGTAAAGTAAAAATAAAATAAGTTAGTAAAAATGTCTGTGAATGTCTGCCTATTGCTGGGCAAAGGCCTTACAGTTGCTTGCATTCACGTACACTGTTAGTTTCTTCATTGTACTTCAATAAGAAACAGACGTTTCCTACATTTTGTAATCTGCATTTTTTTCTTAAGTTTAAGTGGTGTACAATAAAGTATACAATACAATACAATACGTTTTCTTCGAAGCGAAGTGTTACTGGTTCAAATTTCTCTATGGTCAAAAACTGTGTGATGAATATGAATTTTTCTACTTGAGTCGTGGATATTTATGTATATATTAATGTAAATGTATGCATATCGTGCTGTTTTCGTGGACACGTCGCCAGATTTACCACATATCGCGTTGTTCCAAACGAGGTTCTGAAGAGACTTCTTAATTGTCTTCACAAAACGGTTTTTCGGGACCGATACGACTTAGGGACCTTCAAGATGAGCCTACACCTTTTTCGAAGGCCGGCAACGCATCTGCTATACCTCTGGTATTGCGGATGTACATGGGCGGCGGTAATCACTTACCATCTCGTGAGTCACCTGCTCGTTTGCCTTCCTTATCTATAAAACTATAAAACTTCTGTCTTCACCAGTGTTGAGAAATTGCGTGCAGCTACCCTTTTTTTTTTTATTTAACAAGCAGCATTATTTCGTTTTGTTTCGGCAATAGAACACTTTTTTGCTTCCCGAAGGTCACAGAGGGCTAATTTTTTGGACCCTACTTATTAACTTGTGACGTACGACCCCGCCGCTGCCGGGATTTGTCAGATTAATCCCGTTCGCAATTACGGCCGACCCTGGGAAAGTATAAAAAATTGGTTCACGGATTTATTGTGACTTCTGTACTTTTGCGAATGTTTGTATAGGGCATGTTATCTTCCCATAGTGTAATAATTTGACGATAGTTAACCGAGTGGTTACGGCGTAAAAGTATTGCCACTCCCTTTTTACCCGTGGATGTCGTAAGAGGCGACTAAAGAAAATAGGCTCTCCACTGTCACAAAAACGAGTAACCGTCGTTGAAAAGTTGATCGCAGAGATTTTAGTGTACTGACCACTGCCTACTCTGTATTGGTAAATGTGTGAACATAAAAAATCCGTGTAAATGATTCTTTAAAAAAAGTTTTATTTTAAGCTGATGGTATGTAGATTGTATAAGTATTTATAATAATTTGAAATGAAAAATTATGATACTGACGACCACGCGCCGATTTTCAACATCACAGTAGTCCCGGGTTCAATTTTACGGTCGGGTCAATGTAGAAAACACTTTTTCTATATTTTCTCAGTTTCAGTTTGTTGTACCTTCATTGTTTCTGATTCCATACTACAATATGTGATGTTGTTAAACGTATGTCATATATGTATATGCATTATTAATGACATATGCACATAATAGGTGCTTAAAGCACCTGTCGTCGTTTTGTCGATAGCCGAGTGGTTGGGTGGTCGGAATTTCGAAACAAGTGACCCGAGTTCGATCACCAGGTGGCAGGCTCGACTCGACGAGGCATACCAATGGGTTTTTCAAAAATTTATGTTCGAATTACATCATTGGCTTGGACATAAAGACGGCTCACCCCCTGTCACGTTGTACCGAAAATATCTTCGGTGTTAGGTGGATCGAAGGTACTTAATTGTTTAGACTAGACTTCTATCTACCCCAGTATTGTGAACTGCGTGAAGATATTTATTTACATATAGAATCATGAAAGCGTATTTTTTAGTTATCTTTAACAACATCTTATTCCAATATAGCGGCTGGTGGTCGCCATATTGAATTTCGATTACTGTTGTGACACGAAAGAATTACAAATTGATTACATAATCAATACGGACCCCCGCGTTTGGACTACAAAGCGTAACAAAGGGACAAACATACATAGGTTATATATAAATAGGTTGTTAAATACATTACACTCCTATAGAGATGTTTTTATAACAATACCTAGTTAAAACATATACGTCTTATGTATAGAGTCTACTACTGCAACCTAACGATAGGCGAGTGTCTGGATGATCGGAAGAGTCAATATACCCGAGTTCCTGTGGACCAATGGGCTTTTCAAAATACTTAAGCACGAATTATATCCTTGTGTCTAAACACAAGGATATAATTCGTGCATTTAGCAGTGGCCACAAGACTACGACGGGCTCACCACCTGTCACGTTGTCCCAAAATATGTCTTCGGTGAAATGTTGGTCGAAAGGTTGTCTATCACTGTATTGGGTAGGCGTGAAGGTATTTCGTATTTTTGACGACCTCCGTGGACGAGTGACGTAAACACCGGTTTTCAAGGTGTCGCCATCTAGAGGTCTCGGGTTCGATTCCCGGACAGGTCAATGTAGAAAAACCACTTTTTCTATATTTTCTTGGGTCTGGGTGTTTGTGGTGACTTCGTTGTTTCCGAATCCCATACCTCAAGTGCTTACATTGGGATCGGAGCAACGTATGTGATGTTGTCCCTATTTATATATGTATTTACTTTAGAAGTCACGATAGCCGAGTTGGGTGGTCGGAATTCGGAAGTTCGACCCGAGTTCGATCCCCAGGTGGCAGTACCAATGAGTTTTTCAAAAATTATGTACGAATTTCATCGTTGGCTTGGACATAAAGATGGCGACGGGCTCACCACCTGTCACGTTGTCCCGAAAATATCTTCGGTGGAAGGAGGATCAAAGGGACTTAATTGTCTAGACTTGACCTCTGTCTACCACTGTATTGGGAATTGCGTGAAGATATTTTTTTTATTTATTTAAGTAAAAGTGTTTCATGTCGTCAAAAACTATTTCATCGTAAGCTCTAATAGAAAATCAATTGCGTTATAATTGGCTTTCTTTCAAACGTTTTCGAACCCTAATTTTGTTCTCACGGGTCACCGCTTCTCAAACTGTGGGTGACATGCGAGGGGACATTGTTAAACTGACGAGGGGTCCGTATTTATTTATTCACTAGTTTATCATCAAAAATGTCACGTTAAACAAGTGGTTGGGTGGTTGGAAATCGAGTTGAGAGACCTGAGTTTGGTCATACCAATGAGTTTTTAACACGATTTTATCAGCTTCACCTGTATGTTTGTATGTTTGTAACCGACTTCTTAGGGCGCGATTTTGACTCACTTTAAACGGCTAGATTTCGTTAAAACTTTGTAGATTTATCGAGGACCGACGACAATACACTAATTTGATAAAAAAACTAAAAAACACGCTAAAAAACACATTACCCCCAAGACAGACTGCGTACACTCAGTGTACGCAGTCTGTCTTGGGGGTAGTGTGTACGGATAGTGCTCCCGCCAATTTGCATATAAAAATTATTATAGTGAGTTTTTTCAATGTTTAAAGATTTGTTTTTGTTAATTGTACCACGATTAACTTTTATGTGTGTTGTCAAGTAAATACAAGCAACAAACAGTTAAAATAAATGTGTTTACATTATATGTGTTTACGTAGTGACAATCAGCTGTTGAAGTCAGCTGTTTAGTGAGTACCCACAACAATATCACGGAACTTGAAATAGTTTTACAGAGATAATATTAATATGAGCATTTTGTCTTGCAATCAATTTTATGAATATTGCATTACACTTTATTACGTAAATAAGACTTGCATTACTTTGTTGATTTCTTTTAGGATCTAACTTTTGTGTAAATAAACGCCATCTATTAGAATCTCTTAGAACTACAACTGAACAATCAATATTTTCATAATGGCAAACAAATGTGGGCTTTGCGGCAAATTCACGTCACAAACAGATGGCGCTAAATGCTTAAAATGTATGTCTGTGTACCATCGCCGCTGCGCTAATTTGGATTCGGATGTCAAAATTAGCCCAAACTGGATTTGCAAGACATGTAAGTGTAAGACATCAAGGGCCGAAAATGTCGTAGTGACGCAACGAAGTCCTCAATGCTCTAATACTGCAGAATCTGCGGATTATTTTGTTGATGCAAGTATAGAGGATTACTCCGAAGGATTGTTAACCCAGGAAATAAAGCTACTCCGTTCGGAGCTGAAAACTTTGTCAACAGAGATGATTATGTGCCGGCAAGAGGTTGCAAAGTTAAACAGCACGATGACCGAGTTTAACTCCAGGTTAGATATTTTAGAAAGCCGTGTTGCCATTTTAGAACAAAAATCAAGTAAAGAAGAGATAATTATGTCCTCTAATAATGAGCTAATAGCTAACATCGCGGATTTAAAGCGTGATATTAATAATAAAGATCAAGCTGCCCTTCTAAACGACTTGGAGATCACCGGCATACCTGAGTGCAGTGGAGAAAGTCCTACACATATATTGGGACTTGTTACAAAAAAACTGGGTGTTGATTTAGAAGAGCGCGACGTGGTAAGTGTGGAGCGGGTAGGCAAGCGTCGAGATCTGCAGTCTACTGCGTCTACACCGCCCCGGCCGCGACCACTCATTGTGCGGCTAACTAGGCGTACTGTGCGTGACCAACTGATGCGCGCGGCGCGTGTGCGCCGGGGCGCCGACACGTCGGGCTTCAACATCAGCGGAGAGCCTACACGGTTCTATGTTAATGAGCGTCTTACATATAACAACAAACAACTTTTTCACAAAGTCCGCCAGGAGGCTCATCGAAGAAGTTGGAAATATGTTTGGACAAGAAATGGGTTTATCTATGTGAGACGCGATTCGACTTTTAGTAAACAACGTATTTTTATGGACAGTGATATAGAAAAGGTTTTTGGATGTACTTCCGTTTGATTCTGGTTAAGAAAACTAATTGCTTATTAATCTTATTTTGTTACATTTTCCTTTGATTGTAAATAAAATATTTTTTAAAGAATTACCTGCACCACTAAAGCACATCTTGTTATATATAAATTTGTATATACATATATTTAATATTAATTTAAGTTTTTTTCTTTTTTGGCTATTGTTATTTAAAATCGAATTATCTCCGGCGCTAATTAATGTTTGTTCTAGTGGTGATCTCATCGGTTTGTATTGCGGTAATGTGTTTTGTCTAGTTTTTAGTTTTTTTGTTTGTTTTAAATTTGTTAAGTATAATAACTTCTTCCATTGTATAAAAAGTTTTAATTTTATATTAAATTTCCATATAGTCTTAAGGATATTTAATCTGATAGCAGGAAATAGTATGCATAGATTCAATGCCTAATTTAACCGATTTAAAAGTTGGATTTTTAAACCCTGGATCGCTAGGTAGTAGACATATGGAGTTCGTGGTAGCCATGGAGCGTCATTCCGTAGATATTATGGCAATCAACGAAACCTGGCTGCGAGAGGGTGAGGAGGGTAGAGCACCATCTGTTCCAGGATATCGTCTGCGACATATACCGCGATCGCGTGAAATTCGCTCTCGTGGCGGTGGTGTCGGCTTTTATATTAAATGCGGTATATCGGTACATACACTAAGTCACCCAATTACAAATTCAGTTGAGCAGATGTGGCTTTGCTTAAATGTAAGTGGCAAGAAACTAGTTGTAGGCACCGCTTATAGGCCGCCGTGGATGGATGTCCAGCTTTTCTTGATGCATTAAGTGAGTCACTAGCTTCATTTGCGTGGAGAGACTACACAATTTTGGTCGGTGATTTTAATGTTAACGTACTTATAAAAATAATAGCGCTGTTATGAAATTAAACGAATTTTTAAATTGGACAAATTTATCTCAAATAATTAAAGAGCCGACTAATCTAACTAAAAGTGCTGAAACTTTAATTGATCTTGCCTGTTCTGACTTGTGCGAAAATAACATATGCGTGGATCATATTCTTGATTTGAGTAGTCACGCTTTCATTACACTGCAGTTTCATTACACGCGTTCATTACACTTCATATCTTCAATAATGCTTTATAGGCCCTTCAAAGATATTAATTTGGTTAAGTTTTTTAACCAAATTAGTAACTGATTTGAAAAATACTGATTGGTCATATTTACTTTGCTCGTCTAATGTTAATTTAATGGTTACCTATTTCAATGGGATTGCTATTGATCTATTTAATAAATATGCTCCGCAACAAATTTTATTCACTAAGGAACGTCGCTATCCCTGGGTCACATATACTTTGAAATTAATGATGCGGTGTCGCGATAAAGCTCAATTACGGGCACGGGCTACTGAACAGAATAATCATTTAGAATACTACAGAGATCTTAAAAAAGTAGTACTGGAGGCAATAATTAGCGAAAGAAAAGCCTATTTTAATAAATATGTAAATAGTAATATGAATCATCGTAAAATATTATGGAAACATATTAAGCAACACGTAGCGACTAATCCTAGTAAAAATTATGACGTTTCAGATAACTTTGATTGTCCCAACCTCATTAATGATCATTTTCTTGATGTTCCGGGTAAACATAGTGTATCTATCTCGAATCTCACTTATTATGAGTTTAATGGAACAAGACCCAATCTATTTAAATTTAGCCTGGTAAATGAAGCTGAAGTATATAAGACCATAAATTCACTTCATTCGAACGCAGTTGGTGTTGATGGAATCTCATTAAATATGTTACAATTACTACTACCTGAAACTTTAAGTATTATTACCAAAATCGTGAACACTTCACTTGATTCAAATGTCTTTCCGCAACCATGGCAAACAGCGCTAGTGAGACCAATTCCAAAAAAAGCGAATCCTTCTGAACTAAAAGATCTTCGGCCAATAAGCATCTTACCTTGTCTTTCTAAAGTTTTAGAAAAAATAGTATGCACGCAAATGACAAATTTTTTAGAATCTAATGACTTGTTGCCAATATCACAGTCCGGTTTCAGAAAACAACGAAGCACTTCTACTGCACTTATTACTGTCGTTGACGATATTTTAACTGCGCAGGACGCTGGAGAAGGGACTGTGTTGGTGTTCCTAGACTTTTCTAGAGCCTTTGACGCTATTAACATTCCACTATTATTGTCAAAAATGACATATTACGGTTTTAGCGTGGATAGTATAAGATGGTTCCATAGTTATTTTAGTAACCGCCAGCAATTCGTTGAAATTCAAAAACATGACGGAACAAAGATTGTCTCGCAATGCAAGCGGATACATAGGGGTGTCCCGCAGGGGTCAATTTTGGGACCTTTGCTCTTTATCTTGTACAGCGCAGACTTAACAAAATACATTATGAATTGCAAATATCATATTTTTGCGGATGATACACAAATATATATGTCTTTTAACCCTGGTGATATGCATTCTGCAATTCAAAAGCTAAATGCGGACTTAGAGCGAATAGCTTTGTGGTCTGATAATAACACATTAGCTTTGAATCCGAATAAAAGCAAGTTTATGATTCTGGGCACTAAAAGCAGATTGAACGCATAAGTGTCAAAGATCCCCAAATATGCATTAGAGGAAAAAACATCGAACGTGTATACGAACATCGAAATTTGGGCGTTCTATTCGACGATAAACTTAGGTTTGAAAGTCACGTTCAACACGTTGTCAGAAACTGCTTTTATAGGCTTAAGTTGCTATATGGCATCAGGGACTGCATCAGCTCTGACCTCCGTATGAAGCTTTGTGACTCACTCGTACTGTCCAAACTGAACTATGCGGATGTAGTAATTGGTACATGTCTGCTGTCACGCAATAAAAAACTGATTCAGCGTGTGCAAAATGCTTGTGCCCGGTATTCTTATGACGTTCCGGCTCGCTCACACGTAACTCCATATCTAAATAAGGCTAATATTTTGAAAATGGAAAATCGGAGAAGCCTTCATTTTGCAACACTGTTGTTTGGTGTGATGAAATATAAAATGCCTCCCTATCTTTATGAAAAGTTACACTGGATAAGTGAAAATAATGATAGGCATGTAACAAGGGCTTGTGCATTTAAGTTGGCTTTTCCTTCCTACTGTTCGGCTGCTTTCCGAGGCAGTTTTAAATACAATGCGACGAAATGCTGGAACAACCTACCGCCCCCGTTGAGAAATCTTGATACGGTAACTTTATTTAAGAAAAAATACAAATTGTGGCTTTTAAAGTTACAAAAACAATATTTTTAATACAGTTCAATGTTTATTAGTTTCTTATATTTGTTCTGAATGTTCCAGTATCTCGTTTTTAGCAATAAAAATATATGTGTAAAATTTTGTATATAGGTATGTGCTGTTTATATCCGTAGGTGGTGTATATACCATTAAATGTTACTGATACTTTATCAATTTCTTGCAGTTTTCCTTTGTTTTTTTTTTTATTATTACTATTATTATTATTTTCATTTGGTATGCGTTATTGTTTAGAAATTTGTTAATATGTGTCAAATTGTGTGTGTATTTTTCTTTTTTTTTTTTTTTAAGTTCTTGTAGTTATAACTACTACCAGCCCAAGATGGACCATAGGCTGCGCTGAAAATCAGTGTTGCGGGGATACCCGAAACGTATGCTGAGCGTTGACCTTTTTGTTGTTTCATTTAATTTTTAAATATCATGTATTTATATTTTATTGATTGTTATGGTGCAACAAATAAAGTTTTCTTTCTTTCTTTTTATAGAAAACCGACCTAAAAAAATAGAAAATAAATTTTAATAAAATTTAAATTAAGAATAGCGAAAAATTATAAATATAAATTAATAATAGTGTGAATAAAAAAATATTTTATATTGAAAAAAGCCACTCTTTTTTTATGAATTAATATTTTTTTTTTAAAAATATTTTTTTATTCACACTATTATTATTAATTATTTTCAAAAACTTATCTACGATTTATATCGTTGGCTTGGACATTAAATTAAACTAACTAGCATCTTCGCACCATTTCCAATACAAAGGTAGGCAGAGTTCTAGACATTTAAGTCTTGTCGACCCACCTTTCGCCGAGGACTTTTTCGGCACAACGTGACAGGTGGTGAGCCCGTCGTCGTCTTTATGTAGAAGCAAACGATATAATTCGTACATAAGTTTTTGAAAATGCATTGGTACGAGCCTGCCACCTGGGGATCGAACTTGTGTCTCTTAACTCGAAATTCCGACCACCCAACCACGGCTATCGTGACTTTATTGCGCTATAATATATTAACGATTATACGACAAGTGTGTACATGTTCTTTGTTCCTTATTTCCTTCAAAGTAACACCTGATTCCTTTAAATAACTTATTGTAGTGAATTCATAAATCAGTTAATAATCTGTATATTATACAATCCAAATCCTGTAAAGAGTTTGAGAAACACTGATACAATTTATTCGTGAATACTTCATATTCAGCAATACAACTGTAGGGTTGTAAACGGATTACACTAATTCTGTTATGAAAGGGGGAATTTTTTGGGGTCAGGAAATTGGTTGAGAATTATGATCTGGTTTGTTTTCTTTTGTGCATATTTTATGGGTTCATTGTGGTTCTTTATAGACGGAAAACTATTTTATATTATAACACGCGTATACATAGTTTATTTCTTGGTTTAGGTTGAGAAATAGTCACAATAGTTGAGTGGTTGGGTGATCGGAATTCGAATCGATCCGAGTTTGATCCCCAGATGGCAGATTCGTACCAATGGGTCTTATTAAAACTCATGTACGATTTATATCGTTGGCTTGTACATAAAGACGGCGAAAGTTGTCACGTTAGTCAGTACAGTCGAAAGTTGTCACGTTGTCACAAAAATGTATTCGGTGAATAATTGATCGAACGGTCTTAATTGTCTATATCTCTGTCTACTCCAGTATTGTGAAAGGCGTGAAGATATTTAGTTAGGTTGTGAACTGAAAAAACTTAACATAAATTAATGTAGCACGTTTGGACAACTGAAGGTTACGTTGTAAACTGTTTCTACAAATGGATTACTTAATTTACTTTACTGTTGCATACATACATACATACATATCGGCCTGTTAAAATCAACTGCAGGACATAAGCCTCTCCTATATGGAGGATTTGCCATAATCGCCCAAAAGTGGCGATTAAGGCAAATCCTCCCTGTGATGATGAGATGCGCATCTTCGATCTAATAATTTTGGTCTGATATTTTTAGAGATGGTTATCTCGCCGTCTATCGGTTGCCATAACGATATTCAAGGCTGTTTCCCTTAGTCGCCTCTTACGAAATCCACGGGAAGAAAGGGATTGGCATTATTCTTACGCTGATACCACACGGAATACTTTACTGTTATTGTAAAAATTAAAAAAAAAAAACTAATTAAAAATATATTAACAAAAAAATAAATAAATAAATATCTTCACGCAATTTCTAATACAGGGGTAGACAGAGGTCTAGTCTAGACAATTAAATCCCTTTGACCCACCTTCCACCGAAGATATTTTCGGGACAACGTGACAGGTGGTGAGCCCGTCGCCGTCTTTATGTAGAAGCAAACGATATAATTCGTACATAAGTTTTTGAAAAACTCATTGGTACTGCCACCTAGGGAACGAACTCGGGTCTCTTGACTCGAAATTCCGACCACCCAACAACTCGGCTATCGTGACTTCAATTTATTATTATATTAACAAAAATTATGTTATAATAAAACTTAGGCAAATCTTCCCTATGGGAGAGGCCTATGTCCTGCAGTGTATTGTAATGGGCCATTATGTAAGTATGTATGTAATAAAACGTCAACATCACATACTTTGCTTTGACCACAATGTTGGTAACTAAAGCGCGTGTGTTATGAAATCAGAAACAACGAAGACCACAAACACCCAGATCCAAGAAAATCAAGTAAAATTATTTTCTACATTGACCCGACCGGGAATCGATCCCGGGACCTCATAGCTGAAGACACCATGGTAGGTACCACTAACACCCAGACCCGAGACAACGTAAAAGTGGTTTTCCCCATCGACCCAAACGGGAATCGAACCAGGGACTGGCAGCTGGTTACACCATGAATACCGGTGCGCCACTCGTCCACGGAGGACGTCAAATGTCATGTAATATTGATTTCATTCATTCGCAATTTGAACACGGATCACTTGAGTCTTTTTATCTTAAGGCGGAAACAGAGCTTTCAAGTGAGATCTAATAACTTTCGACTGCCGACACTCCTCCCCCACCCCACATTCTATCATATTGCAAAATCGTTCAATGCCTTTATCTTCATCCAACATTCTTTTGATATACACAGAAAAAAATGGAGCGGAAATTATTCTTCGCGCACCTCCCCTTAATAAGTTCTAACCTCCCCTCTTTGGGGTGGGTCCGTCTCTCGGGAGAGCCAAATATTTTACGGGCAAAAGTTGTGTAAACCTATATTGAATTCTTTCTATTCTCATCGGCCGCACCTTAAAAGAAACCGCGCCTAAAACGCGATTTGTAAATGGACTGTAGGTTTTTTTGTTAACTTTTTTTCATCTTCGAGCATTTTCTCAGAATTGCGTAAGAAATATCGTCACGCTATACCCAATACTGTGTTATATTAAGGTCTAGACGACCACACAACCACTGGGCTATCGTAACGCATATAAGTTTCGAAAAACTCTACTAACTACTCATTAGTAGAAGACTTCTTGGAAGTTGAACTTTACGAGGAATTTTGCGATGACTGGTATCGCATAACCCTCCTCATCAAATAAATTCGTTTTTTTATATAACGAATAATAAATAAATAAGTATCTTCCCCAAAAACCCATTGATACGAGTCTGCCACCTAGTGATCGAACTCATGTCTCTTGACTCGAAATTCCGACCACTCGGCTATCGTGACTTTCTGTTTGTGACGTCCTGTTTTATAACAAAGGAAATTTAATGTATACATAATGCATTGATAGATCCGGACAACATCAGATATATTACTCTGATCTCAAAGTAAGTAGCGAAAGCACGCATGTAATGGAAAATGAAGAATGGAGGCGCCACGGGCACCCAAACCCGAAATAATGTAGAAAAAGTGATTGACCCATTCGGCAATCGAACCCGGATCCTAAGAGCTGACGACACCATTAAAACCGGTGTCTATGCCACTTTTCCAGAGCATGCTTATTGGACATTATACGTACATAACGGCCTATAAAATTTCCTATGCACGTTGGCTTGAAAGAAACTTTCAACCCGACTTACAATGCTCAATTTATTAAACTAACTTCCAAAACGGCCTGTAAATGTCAAATAAAATCAAATGATTTTCTTAATTATCTAAATAAAGATATACATTCGTTTATCAACTGTCATTTTGTTAATCTAACACCGTTTCGTAATAAAATTTCTCTAACAAACAACAGGCGTATTTTTTTTATATATGCTATTTGATTCGTTGGTTTGTTGACTCTCGATAGCCGAGTAGTTGGACGATGGGAATTCGAATCACGAGACCCGAGTTCGATCCTCAGGGCTTATTCAAAAACTTATATACTATTATATCTTTATTATCGACATAAAAACGGATACGTGCTCACCACCAGTCACGTTGGCCCCAAAAAATGTCTTCGGTGGAAGGTGGGTCGAAAGGAATTAATTGTTTGTCCCCTGTATTGGGAATGGCGTGAATCGTTGTTCTGTACCAAGGTGACAGGCTTACCAATCCTAAAACATAAAATAAAACTATATGCATAAAACTATATGCATTTAAAAGCATTAAAAATATAAATATTTGTATACGTGTACGTACAGATTACGTGATTTATGTACAGATTTATGTTTATGTGGTTTATATTTATTTGTGCACAAGTTTTCATTACTATTAGATTGTGTTTGATTGTATTAGAACTTTCATCACTCTCATCACCTTCGCCTACTTCATTGCATCACACGAAGGTTGACTGGTAGAGAAAGCTTCAGCCTTTAAGTCCGCGCGTAAGTGTCTCAAAAAAGCTTTGATAAAAAGTGACCCAAAAGAACTTCACTGTCCAGACCTCCGCCTACCCCAGGAAATTACATAAAGATTGAAAATAGCACAAAACTGTCTACATCTCTTACTGTAATACGGGGAAAACGATACGTAATATTATTACAAAGTCTAAAGAAACATCTGTCAGTTGCATTACAATATATTTCCACGCGACCTGGTATCAGATCGAGCGCACGAATAAACAAATAAGCAATGACCATCCAACGACTAGATATACGGGGTGTGTTTCCGTTTGACTGATTCCCCTTTAACAAGGGGCAAGTGTTAAGGGGAGGTTTCTTTTATTATTTTCAATAGATTTTTCTCAGCGAATAGTTTGGTGAGTAC
Organism: Sericinus montela; assembly: GCA_029286605.1. Lineage (NCBI taxonomy): Eukaryota > Metazoa > Arthropoda > Insecta > Lepidoptera > Papilionidae > Sericinus > Sericinus montela. Next base: position 709,324 of record JAGSMR010000103.1, read on the forward strand.
TATCAATGAAACGGGTAAGGATGTAGAATGAATAGGTGAAGAGGTAATGGTTAAGAAAATAGAAGCAGAGAGTCAATACTGCAAAGAAATGATGGAAGGGAAAGAGTGAAAGGATCGTGACTGACAGACCGCTTGGCAATCTGTTCTCTTTGTACGCTTCATTCCTAATGAGGTATATTAGGAATGAAGCGTAGACATACTAAATAACAAGAAAAAGTTTGGCTAACGTTGACATCTTATCACAATTTGATGCCTCCATATTCAAGTAACGTACAAACCCTTTTTTCGGCTGGTTTTTCGTCGATCGGAGATCCCGGGTTATATTCCTGGACGAGTCAATGTGAAAAACGTGTTAATTGGTGTGTAACATCGCGGCTCTTAAACAAGAGGACTAATTCTGATGCGGTTTTATTCTTTTTGAAAGCTCTTATGTTCGAGGTTATTTTAAGCTATAATTTTTTATGAATATATTTTTTAGGCGACAAGCTCACCATTTGTCAGGTGTCAACCACTCAAATTAATGTGCAATGCTTGTGTCTGGAGTTGGTTTACGTCAATAGTCAAATGGCGGACCGGAACCTGCGACGTCATGTTTCGCAGTCCGCACCCTGAACCATTAGGCTATTGCCGCTCTAACCGCTCTACGCCGCTCGTCGTAATTTGCCACAATTACGACGCTTGACAAGCGGATTTGCGATCCCAGCACCATACATCTTGCAACTTAGACGCATGCCCGCTCTATTGAATTGAATTTTGATCTGGTATTTTTTGAGGTGTTTATCTCGCAATATACATTTTAGAAGAAGATTTTATACATTTTAGTAGCCAATTACATTTTTGAAGCCAATTCCTTTATTCGCCTCTTACGACACCCACCCAAGAAACGAGAGGTTAATTCTTTCGCCCTTAACACACAACAAACTGACTGACTACTGATATAAAGAAATAAAGAATATCACGATAGCCGAGTAGTTGCGTGACTGGAATTCAAGTCACGAGAACCGAATTCGATCCCGAAGTGGTAGAGGTCCTAATGGGATTTTTTAAAACTTTTGTATGATGTATATCGTTTCTTATAAAGACGGCGGCAGGTCACCACCTGTCACGATGTCCCAAAAATGTCTTCGGTGGAAGATGGTGGATCGAAAGGACTTAATTGTCTAGATCTAAGTTTAACCCTACGAATGGCGTGAAGATATATATATTATTAGATAGATATATTTTATATATATTATTTTAATGAATATATATTTGTTTATGATGACTATTAATCAAACATTAATTAAGAATTCCCCCAAGAGGCAGGCTCGTACCAATGGGCGTTTCAAAAACTTATGTACGAATTATGTCGTTGGCTTGGACATTAAGACGGCGACGGACTCACCACCTGTCACGTTTTCCCGAAAATATTTTCGGTAGAAGGTGAGTCGAAGGGACTTAATTGTCAAGATTAGACCTCTGTCTACCCCTGTATTGGGAATTGCGTGAAGATGTTTATTTTATTTTAAAAAAATGTTAAAAATTAATCCTACTAATGTGTATAAAACTCCACTACGAGATCAAAAGATCGCGAAAAAAAATTATAATTTAAAAGCTCCGGGCCTGAATTCATCAGGCCCGTATTTACATATGTTAATTAAAAAACAAGAGATATAACAAATTATGATTTTAGGAGCAAGCGCTGACCTATCTCATCCCTCGGCTAAAATAATACAAAGGCGAAATTCCATTCGAATCAACCCTTAAATGATCTCATTTTAAAAGTCCTGGTAGCCAGTGGTTGGGTGATCGGAATTGAGGCAAGAGACTTACGTACAATCCCCAGGTGGCAGGCACGTTTTTCAAAAACGACGGTACGATTTATATAGTTGTCTTGGACGTAAAGATGGCGATGGGCACACCACCTGTCACGTTGTCCCAAAAATATTTTCAGTAGAAGGTGAGTCGAAGGACTTAATTGTCTAGATCTAAGTTTAACCCTACTAATGGCGTGAAGATATATATATTATTAGATAGATATATTTTATATATATTATTTTAATGAATATATATTTGTTTATGATGACTATTAATCAAACATTAATTAAGAATTCCCCCAAGAGGCAGGCTCGTACCAATGGGCGTTTCAAAAACTTATGTACGAATTATGTCGTTGGCTTGGACATTAAGACGGCGACGGACTCACCACCTGTCACGTTTTCCCGAAAATATTTTCGGTAGAAGGTGAGTCGAAGGGACTTAATTGTCAAGATTAGACCTCTGTCTACCCCTGTATTGGGAATTGCGTGAAGATGTTTATTTTATTTTAAAAAAATGTTAAAAATTAATCCTACTAATGTGTATAAAACTCCACTACGAGATCAAAAGATCGCGAAAAAAAATTATAATTTAAAAGCTCCGGGCCTGAATTCATCAGGCCCGTATTTACATATGTTAATTAAAAAACAAGAGATATAACAAATTATGATTTTAGGAGCAAGCGCTGACCTATCTCATCCCTCGGCTAAAATAATACAAAGGCGAAATTCCATTCGAATCAACCCCTTAAATGATCTCATTTTAAAAGTCCTGGTAGCCGAGTGGTTGGGTGATCGGAATTCGAGGCAAGAGACTTACGTACAATCCCCAGGTGGCAGGCACGTTTTTTCAAAAAACGACGGTACGATTTATATAGTTGTCTTGGACATAAAGATGGCGATGGGCACACCACCTGTCACGTTGTCCCAAAAAATATTTTCAGTAGAGGGTGGGTCGAAAGGACTTAAGTGTCTAGACCTCTGTCTACTTTTGTATTGGGAATGGCGGAAAGATATTTTTTTTCATGAACTTTTAAAGCTGAACTTTTTGTTATTAAATTAAAGAGACATGTAAAAAAGTACGGTGGCCCGGGTTCGAATCTCGCCCGTGCCAATTGATTTTTCAAATCTCCCTTTAATTTAATAATGAAATAAATACTGATTACCGTAGGTCACTGGGAAACACAAAAAAACCAGCGCCATGGCAAAAATATGTCAGGGCATCATGCTGGGTGTGCTCTAATTATATATCTTATATTTCTAGGAAACTATATAAATACACTATACAATATATTCGACAGAGTATGTAACTTGTCCATAAGTCGTACGTATACGCTTCTATAATAAAATCCCGGTAAATGCGCAAAGCCTGCCTATTAACAGGTTTAAGAAATGCATTAAAGAAACACTTTATTAGATTAGTTATTATAATATAAATGAATATATTAATAACAGCAACTCGCTCCGAAGTAGTATCTTGAAAATAACTCATCACATTTGTGTTATATATTATATTACAAAAAAAGATGATACCTACGGAGTTTCTTTCGCCTGTTTTTTCTCCGTTAGAGGAACCTCATTACGAAACGGTGGTAGATTAAAATTAACTATCGATAAATGAATGTACATAACAATTTCAATGAATAAATGATTTGATTTTATACATCTTCTTTTCTGAACAGACAAAGTTTTTTAGTTATGTAATAAGTATATATTTTATTAAAAATACTTATTACACGACTAAACAACTTTTGTGTCTTCTTCTAACTTTCTTTTCTAAAAGAGACAAAGTTGTTTAGTTGTGTAATAATTAAGTTTAATTAAGTTAATAAATACGTTAATAACATAAGTTAGCGTTACGCAGGGTTCACGGGAGAGCATTGATTATGTAATTAAAACTTGACATGTTTCGCAGATTTAGTTACGTACATTAGGTATATCTACCCCTGTATTGGTAATTGCGTGAAGATATTTATTTGTTTTATTAATAGATATTTTTATTCAACATTAGGAAGAGGACAGGCTTACTACCTGTCAAGTTGTCCTAAATAGGATTCGATGAAAACTGGGTCGAAAGGACTTCATACAGACTGCCTACCACAGTATGAGAAATAGCGTGAAGCTTAAGAAAATGCTTTAACACGTCAGACATTTGTAAATTTATAATGAACGTTAAGATCCTCAGCAATCCATTATCTGTCCGTCTGCTGTATGTCGTAGTGCTTTTAACTTAGAAGTTAAGTAATTTTGCGGTGCCGTTTGCAAGTGTTTAAGTTTGTTAGTTAGGTGCTTAAGTTATGTACTTTGGTAATTGAATTTGGTATGATGTTGTTAAATTAGTCTATACATCTACATATATGCTCCAATTTTATTTATATGTATATACTACCTGCCCCCGTGGCTTTGTCCGCCGTTTAACTCTTAATCGGAAACATAATTATTTTTCTAAAATAGAAGGAGCCTAAGTTACTTCTTATAACATCAGCTATATGCCAGTGGCAGTCCCATTAAAATTGGTCCAGCCGTTTCAGAGATTAGCCGGCACAAACAGACAGACAGAAAAATTGTAAATAAATGTTGGTATTTGGTGTATGTACCTTATACATTAGTACATTAACATGTAGAAAAACACGGTTATTTCAATATTACACACATATACTATAATTTTATTTATATGTATAAATATTTTTCTAAAATAGAAGAGAAAATTACACACATATACTATAATTTTATTTATATGTATAAATATACATACATAATTAAATTCACGATATCAGAGTTGTTGGGTGTTTGGAATTCAAGTTACGAGACCCGAGTTCGAACCCAAGTGAAAATCAGCGCTCATAATTGCCTCAGATGTAATGACATTGCTTTTTAATCGTTTTAGTGGTGATGGAGAATCGAAAGTATTTGACTTGTGTATAAAGCGAGCGGCCTCACCACTAGGCGACAATGGCTGAAGGCCTGCGTAAAAGCTAGTAACTTTTTAATTGTTATCGGTATAAGAATAATATCACCCCCAGGAAAGAGAGATCTTCCTGTCAGTGTCTTAAGAGGCGACTCAGGAAAGAGCCTGGCAAATGTCTACGGAAAGAAGGCGGACAATCATATCGAAAAATACCAGACTTAAACTCAGCAGATCGGCGACGGGAGGTATCTGGTATTGCGATCGCCAATCCGCTTGCCAAGCGTGGCGATTGTGTTAAATCCTCTTTAAGGGAGAAGCCTATATCTTATTTAACATACAAAAGTTTCATTCCGTGAGTTATTATCCTCATTTTAAATCACCGTAACAATATTTCTCCACGCTTCGGGTTGGCAGAGAATGCTTAAAGGCATTAAGTTCTCCCTTTGTATAACTTTCGTCTTAATACAATAAAGTGTAAATAAATTAATAAATAAAAATAAATAAATATCTTGACGGAATTCCCAGTACAAGGGTAGACAGAGATCTAGTCTAGACAATTTTACCACCTTTGACCACCTACCACCGAAGATATTTTTGTGACAACGTGACAGCCGTCATCCTGGGGATTGAATTCTGGTCTCTTAACTCGAAATTCCGACCACCCAACTCTCAGCTATTCCGACTTATTTAAATATGTAAATAAATATATCCTGCAGTGGAATTTTGGTTGTTAAGTAAGTAATAACAAACTAGTAAAAGCTTAGAATAAAAACCATTATACAGCTTATGGGATCACTGAACATATGACCGTTTCCCCGTTTTTAATAAGCGACTGTCCGGGGCCAAATGGGCCCCTCACGGCCAGTATCCGTGGCACGTCGCGTGTCAGGCGCGTGCCTATCATTATCTTCATAGATCATAGATACTTTTGGGGTGGATAGTTGCGTGAATTCTTTACTAGTCGGGGCGCAATTAATAGATGGGGTGAATGTAGTTTGTTTTTGTTTATTCGTCTATGTAAATATGGGTTGGTATTTTTGGGTTTGGCGCTTTAATATTCTGTATCCATACTATTAGGCTAATGTCATAAATATGAATTTATCTTTAGTATGTTTGTAAATTTCCGTGTGGTAACGGCGTAAGAATATTGCCACACCCTTTCTTCACGTGGGTGTCGTAAGAGGCGACTAAGGGAAACAGCGTTGAATGTCGTTATGGCAACCGATAGATGGCGGGATAACCATCTCTAAAAATATCAGACCAACTCAAAAATTATTTTTGAGACAAACCGAACAAGATCTTCGGTCTGATTATTTTGTTCTGATATTTTCAGGGCAACAGCGTATGAGGTGCGATTGGTCTGGTACTGCGACCCTACAAAAGGACACAAGACATTTTTATATAAATAAAATAAAAAAAGGCGAGGTAAAGGTTTTAATCGATCGAAATTCTACATTCGCAGTATAAAAAACGTCTCGTTAGCTAGCTTTAAATCATCCCATAGATCTGGCTTTGTCCGTTCAACCTTCTCTGTTCAAACCGTCCTCTTTTGGAACGCACTTTCTCATGAAATGAAAAAAATCACGAAATCAGAACATCAAAAAATCTTTACTAGTTGAAAATGGAACTAATTTTTATTTATTATTATTACATTTATGAGGATATAAATACATATTTATTTATCTATACATAATGTTGAATACGCATAGTAGCTAGTATATGTGCTAGTATATGGCTTGGAGATAAAGACGGCGACAGGCTCACCACCTGTCACATGGTTCCAAAATGAGCTCTGGTGAAATGTGGGTCGAAAGGACTTTAGTCAATTTATTGCCTGGATCTCTGGCTAGCCCTGCATTGGGAATTGCTTGAAGATAAAAAATGTTTGCCCCCAAACGGGGATTCTAACCGCGCCCTTAGCTTCGTATGTAAGGTCACAGTACACTAGGCTACAGAGTCAACGCTCTGTTCCATAACTATTTTCGTTGTTTGCTCGGTACCGTTTAAAAGTAATCACACTAGACAATTTTAACTATTTTTCTGGTCGTTCTATTCTCGGCAAGTCACGTTAAGTCTTTAAATCACGATAGCCGAGCGGTTGGGTGGTCGGAATTCGAGTCAAGAGACCTCGGGTCGGTCGTGCGATCCTCAGGTGACAGGCTCCTCCTACCAATGGGTTTTTTTCAAAAACTGATGGCCGAATTATGTTGTTGGATTGGACATTAAGGCGGCGTCGGGCTCACGACCTATCACGTGGTCCCATAAATATCTTCGGTGGAAGGTGGGTCGGAAGGACTTCATTGTCTAGACCTCTCTTTCTTGTATTGTGAATGCGTGAAGTAGGTAACAATCATTTTATATAAGTTTTTGTTTTTAACCGAGCACAAAGGAACTCTTTGCTTACGGCAACGCAATGAAATATTAAAAACAAAACTAAACGCGACTTCTTCTGATGTATTTGTTAAGTTCTCTATAACGAAGCTTTGTACATTTTTTCACGCGCGTTCACTTTGTTTGTGGACTTCTATAAAGAAAACAAATGATTTTATTTTATAGCAAAATTGCTGTAAGAAAAATCACTCTGTGTAATTATGGAATGTGTGAATTTATTTTTCAGCTTCAGGTAGTTTTTCTTCTTAAATAAAATAAATTTTCAGTGTTTCGCCAGAGATGAAATCAAAGGATAGCCAAGTGATTGGGTAATCGGAATTCGAGTCAAGAGACCTCGGGTCGGTCGTGCGATCCTCAGGTGACAGGCTCCTCCTACCAATGGGTTTTTTTCAAAAACTGATGGCCGAATTATGTTGTTGGATTGGACATTAAGGCGGCGTCGGGCTCACGACCTATCACGTGGTCCCATAAATATCTTCGGTGGAAGGTGGGTCGGAAGGACTTCATTGTCTAGACCTCTCTTTCTTGTATTGTGAATGCGTGAAGTAGGTAACAATCATTTTATATAAGTTTTTGTTTTTAACCGAGCACAAAGGAACTCTTTGCTTACGGCAACGCAATGAAATATTAAAAACAAAACTAAACGCGACTTCTTCTGATGTATTTGTTAAGTTCTCTATAACGAAGCTTTGTACATTTTTTTCACGCGCGTTCACTTTGTTTGTGGACTTCTATAAAGAAAACAAATGATTTTTATTTTATAGCAAAATTGCTGTAAGAAAAAAATCACTCTGTGTAATTATGGAATGTGTGAATTTATTTTTTCAGCTTCAGGTAGTTTTTCTTCTTAAATAAATAAATTTTCAGTGTTTCGCCAGAGATGAAATCAAAGGATAGCCAAGTGATTGGGTAATCGGAATTCGAGTAAAAAGACCCGGGTTCGATCCTTAAGAGATAGACTCGTAGCAATAAGTTTTTTCCAAAACTTTTGTATAATAAAAATAAAAATAAAATAACTTCACGTAATTCCCTATACAGGGGTACACAGAGGTCTAGTCTAGACAATTAAATTAAATTTCTCCTCATCAAGTAAGTTTGACTGGTAGAGAATGCCATATGGCATTAAGTCCGCTTTTGTTACCTTTTTTTTAATAAGGTGTTAACAGTAAAGCATAAATAAATAAATAAATAAATTAAGTCCCCTCCACCCACCTTCCACGAAAGATATTTTCGGGACAACGAGACAGGTGGAGATCTGGTCGCCGTCTTTATGCCCAAGCCAACGATATAATTCGTACATAAGCTTTTGTAAAATCATTGGTACGGCCTGCCACCTAGGGATCGAACTCTGGTCTCTTGACTCGAAATTCCGTCCACCCAACCACTTTGCTATCGTGACTCAATGTTATGGGATAATATTTTAAATACACCTGCTGTAATTATTCTCCGTATCAAAATTAGTTTGGAATGTTCTGACGTCACGGGTCCGTGACGTCACAAGATGGCGCTGGACTGATGGTATTCTCTTTTAAAACATGTAGTATTTAATTTCTACTTACGAAGCTCAATTACCTGAAACAGAAACAAAAGAAAACAAGTTAATATAATAATTATATCCTATGAAAACGTACAGGCAGTACTAAGCTACCGCTACTAATTGTCCGAATAATATTCCGCCCTCATTTCGAAATTATTGTTCCATTGTTGAAGTTTAAATTTAAGATAGCATTCAAAGAATATTTTTTGGACACACAAATTTCTAGACTCATTAATTAACCGAATATGAATTAGGTTTAATTTACATGTCCAAAATTAGTAGCTTATACGTTTTATGTATTAATTATTTATTTATAAGTATAAGTTAATTAATTAATTAATTAATTGCCAATGTACACTATGCTTACAGGAAAAACCCAATGCGATAGCTTAATCCCGATATTACTAAAGTATTAATAATATTGTATATTTATATTATAACAAATATATCTTAGCTAAAAGTCCTATAGCATATAAACCACATTGCTAAGCCAATGAGGCTCCAAGCTCTTCGGCAATGAGGTTGAGGTTTGCCGCTATATACTCAGTACTATTTTGTAATTAAAAAAAAAGTTAAAAGAAAAAAAAATATCATCACGCGATTCCCAATACATGGGTAGACAGAAGTGTTGGAGACTGAAGACATTTTTTGGGACAACGTGACAGGTTGTAAGCCGACACGATACAGTTCTCAATTAATTCCTTTCCACCTACCTGTCATCGATGCCTTTTTACACAACGTGACAGGTGGTGAGCCTGTAGCAGTAAATCATAAATAATATAATCGTACGATAAAAGGAATTAAAGTCACGACAGTTGATCGGGATTCGAGCCAAGAGACCCGAGTTCGATCCCCAACCGAAAGGTTCGTACGATTGAGTTTTTTATGAAAAACTTACGTACGGCTTTTATCGTTGGCATGGACAAAAATATTGCGACGGGCTCACCACCTGTAACTTAATTGTTTAAATCGTTCGCAGGTTTAAAAAAGTCATTGGTACGAGCTTACTAAGAGATCGAACTCGGGTCTATTCACACGAATCCAAACCACCCAACCACTTTGCTATCGTGACTCAATGTTATGGGATAATATTTTAAATACACCTGCTGTAATTATTCTCCGTATCAAAATTAGTTTGGAATGATCTGACGTCACGGGTCCGTGACGTCACAAGATGGCGCTGGACTGATGGTATTCTCTTTTAAAACATGTAGTATTTAATTTCTACTTACGAAGCTCAATTACCTGAAACAGAAACAAAAGAAAACAAGTTAATATAATAATTATATCCTATGAAAACGTACAGGCAGTACTAAGCTACCGCTACTAATTGTCCGAATAATATTCCGCCCTCATTTCGAAATTATTGTTCCATTGTTGAAGTTTAAATTTAAGATAGCATTCAAAGAATATTTTTTGGACACACAAATTTCTAGACTCATTAATTAACCGAATATGAATTAGGTTTAATTTACATGTCCAAAATTAGTAGCTTATACGTTTTATGTATTAATTATTTATTTATAAGTATAAGTTAATTAATTAATTAATTAATTAATTAATTAATTAATTAATTAATTAATTAATTAATTAATTAATTAATTAATTAATTAATTAATTAATTAATTAATTAATTAATTAATTAATTAATTAATTAATTAATTAATTAATTAATTAATTAATTAATTAATTAATTAATTAATTAATTAATTAATTAATTAATTAATTAATTAATTAATTAATTAATTAATTAATTAATTAATTAATTAATTAATTAATTAATTAATTAATTAATTAATTAATTAATTAATTAATTAATTAATTAATTAATTAATTAATTAATTAATTAATTAATTAATTAATTAATTAATTAATTAATTAATTAATTAATTAATTAATTAATTAATTAATTAATTAATTAATTAATTAATTAATTAATTAATTAATTAATTAATTAATTAATTAATTAATTAATTAATTAATTAATTAATTAATTAATTAATTAATTAATTAATTAATTAATTAATTAATTAATTAATTAATTAATTAATTAATTAATTAATTAATTAATTAATTAATTAATTAATTAATTAATTAATTAATTAATTAATTAATTAATTAATTAATTAATTAATTAATTAATTAATTAATTAATTAATTAATTAATTAATTAATTAATTAATTAATTAATTAATTAATTAATTAATTAATTAATTAATTAATTAATTAATTAATTAATTAATTAATTAATTAATTAATTAATTAATTAATTAATTAATTAATTAATTAATTAATTAATTAATTAATTAATTAATTAATTAATTAATTAATTAATTAATTAATTAATTAATTAATTAATTAATTAATTAATTAATTAATTAATTAATTAATTAATTAATTAATTAATTAATTAATTAATTAATTAATTAATTAATTAATTAATTAATTAATTAATTAATTAATTAATTAATTAATTAATTAATTAATTAATTAATTAATTAATTAATTAATTAATTAATTAATTAATTAATTAATTAATTAATTAATTAATTAATTAATTACGATTCCCAATACATGGGTAGACAGAAGTGTTGGAGACTGAAGACATTTTTGGGACAACGTGACAGGTTGTAAGCCGACACGATACAGTTCTCAATTAATTCCTTTCCACCTACCTGTCATCGATGCCTTTTACACAACGTGACAGGTGGTGAGCCTGTAGCAGTAAATCATAAATAATATAATCGTACGATAAAAGGAATTAAAGTCACGACAGTTGATCGGGATTCGAGCCAAGAGACCCGAGTTCGATCCCCAGGTGGCAGTCTCGTACCAATGGGTTTTCAAAACATATGTACAAATTACAGCGTAGGCTTGGCCATAAAGACGGCGACGGGCTCGCCACCTGTCACGTTGTCCGGGAACAACTTCGGCGGAAGACAGAGGTGTAGACATTTAATTCCTTTCGATACACCTTCCGTCGAAGACATTTTTTGGGACAACGTGACCGTTGGTGATCCCGTCGCCGTCTTTTAGTTCAAGCTAACGCTATTAATCGTACACACTCACAACGTACAATCGTACGTTAATCAACGTATTAATCGTACACACTCACAACGTACAATCGTACGTTAATCAACGTATTAATCGTACACACTCACAACGTACAATCGTACGTTAATCAACGTATTAATCGTACACACTCACAACGTACAATCGTACGTTAATCAACGTATTAATCGTACACACTCACAACGTACAATCGTACGTTAATCAACGTATTAATCGTACACACTCACAACGTACAATCGTACGTTAATCAACGTATTAATCGTACACAATCGTATACACTGTGGTCTGGACAATCAAGTGCTATCGACCCACCTTCCACCAAAGCTTATTTTGGGACAACATGACAGGCGGTGAACTCATCGCCGTATTAGTGTACAAGAGGACGGTATAATATACTTATATAATTTATATAGACATATACATATATATAAATACATGTATACAGCTCCAACATCCAAGAAACTTTAACCTAATATAAATATGGCTTTGTTAATTCCTTTCGAACCGAAATGTCTAATCTCTGCCCACCGTCTTACGTGAAGTAAGTGCTTAGTCGGTAGACCAATTAATCAGTTTTGAATAATTGTAAAAGAACAGTGCTAACTAGACGCTTTTAAGGCTTACAAAAGCAATTTATATCAGCGGGCAATTCCCCACTGCAATATATCAAAGTCAGCGCTATCTGCTAACTGATCTGCTCGACTCATTTAAAGCCTTGAGTTCGGTTTATGAATACTTATATATGTTATAAGGAAACATTGTTGGTTTGTATGTATTTATTTATTTATTTATTTATTTATTTATTTATTTATTTATTTATTTATATACATACGCAACCAGTTAGACTAATGGGTTGTGACAGTTTTCGAAGCTAATGGTTGCGTGTTCGACTGGTTATGATTAATATACATATAAAAAATTCTTCAGGCCATTCACAATACTGGGGTAGACAGATGTCTAGACAATTATGTCCTTTCGATCCACCTTCCACCGAAGACAATTTTGAAACAACGCGACCGTTGGTGATCCCGTCGCCGTCTTTTAGTTCAAGCTAACGCTATTAATCGTACACACTCACAACGTACAATCGTACGTTAATCAACGTATTAATCGTACACAATCGTATACACTGTGGTCTGGACAATCAAGTGCTATCGACCCACCTTCCACCAAAGCTTATTTGGGACAACATGACAGGCGGTGAACTCATCGCCGTATTAGTGTACAAGAGGACGGTATAATATACTTATAAAATTTATATAGACATATACATATATATAAATACATGTATACAGCTCCAACATCCAAGAAACTTTAACCCTAATATAAATATGGCTTTGTTAATTCCTTTCGAACCGAAATGTCTAATCTCTGCCCACCGTCTTACGTGAAGTAAGTGCTTAGTCGGTAGACCAATTAATCAGTTTTGAATAATTGTAAAAAGAACAGTGCTAACTAGACGCTTTTAAGGTTTACAAAAGCAATTTATATCAGCGGGCAATTCCCCACTGCAATATATCAAAGTCAGCGCTATCTGCTAACTGATCTGCTCGACTCATTTAAAGCCTTGAGTTCGGTTTATGAATACTTATATATGTTATAAGGAAACATTGTTGGTTTGTATGTATTTATTTGACTTTTTTTAGACTAACAATACAGTAAACATTTTGTAAGTTTTTATGGGATTTTTTGGACTAACAATATTTTGTTTACGGAAACAAAATTATGATAATATTTACCATACTCATTAACTAAAAACTATTATACACGTAGAGCCCTATTCGACATGACCATGCCATGACGACCAAGACCGCTGGCTGCATTTCCACGTCGAATGGCTAGACTTAACCGTTGAGCGAGATAAGAACCAGCGCTCTTGTCACCTTTATGGGATTATATACATAGGTAAAAAGTCACGATAGCCGAGTGGTTGGGCGGTCGGAATTTCGAGTTAAGAGACCCGAGTTCGATCCCCAGGTGACAGTCTCGTACCAATGGGTTTTTCAAAAAACATATGTACAAATTACAGCGTAGGCTTGGCCATAAAGACGGCGACGGGCTCGCCACCTGTCACGTTGTCCGGGAACAACTTCGGCGGAAGACAGAGGTGTAGACATTTAATTCCTTTCGATACACCTTCCGTCGAAGACATTTTTTGGGACAACGTGACCGTTGGTGAGCCCGTTGCTCTCTTTATGTCTAAGCCAAGAATGTATATCGTCCATTTTTTTTTTAATAAATCCATTAGTGACCCTGATAGAACTCGGGTCTCTTGACTCGAATTGCTATCACCCAACCTATCAGGCTATCCTGACATGTTGTTGAATATTGCGATAGCTGATATTACGTTACAGCACGCAAACACCACTCAGGTGCTAAAATTGCCACCTTTCGTGAATTTAAAATGTTGTTTCTCTAGCCCTCCGTGTTATTTTCCCAGCGGGAACTATGACACACTTACATTCGTTGGTAATTCCAAAAGCCAAAAGGTTTTTTTTTTAATTAAATTACTTGGTTTTTTTTTTTATTATAGATTATGTTGGTGACAAGAGGCTTGGTTTTTTTCTTGCTAACGGTTAAGTTAGGAAATGTAGCTAGCGTTCTTGGTACCATGTCACGAGGAGCAGTGCAGGTTCTACGATTGTAGTTTTTAGTTAATAGATAATAGTATTGTAAATATTTACTTAATATTGTTGCTGTAAATAAAGTATGACATGTAAATAAAGTAATTTCGAGTCAAGGGACCGATCCTCAGGTAGTAGGCTCGTACCAATGGGTTTCTCAAAAGCTTATGTACGAATTTATCGATGGCTTGGACATAAAGACGGCGACGGGCTCGCCACCCGTCACGTTATCACGAAAATGTTTTCGGTGGAAGGTGGGTCAAAGGGACTTGTCTAGACTAGACTTCTGTCAACCTCTGTATTGGGAATTGCGTGAAGATATTTATTTATTTATGCTGTTTAGGTATGATTAAAATTAGGTTACTTGATTCTCAATCAATTGTACTAATACTTAGTTTTTCGGTTTTAATTTCTATTATATTTTAAATTTATGTTAGTGTAAGACATGAAATTATTTATTTGTTTATATGTATTTATTTATTTATTTATTTTTATTATGCAATTTTATTGATTTTTAAAGCATATTTATGCTGAACTTTTATGTTATTAAATTAAAGAGAAATATTATGTATTTATTTATTTATTTATTACTGTATTACATCGCCACATATATTATAACTTTATTTTATTTATAAGTCACCCAGAACTACATGCATACGTGAGTAGTACAAATTCTGAAACAGATCGCAGTCTCGAGATAGCCATGACATTGATGTACCGCTGTCGGGAACTGCTCACTGATACTAATTGCTTAAGAAATGCCTTTACGAGGGTCTCATTAATATTCTTTTCTCGCAACTCGGTAGAAGGAAGGTAATGTTTTCTATGTGCACTATAGAATATGTTTTGTAATTTATAATGTATTTTTAAGTAATTATATTCGATGACGGATATTTTTCGCTTTACTATTTATATATCGTCGACGACTATGTTCTATCTGATCGGCTAGATCCCCCAGACCCTGGCTTTGCGAAGAGATGTTGCATCTCTTTGCACATTTTACAAGATGTACTACGGGGAGAGCTCTGAGGAATTCTTTCCGGACCGATACGACTTAGGGACCTTCAAGAAAAGAGCCATTTCCAACCACCATATATTTTTTTTTCTCTTTAATTTAAAAATTCATTAAGCTAACGGCTTTAAGCAACCAAATTTTGGCTAGACGGTCGTGTTACTGTAATAATTATTTCAATCTATATTTAATCAACTGTAACATTTGATATTTCTGATAAAATTAAAGTAAGTCATAAGAAAGAAACTAATTCTTTTTTTTAATGTTCCTTTACTGCAAGACAAAAGATCCGGTCGGGATTACATTTACACACGCAAACATTTGGAGATGTTTATCAACTCCTTAGTGCGTTTAAACTCTAATTCATTAACCATTTGTGTGAAAATTACAGAATGAGTTCCTTTGCGTGAGATCTTCACTTTGATTAACGAAATAGTTTAATTATGAGTGGTAATTATTGAGTTAAATAGTGTTTTATGTATATTAAAACCTAACACTCATTTTAACATTTCTTTTCTTTAATATCTTCATGCTATTCTCAAGACAGGGGTAGACAAAGGTCTAGATTATTGAGTTCTTTCGACTTACCACCGAAGAATTGTTTTGGGACAATGTGACAGTCGGTGAGCCCGTCGCTGTCTTTATGTTCAAGCGAACGTTACGGTATATAAGTATTACAAAAAAACCCATTGGCCTTGGGAGTCGAACTGGGGTCCATTGACCCGAATTCCGATCACCCAACCACTCGTCTATCGCGACTTGTTTTAATGCAGTTCAGTTATCGGTATTAGAAATTTAATTTAATTATGTTACGGTCCAGAAATATCCTGCAGTAAATCAGCTGTCTAAGATCTTAGAGTTCCAAGTGACCCAAATTCGCTCCCTGGCCGGCACAGTTAATAGAAATTTTAATGCTGTATTATTATGATCTCAATTTCTCTATCTCTCTCTCTGCCATTCGATTTTCATTAATTTATTACGGCTTACCAGATGATGATGTTGATTATATCATCTGTTTTTGGTTCAGGGGTGACAATAAAATATTTAAATATTAATGTATGATGTATATCATAAGTTTTCATTGTGGCGCTAGCTCTGAGGTCCCAGGTTCGAATCACGGTTGGGTCAAGGTAGAAAATAATTTCTACATTTTCTCGGTTCTAGGTGTTTGTGGTACCTTCGTTGTTTCCGATTTCCATACCTCAAGTGCTTAAGCTACTTATTTTGGGATCAGAGCAATGTATGTGATGTTTTCTTTATTTATAAATATAAAATACATAATTTTAAAGCCTACTAAGTACAACTGCAAGAATGAACATATAAGCCTCTCCCGTAAGTGAGGGTTTGCGATTAAAGAAAACAGCCTTAGTTTCTCGCAGTCGGTTAATTTAAATAGTGTCACTATATCTATATAAATAGACATTCAGAAGCTTTTGTGGAAGCGTTAGCTTGGATGTAAAGAAGGCGACCGGCTCACCACCAGTCACGTTGTCCCAAAAACATCACGGAAAACGGTCGGTTGAAAATACCTAATTGTCTAGATCTCTGTCTACCCCAATTTTGGGAATGGCGTGAAGACATTTTTTTAAATTAAAACGAATTACAAGCGAGTTATTTGAAAATTTGTGTTAATTTCCTATAAAATTTTTCTTGACCCGAACATAAATCACTGGAAAATTAACAGACATTTTATCGCAGCCAATTTATCAAGAATAGCCTTTAGGGTGGTTAGAATTCCGACAAAATTGGATAATTTGTGAATTTCTCCCGTAAAATTATTCGAAAGTTCCTCGATTTACGCACGCTTTTGACTCTTTTCGAAGGTATTAATTACATCAAGATTTCAATATACCTCGTTTATTTAATTTGAAAATTATTTAGAAAATATCTTCACGCTAATTCCAATACAGATGTAGACAGAGGTCTAGGCGATTAAGTCCTTTCGACCCACCTTTCACCGAAGAAAATGTTTTGGACAACGTCAACTCTGACAGAACAGACAGGCCAGTCGCCGTCTTTATGTCCTTATGTACATATATAGATAGGGACACCATCACATACATTGCTCCGATCCCAAAGTAAGATGCTAAAGCACTTATGTAATGGGAATCGGAAACTACGAAGGCACCACAAACCCCCAGACCCGAGAAAATTTTGAAAAGTGGTTGTTCTACATTGACTTGGAAAAAGTTCATTGATACACCTATCACCTGGGGATCGAACTCTGGTCATGTGACTCGAATTCTAAACACCCAACCACTCGGATTTTTTTTATTTAAATAATATGTTATAGTGGCAATATCGTCACTTCTCTCACAAATGTGAAAAGCATTTAAAAATAATCCTGTAAAAGTACAGATAAGAGATCGCTGTACCATTCACCGGTCTCCTAATTTTTTGTCTGGTTTTTATTCCATATGGTTATCCCGGCATCTGTCGGTAGCCATCGATATAGTCTAGACTTTTATTGTCGTTCGTTGCCTATTTCAATGCAGATGGGATAAAAATAACATACATATTCTAAAAGTGCGAAAAATATACAAGTATATAATAAAAAATATATATACGAAACAGGTATGGAAGGATCGTGACACTTGGCGATCTGTTCTCTCTGGCCACAACGTCAGGGACTGTGCGTGAAGATAAGCAATTATTTATGACCGTAATTGAATATGTGTTTGATAACTTAATTATTTAATCGCCTTCTAGAGAGATAGCACACATGTCTCTCTCATAAGGAGGTTGTGCCACGGTTCGCTTGTGTAATGGGTGATCTAGTACCAGTCAAATCGGGCAATAAACACTGCTTTTCGTCCCTGGCCTGCTTAACTATGGTGTAATATTTAACTGGTTTAATATCTGTCTGTACGACGCTAAAAATAAAAAAAATATCTATAAGAAATTTGTTGTCACGATGGCCTAGTGGTTGGGTGATCGGAATTCGAGACAAGAGACTCGAGATCGATCCCCGAGGTTCATAACAATGGGTTTTTTCAAAAACTTATGTACGATTTATATAGTTTGCTTGTATATAAAGACGGTGACGGGATCACCACCTCATGTTGTCCAAGAATATCTTCGGTGGAAGGTGGGTCAAAAGGACTTAATTGTTTAGACCTCTGTCTATCCCTGTATTGGGAACGTCGAGAAGATATTTTTATTTATTTATTTTACAAGAAATCCTCTCCCAGAAACTATTCTTTAACTGTAGATTTAAACTTCTTTCCACACGTCATGTTTCTCACTACTCATTTTAAGTTTCATTACGAATTATAGACCTTATTATTATTCAAGTTTTATTTATATTCATCAGCAAATATAAGTCAGCCTTTGAATTATTCACTTGTAAGTCTTTCTGTTCGGGAGTATAAGGAATAAGTAATTAATATAAAAAAAAAATATCTTCACGCAATTCCCAATACAGGGGTAGACAGAGGTCGAGTCTAGACAATTAAGTCCCTTCGACCCACCTTTCACCGAAGATATTTTCGGGACAATAGTAATTAATATGGTTAAATAATATGCTGCTCCTTGCTCCACAAAAAGCGACAGGCGCTTTTACACACTAGTATATTTCAGAATGCAACGACGGGCTCACCAACTTACACATTGTCGCACAAAAAGTCTTCAGTGGAAGGTGGGTCGTAAAACACTCAATTGTCTAGATCTCTGTCCACTCCTGTATTGGGAAATACGTGAAGGTATTTTTTGTAGACTACTCAGTATATATTTTGTATCTTGAAAAGCTCTCAGTAAATGTATACAAAGAGCTTTCAGCACAATTTTATATCTAATTATGTTCGTGTCTGTTTGTAGCCGTTGATTCATTTACAATGCGTGTTACGGGATAAAGATGGAGTGAATTTTTAAGCCTAAAGGGGAATACGGGTACCGTTTGCAGATGCCAGAGTGGAGTGCATGTGTTAAAGTATAATTAAACTAATTAAGAGTGTTTACGTAATGAAGTGTTTATTGCACGTAAATGAACAACTTTTCCTGGACGTGTAAATACAACAAGCGTTCTTGGGACATTGCCACGAGTGTAGTAGTTTTTTTTATAATAATATACCTTCTCGCCATTCCCAAGAATGTGGTAAAAGATGTCTATACAATTGAGTCCTTTCGACCTTCCTTCCACTCAAGACATTTTTTGGGACAACGTCCAACCAACGATATAAATCATATATTAGGTTTAAAAAAAACTCATCGGTACGAGCCTCCAATGATGTAAATCGTAAATGTTTTGCAAAAAAACCATTGGTAGCCTACCACCTGGGGATCGAACTCGGGTCTATGAATCGTACTGTTAACCCGTGAATTTGGATTGGGTTTTTAAAAAAAGGATTTTGATTTTACTCACTTATATAATGGATATTAGAACAATTATAATATTGTCTATAGACAACCGCTCGGTTTCGAAGATGGAATCAGACTGAACTGCCCCAGGGCGATTGTACTAGTTATAGTCCGAGTCCTGCTTACATCTGTGGTAAGAAGAATGCAAGATCGGCGATAACCCTTACAAGGCTCGGGTGTAACATCAACTCCTTTAGAGGAGACTTTGGGGTTAAAACAAAGTCTCTGGTTTAAATTCTAGTTCTAAGAGGGGCAACAGGATTACTCAACACTATTTGAGGGTCTTGTTGCTCTGTGATATCTATTGTTGTTAGGGGAGGTTGAGGTGGTGTTTTATTTAAGTTAAATTTGAATTGAAAGGCTCGGTTGCTGCCAGACTTACAAAATGTTATTTTCTTAAGAAAGAAGTAACCTAAGATTAAAATAATAAATGTCCCGTATTTCACGATGTGCGGGTTTTGCGTATCTCTAATAGGTTCCAAACTATTCAGGATGGAATTTACTCTTACTTTATTTACTGAATTAAAATCGTCCAAATCGATATTTTGCAAGTGAATAGGGGAAACACTATTTATAACATTATTTAATGTAATTAAGTCACAAGTGTCGTTGATTAGGCTAAAATCAGGTATATAATTAATAGGTGAAGTGATATTGAGGATATCAAATTTTGGTATCAATGTTGTGCTTTTACAGTAGCCAATACAATATTTCGGGATATTTATAATACCTGAGCCCACATTGTTTGTTTCGTATAATTTAGAGTGAACACAGTCAATTGAGATTTTATTAGGTGCTGATTGTACATAAATCCACGTACTATTTTCTAAAGGTTTCCATATGTCTAGTTTTCCTAGTATTACTTTTGTTTCACACTGTAGCGGTTTTTCACTGATAACTTTAGATAGTAATTCACTTTCACATGTGGGTTTAGCGTCAGTAAAGTACACGTTTACGATGTCGCAGATGAAGTTTCCTGGGTTTACAGATTTACAAATATCTAGGTTGTTGAAGACGCAATAGTGTGATTTGTCTTTGGTCATTGCTATGTATTTGTTACCAGGTATAATAAGACTAAATGCTTCCGGGTCTTTGAGGTTGTAAGGTGCAGGGAGTGCAATACTATGGAACAATACATACTCCTTAACGTTTACCAGCGGCATTTGTTAAACAAATATAATCTGATTACTAGTATAATAACAAACTAACTTAGAAATATTTAAAATGAGATAAATGAAATTAATATCTAAATTTACAGGCAATTCGAGGTCACTGGGTAGGTGTCTGTAACTATCGGCAAGCTCTTGGTGTAATTGGCTCGGTGTTATTATTGCAGGATGTAGGATATTTTGGCTACTAAAAAAAATGGCGTTAGTGACGTCTTCCAATTGAAATGATAAGGTATGTATCGATGTTTCTAGCATATCTAATATTTCGTTGATACTGGTAAGTATTTTTAATCCATTAGTCATTTCAGTAATATTTTTAACATTTATAGAGAGCTAGTCGTTGAGGTTAGCTTCATTAACATTAATTTTGTATAGTGTGTTATTATAGTTTGTTAATATTGAGGTAGTAACCAAGATATTTTCATACATTAATGAAGCTAACTGTTTTTCATTTGTCTGTAAGGAACTTATTGCTTCATCGTATCTTATACAATCATTTTCGTCTAGTGAACCAAAGATTTGCTTAATGATAGTGCCTAAACCTCCTATCCATGCACCTCGCTTAGTTTTATTGTCTACTAAATGTGAGATAGAGGCAAACTCTTTACTAATGTCAAGAAACCGCGCTGTCATTGGCTGTAACAGACTCTGACATTCTGCGTTAATTTCTATAATTCGGGTTTGATGACACAATTGTCTTGTGGTTTCTAGAGCTGCTTCAATATTCTTAATATGGGGCCCAAAGTGAGAAATATCTACCAGTAGCACAAGTTTTAATTGAACATTATTGATTTTTAGTTTTCCTAAGTAATTGTAATAGAGACCTGAACTCGTGGTAATAGGCTGGATGAAATCCGGTTGGGGTTCTCCCCGAGCTGAACTGTAAAATAATAGTTACTAAAGTAAGTATATTCTATTTTATTTTACTTTTAACTTATGTACTATATTACTACTAATGTTAATGTTGTGTTTCAGATTCAATGACTTGCGACATGGTGCTGACGGCATCCAAAATATCTCAAGGTAGGTATTTATAATTATTAACAGCAACTTCTGCTGGTTTCACTTGGACAAAATGGTGTGTGACGTGACGCCTATTGATCAATAAGGTAAGTGACTTTGTAAGGGCCCTTCCATTGAGGAGAGAGGGCTTTTCGCATTCTTAAATGATTTTTGAGATAGACATAGTCTCCAGTTTTATACCGAGCAGTCCGACTATGGTTATCATAATAAGACTTTGAAGTTTCTTTCGATTTTCTGATAAACTCGAGAGCTTTTTCTCTCGAGTATTTGAGTCTGTTTTGTAACATTTTCACATACTCAGGGTATGTGGTTCCCGACGGTTCGTTATAAATGGAATTAGGTAGAAATGGTTTTACTCCGAACGTTAGTTCGAATGGGGTGAAATTTGTAGTGCAATGAACCGCAGTGTTATATGCGAGCATTGCAGTATACACATAGCGAGGCCAATTAGTTTGGTCAGTTAATATATGATTTGAGATATTCTTTCAGGGTTGAATGGCTCCGTTCTAGGGCGCCTTGGGTTTGTGGATGATAAGGAGAGGACCAGAGGTTTTTAATTTTGAGGAACTCACAGGTTTTCTTGAACAGGTCTGAGGTAAAATTAGTACCCTGATCGGTGAGGATAGTCTTTGGGATAGCAAAGGTGGAGATATAATGAAGTAGACACTCGCTTGTTTCCTCAGCTGTTGTACTGCGGATAGGATAGGCGGAGGAAAATTTGGAAAAGTCGTCTTGAATGGTAAGTATGTATTTCAATTGTGCAGTTCCTGATTCAGGGAGTGGTCCAACTATATCCAAAGATGTACGTTGGCAAGGTGCGGTGGAACTATTGGTAATTTGCATCGGTGCACGGTTAATTTTTCTGAGGGCTTTATTTTCCTGACATTACTTACATTGTTTTACGTAGGACTCTATGTCACTACGCATGCCCTTCCAATAATATAGTTGTTTAATACGGCTATACATGCGGACAGAGCCAAGATGTCCTGCTATCGGGATATCATGATTTTCGCGAAGGATTTTAGCTAATTCGCTGGGTACTGGGTAGATTATGTTGTTGTGATATATGTGAATTTTTATTTCGCTATTATGGAAAAGGTAAGTTAATATATTATAGATTTTTATAAAAGAGTGTTTTTCAAAAGGATTTTTCAGGTCGGAAATGCCGATTTAATAAGTGTCTCCAAACACCACTAATTCGTTTCTTAAAGTTCGTAAAGTTGTGAATATTTCGGGATATGATGCTTCATCAAAGTGATGTACCTTAGTGAAAAGAAGATAATATATTTAATCTCGGATTTATAATTTTGTAAATGAAAAAGGCTCTTTTTCAGAATTGTATATGGTAGGGTTAGTTTGAGCATCGCCTATGACTTCTGAAATGTAAGGGTTGGATTCGTCCAGGTCAATGGACGTAGGAATGAGGATTATTTTGGCAGGACATTTTAACAGGCTTTCGTTGTGTTCTATAATTTCAGTGTTAAAGGAATTATTTTTGTTTGCAATTGCCTTCAAGAAGGAAGAATAGTCATCAATAGGAATATCTATATTTGTGCTTGTTGATGGTGTAGGTTCATTGTCGAGTTGAATTTCATGTGGGGCTGAAGGCTGTGACGTGGATTGAGGTAAATCGGATCCATTATTGTTTTTTGTTTCAGGAGGAGCTAAAGGCTGTGATGAGGATTGCGGTAAGTCGGATCCATTATTGTTTTCTGTGTCACTTGGACTGGGAAGATCTGCAGTAGATGAGCCTAATTCTTCGGGATTGAAGGATGGTGGTGTTAGTAGCAGACCCATTAGATCTCGGTCTAATTCGGGAGAAGAGTTCTCGGGAAGGATAGGATTTACAGGATACCGGAATAAAGCGTCAGCATTAACATTAGTTTTGCCCTTCTTATATTGGATATCATACTCAAATTCTTCTAATTTTAATCTCCAGCAGATCAATCGAGATCCCGGGTCTTTACAATTAAATAACCACTGTAGTGGTTTGTGGTCTGTTAGGGTTTTGAAACGACGGCCATAAAGGTAAGGGCGAAAGACTTTAGTGCCGAAAACGATGGCAAGGCATTCTTTTTCTGTGACGCTGTAATTGTTTTCTGCTTTGTTCAGCGTACGAGAGGTGTATGCAATAGGACGATCCTTACCAACAGGTCCTTGGGATAAAATTGCGGATATGGCATGATTTGAAGCGTCATATGTTAAAAGGAAGGGTTGTGTGAAATCTGGATATGATAGGATTGGAGCAGTGGTAAGTATGGATTTAAGTGACTCAAAAGCAAGTTGTTGCTCATTGAGCCAATGAAAAGGGGCATCTTTCTTAAGTAGAGATGTGAGATGTTTAGCTAATTTGGTGAAGTTAGGGATGAATCTTCTATTATAGGATACTAGCCTAGGAATGATTTGATTTCTTTAGGATTTTGAGGAACTGGGAATTCTGAGACTGCCTTTATTTTATCCGGATTTGGTTTGACGCCGTCTTCGCCTATGATATGTCCGAGGTACGCTACTTCCTTACGAAGAAATTCGCACTTATCGGGCTGAAGTTTTATGTTGAAACTTCTACCTTCCAAAAACTGATGAACTCTTGTCTAAGAGTTCATAGAAGGTGCGTTTTTAAGGCCAAACGGCATTTTACTGAATTGAAAATATTCTTCAGGCACGGAGAATGCAGTTTTCTCAGCATCCTCAGGGTTTAAAAGGATTTGATGAAAGCCGGAAGCAAGATAAAGTGTGGAAAAGTACTTTCTTTTACCCAATTGATCGAGGATTTCTGGTATCTGAGGGATAGGATAGGTTTCTCCTATGGTTATGTCGTTCAGCTTTCGATAATCGATCACGATTCGCTATTTAAGTTGGCCTCGTGAGTCTGCCTTCTTGGGGACAACCCAAATCGGTGAGCTCCAAGGTGAAGAAGATGGTTCAATGATTCCCTGTTAAAGCATATTATTTATTTGAGTCTCGACTTCCTTTTTATGACATGCAGGGAATCTATAGGATTTTGTTTGGATAGGATTATTAATTTCGTGGCGAATAGCGGAGGTATGTGTTAGTCTGTCTGCGGGTAGATGGAAGATATCTGAGTATTAACCCATAAATTCCACGTCATCAAAGATATAAGCGTCTGCTGTATGCGTTCTTCGGAAATGGCGAAATTAATTGCTTCGTTAAGCGTCTTAGGAGATTTACATCTCATCTTTAATATTTGAAATTGAAGCCCCATTGGTGAAGCCCTATGAGGAATTGGTGGAGAGCTAAATCCTCCATAGCCGCAGTGCGACCTGGTAATTCTTTGGCTTTTACATTTGATAATGATATTTCTGTCAATAGCTGTGAGAGGTAGGTCTCCATCCGTAAAGAATATTGACTTACGTTTTCCTGCGGGCCCAGCCTACTCTCCTGAAGATCGGCGAGAAGATGTGAATAGTGTTTCCGCTCACTGAATTGTGCGACCAAGAACTCTTTGAGCTGGTCACATGATGAGAATTCCTTAATGGAACATGCTACTTCCGCCTTAACGTTTAATTGGCTAATTATAAATTTAAATAAGATGGATCTCTGGGCCTCTGTAGCGAGCTCAAACGCGTTGTCACAGTGTGCAAGGAATGAGTTAAGAGTTTCCCTGCTGCCAATATATGGTTTAATAAATTTAAATAGGATGTTAAGGTCTATTTCTGCCATTGCGAGAGATGCTGTGGTTTTCCTAGTTACACGAGGTGAAACAATAGGAGAATTAGCTGTATCACTTGTGACCTGTTCCGATACGGGAATATCGATATATAATTGTTTAGTTTCTTCGGTTTTCACCACTTTTGGCATAATTAGTATTAAGAACCAGATATAAAGTCACAAGTAGTGATAACAAACATAAATTACAATTTATACAATGCACGTGGAATGTTATAATATAAACACTAGGATGTTTATGTAGACTAACTTCGATTTTATCTTCGACCTAAACTAAACAATGACCAAAAACTTACAGCATCAGCAAAGCGTAGGCGGTTGATAATAACACGGCGGTCGGCAAGGCTGCATGCGCGACTCTGTAGTCGTCTGGCGGATGAACGCGATGTTTCAACGAGATGATTTAATTACTTTCAGGTATGGACCGGTGCCGGATGAGCAAATCTTTTCCAGGATTTGGTAGAATTTTTTTTTTCACCACGATAGGATTAATTCACTTTAATTCACACAGGTGAGGACACATTATCATTTATGATTAAGGATCCGGAGCGAGTCTGTACAGCAGCGCCTAGGCACTGAGAATTTCCGGATCCCACCGCTGCCACCAAATGTTAACCAGTGAATTTGGATTGGGTTTTTAAAAAAAGGATTTTTATTTTATACACTTATATTATGGATATTAGAACAATTATAATATTGTCTTTAGGCAACCGCTCGGTTTGGAAGATGAATCAAACTGAACTGCCCCAGGGCGATTGTACTAGTTATAGTCCGAATCCTGCTTACATCTGTGGTAAGAAGAATGCAAGATCGGCGATAACTCTTACAAGGCTCGGGTGTAACAGTACCAATTAGGTTTTTCAAAAACTGATATACCATTTATGGCTTGGACATTAAGACAGCGACAGGATCACCACCGGTTACGTTATCCCATGCAATTTATTTGGTGAAAGATGATTCGAAAGGACTTAATCGTCTGGATCTCTGTCTACCCTAGTATTGGGAATGGCGTGAAGATATAGTTATAAATATATTTTATGCATTCATATACATTTGTTATTAGTCGAACAATTTACGACACACTAAAGAAGTAACTTATGAAGGGTTACAAACCACGCTCCTCAAACTCAAAGAATAAGAAGCAAAGTGGGAAACTTGTTTACATCTGATAAATGAAAGGGTCATAATTTTAAAACATAAAGGGCTTGTTCTGTAACACATACCGTTTTGCGATATTACCCCGGGGCTACGTGCCCTGCTTTACCCCATTTTTAGGGAGATTGTTATCGGCAATGTTCTGTAGGTCTTATTTTTCTAACCTTTCATGTGGTGTTTTCGGCGGGGGTTGTTTTAAAAGGTTATTTTCAGTTAAAAAAATAATATATCTTAACGCCATTCTCAATACTGGGGTAGACAGAAGTCTACTTTAGACATAAAGACGGCGATGGGCTCACCATCTGACACGTTATCCCAAAAATATCCTCGGTGGAAGGTGGGTCAAAGGGACTTGATTTATTTATTTATTCTTTATTGTTACACCTTATACTAAGGGCTACAATGGGCGGACTTAATGCCTGGTGGCATTCTCTACCAGTCAACCTTTGTTATGGTGAGAAGTAGATGGCAGGTGCTAACAAGAAAATATAGATTAATGCTCTAATAAAAAATATATACATATATATATATATACATATAAATAATAAATATTTTATGGAAAAATACATACATGTATTATATAAACTAAACGTACATAATTATACATAAATACATAAATAATATATATAAAATATAAACATATAAATATATACAAAAATATATATTAATGATTCTTAAGATAATACTCACGAACTAATCTCTTGAACGAATAGGCATTCGGAGCAGATTTTATCTTCAAAGGTAGGGCGTTCCAGAGTAGTGCAGCTTGTACCGTAAAAGTATCCTGTATTATGTTGAGGAATGTGAATCCTATGTTGGTTTATGGAGCGAGGTGCTCTGTCATGAGTAGATTGGAGATGTTGAAAGTTATTTCTTAGGTAAGCAGGAGAATTAGAGTTAGTCAATACAGAATACAACAGAAACAGAATTCGGGAGCTACGCCTTTGACGAATGGGAAGCCATTTAAGCTTGGAACGGTAAGAGGAGATATGGTCATATTTACGTAAACCGAAAATAAATCTAATACAGTTGTTGAGAAGGCGCTCTAGTTTGTCGAGACGTGTTTGGGATAGATCTGGATAACATACATCGGCATAGTCGATAATGGGCAATACCAGGGACTGAACCAGCAAAAGCTTAGTTTTAAAGGGAAGGAAATTTTTAAGGCGGTAGAGTGAACGTAAAGTGGCATTGACTTTTCTGCTTATTTCCGCAACCTGAAGTTCCCAGCTTAACGACTGATCCAAATGCAAGCCTAGATCAACTACGGTATTAGAAATTGGAATTAATGTTCCATTATAATAAATAGGAGAAAGGTTACCGTAATCAATCCTGGCCAGCATCCTAGGACCACCCATTACTATGGCTTTACATTTTGTTGGGTTGACGGTAACACCATATCTAATGGACCAATCCTAATTAACTCAAGATTTTTATTGAGCTTAAAAATACAGTTATTGAGATCACCCACTTCCGATTTATCGTAAAGCTGAAGATCGTCTGCATACAGATGATACGAACAGTTTAAGACAGTGGTGATGGAGTTAATAAATAACGAAAACATTATTGGAGAAAGTATACCGCCTTGCGGCACAGAGTCTACATCCGCCCAGGCAGAACATTGCTGTCCTAAGCGGACTGACTGTTGGCGGCCGCGAAGATATGATGAGAACCAATCCAAAGCTTGGGTCGAGAATCTGAGGTAAGTAAGGTAGGATATAAGGATATCGTGATCAACTGTGTTAAAAGCGTTTGAAAAGTCAACCAGCACCACCACTGTCAACTTTTGCTCATCCATGCCCTTCCTTATGTCATCTGTGACCTTGACAAGTGCTGTAGTGGTACTGTGACCTGGACGAAAACCTGACTGAAAGTCATTCAGTAGGTTATGTTTGTTAACGAACGTAGAGATTTGCTTATGTACACAGGCTTCAAGAACTTTAGAAAGGAAAGGAAGTATAGAGATCGGTCGAAAGTGATTAGGCAAGGTAGGATTATTTATTTTAGGAAGTGGAAGTACAAAGCCTTTTTCCACAGGGTCGGGTAAACACCAGAGTCTAAGAAAATTAATAATATGTGTGTGTGTGTGTGTGTGTGTGTGTGTGTGTGTGTGTGTGTGTGTGTGTGTGTGTGTGTGTGTGTGTGTGTGTGTGTGTGTGTGTGTGTGTGTGTGTGTGTGTGTGTGTGTGTGTGTGTGTGTGTGTGTGTGTGTGTGTGTGTGTGTGTGTGTGTGTGTGTGTGTGTGTGTGTGTGTGTGTGTGTGTGTGTGTGTGTGTGTGTGTGTGTGTGTGTGTGTGTGTGTGTGTGTGTGTGTGTGTGTGTGTGTGTGTGTGTGTGTGTGTGTGTGTGTGTGTGTGTGTGTGTGTGTGTGTGTGTGTGTGTGTGTGTGTGTGTGTGTGTGTGTGTGTGTGTGTGTGTGTGTGTGTGTGTGTGTGTGTGTGTGTGTGTGTGTGTGTGTGTGTGTGTGTGTGTGTGTGTGTGTGTGTGTGTGTGTGTGTGTGTGTGTGTGTGTGTGTGTGTGTGTGTGTGTGTGTGTGTGTGTGTGTGTGTGTGTGTGTGTGTGTGTGTGTGTGTGTGTGTGTGTGTGTGTGTGTGTGTGTGTGTGTGTGTGTGTGTGTGTGTGTGTGTGTGTGTGTGTGTGTGTGTGTGTGTGTGTGTGTGTGTGTGTGTGTGTGTGTGTGTGTGTGTGTGTGTGTGTGTGTGTGTGTGTGTGTGTGTGTGTGTGTGTGTGTGTGTGTGTGTGTGTGTGTGTGTGTGTGTGTGTGTGTGTGTGTGTGTGTGTGTGTGTGTGTGTGTGTGTGTGTGTGTGTGTGTGTGTGTGTGTGTGTGTGTGTGTGTGTGTGTGTGTGTGTGTGTGTGTGTGTGTGTGTGTGTGTGTGTGTGTGTGTGTGTGTGTGTGTGTGTGTGTGTGTGTGTGTGTGTGTGTGTGTGTGTGTGTGAAAAATACATACATGTATTATATAAACTAAACGTACATAATTATACATAAATACATAAATAATATATATAAAATATAAACATATAAATATATACAAAAATATATATTAATGATTCTTAAGATAATACTCACGAACTAATCTCTTGAACGAATAGGCATTCGGAGCAGATTTTATCTTCAAAGGTAGGGCGTTCCAGAGTAGTGCAGCTTGTACCGTAAAGAGGAGTTAAAGTATCCTGTATTATGTTGAGGAATGTGAATCCTATGTTGGTTTATGGAGCGAGGTGCTCTGTCATGAGTAGATTGGAGATGTTGAAAGTTATTTCTTAGGTAAGCAGGAGAATTAGAGTTAGTCAATACAGAATACAACAGAAACAGAATTCGGGAGCTACGCCTTTGACGAATGGGAAGCCATTTAAGCTTGGAACGGTAAGAGGAGATATGGTCATATTTACGTAAACCGAAAATAAATCTAATACAGTTGTTGAGAAGGCGCTCTAGTTTGTCGAGACGTGTTTGGGATAGATCTGGATAACATACATCGGCATAGTCGATAATGGGCAATACCAGGGACTGAACCAGCAAAAGCTTAGTTTTAAAGGGAAGGAAATTTTTAAGGCGGTAGAGTGAACGTAAAGTGGCATTGACTTTTCTGCTTATTTCCGCAACCTGAAGTTCCCAGCTTAACGACTGATCCAAATGCAAGCCTAGATCAACTACGGTATTAGAAATTGGAATTAATGTTCCATTATAATAAATAGGAGAAAGGTTACCGTAATCAATCCTGGCCAGCATCCTAGGACCACCCATTACTATGGCTTTACATTTTGTTGGGTTGACGGTAACACCATATCTAATGGACCAATCCTAATTAACTCAAGATTTTTATTGAGCTTAAAAATACAGTTATTGAGATCACCCACTTCCGATTTATCGTAAAGCTGAAGATCGTCTGCATACAGATGATACGAACAGTTTAAGACAGTGGTGATGGAGTTAATAAATAACGAAAACATTATTGGAGAAAGTATACCGCCTTGCGGCACAGAGTCTACATCCGCCCAGGCAGAACATTGCTGTCCTAAGCGGACTGACTGTTGGCGGCCGCGAAGATATGATGAGAACCAATCCAAAGCTTGGGTCGAGAATCTGAGGTAAGTAAGGTAGGATATAAGGATATCGTGATCAACTGTGTTAAAAGCGTTTGAAAAGTCAACCAGCACCACCACTGTCAACTTTTGCTCATCCATGCCCTTCCTTATGTCATCTGTGACCTTGACAAGTGCTGTAGTGGTACTGTGACCTGGACGAAAACCTGACTGAAAGTCATTCAGTAGGTTATGTTTGTTAACGAACGTAGAGATTTGCTTATGTACACAGGCTTCAAGAACTTTAGAAAGGAAAGGAAGTATAGAGATCGGTCGAAAGTGATTAGGCAAGGTAGGATTATTTATTTTAGGAAGTGGAAGTACAAAAGCCTTTTTCCACAGGGTCGGGTAAACACCAGAGTCTAAAGAAAAATTAATAATATGTGTAACTACTGGTAAAAGGTACTCAAGTATTAAGGATATCATTTGCTTACTAACCTCGTCGCTTCCCACAGCCTTCGATTTAATTGCACATATAATGTTTTTAACTTCTGTAGGAGTTACTGGTGTGAATTCAAAGTCGGAAATGTGAAGAGGTGACATACAACCAATAGAAGCAATAGTCGCTGAACGAATTAGAGGATTAATAGTTGGGGGAGAGATAAAGTGCTGGTTTATGTTATTTAATGTGAGAGACGAAATGTGATCCAATGATGTTGGCTTGGATATGCCTAGAGATTTGAGAAATTTCCACACATCAGCAGTCGAAGAATTAACAATATTTTCATGGATATAACGGCGTTTAGCATTTCGTATCATCTGGTTGCATTTATTTCTCAGCAATTTAAAATGGGACCAGTTCTCCACGGTACGGTTTCTCTTAAATTTGCGAAAAGCCCAATCCCTTCTTGTCATAGCCACCCTCACACCTCTTGACATCCAAGGGGCGGGAGGACGCTTTACCCTCACACGATGTACTGGTGCATGGATGTTGTAAAGATTGAGGACAGCATTATTAAGTAGGGACACCTTATCATCGACTGATGTCGATTCCACTAAAGGAGTCATATCGATGAGAGATGCATCACTTAAGAGTTTTTTTAAATCTATTTTTTGGAAATTGCGCAAATTCAATATAGTGGGACTAGGTTTGGGAGGGATTAAGTTATAGGAAAAATAAAGCAGGTCATGGTGGGAAAAGCAAGGAGCTAACAGCTGACCATGCGTTTTGACACAGTCAGGTGAGGCAATAATAATGAGGTCAATCCAGGAGTCATTGGTGTCAACGTTATGATGCGTAGCCGCTAACGGCAGAATTTGGAAATCGACCGACTCAATTATTGACCTAAGTTTTTGAGAACAGGACGTATTATGTAATAAGTTACTGTTAAAATCACCCATTATCATGCAATGTGCGTAATCTGATCCAAGTGAATCGAAAGCGGTTTCAAGAACGTTGAAATAATCAACAGTAGGCGGACAGTACACTACCCCAGAATCGCCCTTACACCCAAAATACAAATTTCTAGAAATAGAAATTCACAGGATGCTGAGTAGAAAGAAGGGATGCTAATACAATTTTAAACGGAATATTAGCCCTTAAATATATAGCAACCCCGCCGCCGCCTTTTCCCGTCCGATCATTGCGTATAAGCACAAAGTCAGCAAGAGGGTATTGACAAGACGGTAAAGTTGGCTTTAGCCAGGTCTCGGACACTAAAATAGCATGAATATTATTTACGGAAAAACATCTTCAAAATCCGCAAAATGACCTGGTAAACTCTGGGCATTAATGTGACATACATTAAATAAATTGTGACAGGGCGAAAATGTACGGGTAAGCATGTCGCGGAGCGAAGATGCACTATCATTCAAGAGATCACACGAAGCGAAAGAAGTATCAGAGTCATTAAAAGAATAATAAGAATCACTGCTCGACATATTATATAAAGGAATAATATATATACAAAAACATAAATAATTATATATATACAACAATAATAAATATATATTAGATAGTTAACTAAAATAAAATCCTTACTAAATAAAATTTAAGCAAGTCCAAGTACCTATACTACACTACTATGCACCATCCCAACAGTTGACAGTTACATTGGTTCAAGATAAATTACAAATTTAAGAAAAAAAATGCAACAAAATTAAATAATAAAGCATTGCTAGTTAATTATAACAAGTAATGTAAAAAAAGTACAAAAAAAAAAACAAATAAAAATAATAACTTCATTTAAGCCTATGGTAATGATAATTAAACAAGGAATCGAAAATATAAACACTAGTGCAGGACAGCAGACTATAACTAAAGGTACTAAAGTTAATTACCAATTTGTAATAATTATATCTACATAAAAGAGAGAAGAAAATATTGAAAGGAAAAAAAATATTACAAAGTAGAAAATTTACATGTAAACAAAGTCGAGAACAAAATATTGTTACTTGGCGGTATGTTATTACAATCATCGCCTTTGAAAACTCAGCTGTCATGTCATTAAGATGTCTGTCAAAGTCAAATGAATTTGGGCAGTAATATTAAAAACAAGATTTATAAAACTAGTTACTTGTTATTTATTAATATCTATGCTAGTTACTGAGTCATTAGTTGCTTTTGTTTGATGTACAAAAAAAAAAAAATAATACAATACCAACATTACAATTGAGCTAATCGACATAACCCTATCATGACGTAAATAGTGCAGCCAACTAAAACACAACAGTACGTGTAACCCGACAAACATGTAACGAATGAAATGTTAATAAGAACAAAACGAATGAAATTTTACGAGCATACTTGATACAGAAAAATTTAATCAATGTCTAATAGGAGAAATAAAAAAGGAAAACTAATTAAAGTATTACCATGATAGCTTATTTTTTGATACTGTTCGGCGAGTTTTCTTGTCCACATTCGATACTGTAGTGGCTCCCCTTTACGTTCAACTTCACAACGCTTGGAAGACACACCTGCAGTCGGACTCTTGAGAACTTCCGTGAACTTGCAGCAGAGGTGGCAGAAGGTGAACAAGCAGGAGACACTGCCCTAGCTAGTTCTTTGAACTCTTCTTCATGGGAAATCTTCTTCACACTACTATCTGGGAGCTTCACATAAATGTATCCATCAATAGTCCAGACATTTTTTGGGCCAAAATGTTTGCGAGCCAGCTTATGAACATTCTGGCGCGTTCTTGTAAGGAACTCACAAACAGTAAATGGAGTGCTCTTTAACTTAGTTTTAGTCTTCCAAACCTCCCTCTTAGTTGTGTGATCACAGAAATGGACCAAAACTGCTCTGCTTCGATCCAAACCCTGTGCTCCAAGTCTATGACATCTCTTAATAGATGAGCTTGTCACTTGAGTAAGGCCTAGCTTATTATGGATGAGGCCTAGAACTTGTTGCTCAACATTAGATTGGGGATCCTCAGGTATACCTTTAAACAATAGAATTTTATACCGATGCTGTGTTTCAATTTTTGAGTTTGATTTTTATTTGTTGCTGTAGGAGAACAAACATATTGCTGACCAACTCTTTGAAAGCATAGAAGTCCTGGCACAGCTGCATGAGAGTGGGATTTGTGGGGACTAATGCAGCCTTTAGACGACTCTCAAAATCTGCCATCTTAGCACTCCAACTAACTTCAAGCTCCTTCTGCAGCTGATCTACGCTAGTAACATTAGCCATGACAACTTCCTGAGGTGTTGTGTTGTTATAAATTAATAACAGAGCCAAATTTGTCTTTTAATATAAACCGTGCTGTAGGATGGTGCAAGTAAGTTTAATTCTTCTTTACATTAATAGGACAATTACTTTAAAATATCAAGACACTTAAACACACACTTAATTGATAGAAATTGCAATGTAAATATTACTTTAAACAATTAATAATTAAATTATAAAACAGAGCTTATGAAACAACTGTTACTTATTTCACACCTACCCCAAAAAAAAAAGTATAATGATTGTATAATAGTATAGTGATACAATCACTATATATAAAATATATAGTGATTGTATAATCTAGACCTCTGTATACCCCTGTATTGGGAATTGCGTGAAGATATTAATTTTTTTATTTTATTAACTTATTATGTAATATTATATGAGGTGACTCTATACAATGCAAAACTTTATTTTAATATGTATCTCAAATTTTTACAGTATTTTCTAAGTTTAAGCTTCATAATAAAAAAAAGATTTTTGATTAAACATTTCAATTGTGAGACTGATATATAGTAGTGCTCCTTAGAAATGTATAGTTTTTAACCCATACTTATTTGAAATTTTCTAGACCTCTGTCTACCTAGTTAGTCTATCTAGTATTGAGAATGGCTTGAAGGTATATTATATTGACATGTTATCAAATGGCCCTGTATAAAAATATACTCAATCTCAAACTTGTGGGTATATTCGTTTTCGTTCTATAAATCGAAAAAGCGCTTTCTGTAAACTAAGC
The DNA here is from genome assembly GCA_029286605.1 of Sericinus montela. Lineage (NCBI taxonomy): Eukaryota > Metazoa > Arthropoda > Insecta > Lepidoptera > Papilionidae > Sericinus > Sericinus montela. Next base: position 744,546 of record JAGSMR010000103.1, read on the forward strand.
CAGGGACATGTATTCCCCGAAGCTTTCGTACAACGTTCAATAGAACCTACATCGATTCCTCCTCTGTTGATTTTGTATTCGTGAAATCCGGCAATGAAAAACGAATATCATAAAAGTATCATATTGCATCATTCGACTACTTCCGTGGAGTGGAGTGCTCACCGGTTTTCATGATGATGGTGTCGACAGCTCTATGTTACGGGTTCGATTCTGGTCTGGTCAACCACTTTCATATTTTGTCTAAAGTCTGTTTGCTGTACCTTTGTTGTTTGTAAGTCTTTCAGTATACATTTTGGATCTTGAAGAGAGATAGACAGCTTCTCTGTAAATGTTATATATATTGAATAGAGAGAAAGAGCTTTCAGTATAATATTAAATGTACCTTATTTATTTATGTTCTATCTAAGTATGGATCGAATTCGGGTCTCTAGACTCCAATTCCGCTCACAAACCCACTCGGTTAGCGTGATTAATACGACATATTCTTAGAATCATGTACCGAGAATTGTGACGATAGCTGAGTGATTGGCTGATCGGGATTCCAAGAGTGCCGAGTTCAATCCCCAGGCGGCAAGTTCGTACCAGTAGGGTTTTTCAAAAACTTGGGTACGAATTATATCTTAATAGGCGATGGGATCACCAACTGTCACATTGTCTTAAAAATATCTTCAGTGGAAGGTGGGTCTAAGGGACTTAATTGTCTAGACTAAACCTCTGTCTTCCTCTGTATTGGAAAATGCGTGAAGACATTTATTATTTATTTATTTATTTATTTATTTATTTATTTATTTATTTATGTTCTATCTAAGTATGGATCGAATTCGGGTCTCTAGACTCCAATTCCGCTCACAAAACCACTCGGTTAGCGTGATTAATACGACAAATACTTAGAATCATGTACCGAGAATTGTGACGATAGCTGAGTGATTGGCTGATCGGGATTCCAAGAGTGCCGAGTTCAATCCCCAGGCGGCAAGTTCGTACCAGTAGGGTTTTTCAAAAACTTGGGTACGAATTATATCTTAATAGGCGATGGGATCACCAACTGTCACATTGTCTTAAAAAATGTCTTCGGTTAGATCAGAAGAACGTAAGTGTCTAGTCTTCTGTCTACCCCAGTATTGTGAATGTGATGAAGATGTATCAAAAAGACCGAGAATTGTATAATCAATGCTAATGAATCTGCAGCGGTAAGTACGAAGACTGGAAACGAAAGCCGGGAGGTATTACCAACGGAGCCTCCTACAGTCAAGGTAATTAATGTATTTAAACTGTCCGTGCATTTAAATTCAAAGGAAAACGTCTAATAATGCAGAAAACACAACGAATCATTATGTTAATATATATTAACATTTATATATTTGATCTATGAAGTCACGATAGCCGAGTGGCTGGGTGATCGGAATAACGAGTCAAGAGACTCGAGTTCGATCCCCAGGTGGCAGGATCGTACCAATAGGTTTTTCAGAAACTTATATACGAATTAGATTGTGGCTTGGACATTAAAACGGCGACGGGCTCACCACCTGTCACGTTGTTACGAGAATATCTTCGGTGGAAGGTGGGTCTAAGGGACTTAATTGTCTAGACTAAACCTCTGTCTTCCTCTGTATTGGAAAATGCGTGAAGACATTTATTATTTATTTATTTACATATATTTACGATAGTCTAGTGGTTGGATGATTGGGTTTCGAGTTAAGAAACCCGAGCTCGATTTCCAGTTGGTAGGCCACGATACCAATTTAGGTGGTAGGTACGAATGAATTTTTTGAGTACGATTTATATCGGTGGCTTGGACATAAAGATGGCGACAGGGTCATCTTTAGTCACGTTATCCTAAACTATGTTTTAGATGAAAGGTGGGTCGAAAGCACTTAAGTGTCTAGACCTCTGTGTACCCGAGTTTTTAAAAAATGCGTGAAAATAAAAAGTAAGTGCAAATGTAGCTTAGGGATTCTAAGCCCATCGCTTGCCCCCTACTTTAAAAAAAATCGAATGAATCGACAAAAAACTAAACTGAGATTTAAATCGTTACTTACTACGACCTTTGTGAACGAGTGGCGCACACAACAGTTTCCGTAGTATCGTCAGCTCCGGGCTCCAGGGTTCGATTTCCGGACTGTTTTATGTAGAAAATTACATTTTCTACATTTTCTCGGTTCTGGGTGTTTGTGGTACTTTTGTTGTTTCTGATTCCTTGACACAAGCGCTTTAGTTACGTTTTACTTACAAATTGTAATAACAGACAGTTATTTTAAAGCACTATAGCCGTGTGTTTAAGTGATCAAAGTTCGTATCAAGAGACCCGAGTTCGATTCCCCGGGTGACAGGCCCATACAAAAGATTATTTTTCAAAACTTTTTTACGTATTATTTCGTTAGCTTGGACATAAAGACGGTGACAGTCTCACCACCTGTCACGTTGTCCCAATGAATATCTTCGATGAAAGGTGCGACGAAAGAACTTAAGTGTCTGGACCTCTGTCTACCCTAAAATTGGGAATAGCGGGAAGATAAGCAAAGTAAACCACAGCAATGCGTGGTCGGGATTAACTAGTATATAGTAAGATTAGAAGGATTTATTTTAAAACAAATCTTCCTTCAGCGGAGTAACTTTAGGAATTGTCGCAATTCCTCCAAAACTCCGGCCGATTTAACGTTATCGAATACTTAGGGAAGTTCCCTAATTCCGGCAGTCTCGCAAAGTGCGAGCCGAGTCATTAATAATGCTAAATTGTCTTCCATATTCTTTTAAATTGGCAATGTCTTCTAAAATTTAGAGCTTTCATCTTTCTACTGTCTTTTGTGGGGTTTTAATAAAAAAAATAGGTTAAATATGGATAATTTCCATCTCTCTGGAGTTAACTGCAGACATGGACTCTCCAAAAGAAATTTTTAATAATCAATATGTTAAATAATATCTTCACGTAATTTCTAATCCAGGGGAAGACAGAGGTCTAGTTTATACAATTAAGTCCCTTTGACCCATCTTCCACCAAAGATATTTTTGGGACAACGTGACAGGTGGTGAGCCCGTCGCCGTCTTTGTGCCCAAGCCAGCGATCTGAATCGTATATAGATTTTTGAAACAACCCATTGGTACGAGCCTGCCACTTGGGGATCGAATTCAGGTCTCTCGACTTGAGGTTTTAATGAAAATATTTTAAGCTCTTTTCAACCGACCTCTATAGAGAACATTCCCAATTCGGTTGTGTTTCTTTTTTTTATATTTGTTGACGATTTAATTGGTAATGGCCCTACTTACGAAGCTCTCTTATCTTATTTAATGATCTTACATACATGCATACATAACGGCCTATTAAAGTCCAACGCAGGACATAGGCGTCTCCCATAGGAAGAATTTTTTAACAGTGGTAGAGCCACGCATCAGCTTTTGTTGTTGCATGCATGGGCTCGACCGGGGAAGTACCACGACCTCACAGAACACCGGCGTGAAGTAGAAGTCTAACAACTTCTGCGTTTCGTCTGGTGAGTGCAGGTAACCGGAGGCCCTCACCCCCTCCCCCAATTCTGGGGGGGTGATTCTAAGGCCGGCAACGCATCTGCTATGCCTCTGGTATTGCGGGTGTTTATGGTAATTACTTACCATCACGTGAGCCACTTGCTCGTTTGCCTCCCTTTCCTATAAAAAAATCGCCACGCTTGGCAAGCGGATTGGCGATCGCAGTACCAAACCACTCGCACCTCAGGCTGCTGCCTATCTTTGATCTGATTATTTTGGTATGATTTTTTTAGCGATGGTTATCCCGCCTGCTAACGGTTGCCGTAACGATATTGAAGGCTGTTTCCCTTAGTCGCCTCTTAGGACACCCACGAGACGATCTTAGCTTATCTTATTTCATGATAATTATTACACATATTGTGTTAGATAAATGTTTTCTACTATATGGTTACTTACCATCACAAGGAGTGTCGTTTTCCCTTTTGATTGAAAAAAAAAGTATTTGAAAAAACCAACGCGCAAGAATTTAGTTAAACTCAAACTAACTTAAAAAAATAATAAAAGGAAAAACTAAACAAAAAAATGTACTCAATAACCAAGTGGCGGGGTGATGGGAGTTCTAGTCAAGACTCCCGAGTTCAATCTCGAGGAGATAACGAGTCTATACTAATTAGTTTTATCAAAACTTTTGCAAGATTTACATCGTTGGTTTGGACACAACGACGGCGACAGGCTCACCGGTCAAGTTGTATCAAAATAAGCTCCGATGAAATGTGGGTTAAAAGGACTAAATTATCTATATATCTGGCTACCCCTGTATTGGGAAATGCGGGATCACAAAAACGCGAGAAATTACTTAAATTCGAACGAACTAAAAATTCTCTTTATTCAAATTCGAAGTTCCGGAAGAGAGGGAGTTTGAGATAATTAATTGCCCGTATGAAGTTGTCCTCTTTCATAAATTGGCAAACTTCCGGAAGTATTTGATATCGTGACTCTTCAAGTTGCTTCTTGAGTTTCTGACAGCAATACACACGTATAGACCAATTAAATTATTGATATTGGGCGGGCGGAGGAACATTGTAATTTATTGAAGAACAGTTATTTATCGTGACTTTAAAAAGTCACAATAGCCTATTTTTTGGGTGATCGGATTTCACATCAAGTAGACCCGAGTTTGATCCTTAAAGCTATTCATACGAGCAAGGGTTTTTTTAAAACCTCGTGTACAATTTATATCGTTGGCTAGGACTTGAATACGGCGACGGGCTCACCACCAATCACGTTGTCCCTATATAGTTTGCAATTCATCTTTCTTTCTACATTTTTCGGGTCTGGGTATTTTTGGTACCTTTGTTGTTTCCGATTCACATACCACAAGTGTTTTAGCATCTTACATTGGGATCGGAGCCTTGTATGTGAAGTTGTCTCTATCTACATAGATAGAGACAATATAGTCTTATACATATAAAACAAATGTAAATATCTTCACGCGATTCCCAATACAGGGGTAGACAGAGGCTTAGTCTAGACAATTGGTCCCTTCGCCCAACCTTCCACCGAAGACAATTGTTCGGGACAACTTGACAGCTGGTGAGCCCATCGCCGACTTTATGTCTAAGCCCACGATATGAACCGTATATAGGTTTTGAAAAAACCCATTGGTACGAGCCTGCCATCTGGGGATCGAACTCGGGTCTCTCCACTCATATTCCGATCACCCGACCAATCAGCTATCGTGACGGTTTATACGTATAGAAGATTATTTTTATGAGTAAATATATATCTATGTCTGTACTTGGTACCGTCTCCTTGGCCACTAAGACAGCGACAGCCTCACCACCTGTCACGTTTTCCAAAACAAGCTCCGTTGTAATGTGCTACGAAAGGACTAAAATTGTCTAGACCCCTGGCTACCCTTGTATTGGGCGAAGGCGGGGGGGGGGGGGGGGAGGGAGTATATACGTAGTGAATACAACAAATAAACCCCTGTTAGCACGTACGTATTGGCAGCCATCCAATTTGCACAACGTTGGACTCACCAGTTATACCGGTTAAAATATAATGGAGTGAGGTTCATAAATAAGGTCTTTAAAAGTCTATTCTCAAACGTAGTGCTTCCATTAAGCCTATTCTCGTGATTTCAGTTCAAACATTTAAGTTCTTTTATGGAAAGTGAGTGTAAAAAGAGTTAGTAATGTACCATGGTATGTGGCCACTATGGTAAATATATATGTGATGAAAATTTTTATGAATAAGTGTATGTATGTTTGTACTCATGTCATGAATGTCTCAATATATTATCTTTGTAATATATACGTGAGTAAGGAGTTTCTTTTATTTATACGTTATTGTTTAGACATATATTAATATTTTAAATAGTCATATATTTTAAATTTTGTGTAAATTGTGTATTTTTATGGTTGTATATTTATAACTACTACAGCCCAAGAGGGACCATAGACTGCGCTGAAAATCAGTGCTGGATACCCGTAACGTATGCTGAGCAGTGACCTTTTTGTTGTCACTTTTTTATTTAATTTTGAAATATCTTGTATTTATATTTAAGTGTATATGTTGCTACTAATAGACTTTTCTTTCTTTCTTTCTAATTCCCCGTGTTGTTCGTAGTTCTGGAATAAAACAACGCAGTAACGAAGCAATTTCAATACAATTTATATCATACACACATCACCAGTGCACATATTAATCTCACAGCGCATAAATTCATTAATTCATTAATTCTAATATATAAAAATATTATCAAGCAGTAAAAATAACTCATAGGAGAGATAATGCAATTCCATTTTTAATATTTCACTACCTAAAGTTATACTATAATTATTACTTATAACTTAATATATTAATCCGTTCTCTCTGGCTACCCCGCCGGGGACTGCGTGAAGATAAATAAATATATAAAAATTATACTTTACAATCGTTTTCTTCTTTTCTTGACGTTTATCAAACAAAAGAGTTTTCATGTGATTAAATTAAAGAGAAAAAAGTTTTTAAAATTTCAACTGACACGGGCGGGATTCGAGCCCGCGGCCTTCGCCGATCCGTGGCAAACTTAATCACATAAAAGTTCATCATAAATATGCTTTAAAATGCAATAAAAATAGCATAACGAAAGAGTTTTGTTAGAAAAATATTGCTACAATGTGTCGTACGATACATGAACGCCACATGAGTATATTGTCGTTGGTTTAGAGAAGAAAACGGCGATAGGCTCACCAGCTGGCATGCTGTACCAAATAGACTTCGGTGAAAAGTGTTTCGCGAAGACTTAGTCTTGTCTAGAAAACTGTCTACTACATATTGGAGAAATGAGTAAATATAAATAAAATAGAAGAAGGTAGTAGGTATGTGGTATTGATTACCTTTTGCGGGCGAAGTCACTGGCGGTTTCCTAGTCAATATATTAAAGCAAATTTAATTTTATAAGTCTAGAACGTCGTTGTTACGAACAATAGGAATTTCTCCCGTCTGCGGTCAGCTCAATAGCGAATTCCTTATTTGATTAAATACCTCGGAGCTCGTAAGGCGTATAAATAATTCTAGGCAGTATATAAAAAGTAAAAAATACTTTATTGTACACCAAGAAACATATTGTACTATTATTACAACTAACTCAATTAAGTCACGATAGCCGAGTGGTTTGGTGATCGGGTTTCGAGTCAGACCCGAGTTCGATCCCCAGGTGGCAGGCTCGTACCAATGGGTTTTTACAAAAACTTATATACAATTATATCGTTGGCTTGGACACAAAGACGGCTCACCACCTGTCACGTTGTCCCGAAAATATCTTTTAATGTAAGGTGGGTCAAAGGGACTTAATTGTCTAGACTAGACACCAGTCTACCCCTGTATTGGGAACCTGTAGTGTCAAAGTACCCTGAATCGAAGAGAATGTATGAAGGGAATAATGAAAGTGGACGAAGCGAAACAAGTATGTAAGGATTGTAGCAAGTGGAAAGAAGTGGTCTCTGCCTACCCCTACGGGAAAGAGGCGTGATTATATGTATGTCAAATTTCCCTTCTTTCCGTGCACATTGATTTATTACCGGATAGTATTTTCTTCAAATTCTGGAAAAACGGAATTAAAATCGTGGAAGGAATACAACCTTCATGCAATTCCCAATAAAGGGGTAGACAGAGGTCCAGTGTAGACAATTAAGTCCCTTTAACCCACTTTCCACCGAAGATATTTTCGGAACAACGTGACAGGTGGTGAGTCCGTCGCCGTCTTTATATTCAAGCCAACGATATTCGTACGTAAGTTTATGAAAAACCCATTGGTACGTGCCTGCCACCTGGTGATCGAACTCGGGTCTCTTGACTCGAAATTTCGACCACCCAACCACTCGGCTATCGCGACTTGAGAATACATTCTCTTTTTCTATTTTAATTGGGTGCATGGACAGTGGTTTGTGCGTATGTTGCTGTTACAAAAGAAAGGGAGTTTTAAAACTTTTACTCACTGCGAGTTCAAAGTGAGATTTACAGAGAGATAGGCAGTTTATAGCTCAAAGTTGCTCAGAGTGCTATAGAAAGGGCTATGATCGGTGTTTCTCTGCGTGATAGAATCCGTAGCAGAGCCACGAGTAACCAACATAGCCGTAAGGATCAGCGCGCTGAAGTGGCAATGGCCCGGCCACATAGCTCGAAGAACCGACAACCGTTGGGGAAGAAAGTTTCTCGAGTGGCAACCTCGTACAGGTAAACGCAGTGTAGTTCGACCCCCCACGAGATGGAGCGACGACTTGCAAGATATTGCGGGAAGTCGATGGATGCAGGTGGATAGAGACCGTTCGTTGTGGAAAGCTTTGGAAGAGGCCTATGTTCAGCAGTGGACTCTTGATAGGCTGTAAAGAAGAAGAAGAAGAAGGCAGAGGTATAAACAAAGTCCTGACCCACTGTTTATAGCAGCTTAATTGTGTGTAATACGAACCATCATCCCAAGGATCCAACTCGAGTCTCTTTACTTGAATTTTGATCATCCAAGTACTCAGAATGTAACTGGAATTTAAATTACAGGAAATAAGATACTTAGACAGATTCCAAAGTAGTGAAAGCGCTTGTGTTACGGGATCGGAAACAACGGATGTACCACAAACACCCAGACAGTTTTCTAAATTGACTCGACCAGGAATTGAACCAGGGACCTCAGAGCTGGCGACACCATGAAAACCTATGTGTACACCACTCTTTCACGAAGTTCGTCTAATAAATGAGAAACAAAATTAATATTAAGTTCAATAAGAGCCTCATTTGCGTTCAAATAAATCTGGTAAAGAATTTCAATTAACATTTCAATTCATGAACTTTCGAATACTTCGTTCGTTTCACTAAACCATGTACGCGACACACCCGACCACATGTACACGTCACACTTTACGTAAAGATCTAATTGCCTCTTACGGTTTTGCGCTTTTCTCGCACATTTGCAACATGTCGAAATGTCATTTGAAAATATCAAAGACCTATCCAATTATGGTACATACAGGAATATGCAGCTGCCGCAGTATAAAGGTTTAGCATGCTTTTATTAGCTTGTAATGTATGTAACGGAATCTTTGACAGTGTTTTTCAAACGATTATAAAGGTAGGATTATTATAAACATACATACATACATACATAGACAGGGAAAACATCTCATACATTGCTCTGATCCGAAAGTAAGCAGCTTAATAACTTGTAATATGGAATCAGAAACAACGAAGGTACCACAAAACCCATATAGCGAGAAAATGCAGAAAAAGTTTTTTTTCTAATTAACCCGTCCGGGATTCGAACTTGGAATCTGAGAGCTGTCCACACCTTTAAAACCGGCACGTACACCAATCGTCCAAGGAACGTAGGTTGAATTGAAACCTCGCACTCTTATCAAGGACCGATGACAATACAATAATTTAATAAAATGTTGATAAATTAATAATTATCTTCACGCCATTCCCAGTATTGGGGTAGACAATTAGATCCACCTTCCACTGAAGACTACTTGGGGCTAACCACCTGTTACATTAACAGGTGGTTAGCTTGTCACCATCTTTATGTCCACGCCAAGATATCAATCGTAGATATCAGCGCGCTGAAGTGGAAATGGGCCGGCCACATAGCTCGACGAACTGGCAACCGTTGGAGAAAAAAGATTCTCGAGTAGTAACTAGTCAACATCTTTTAGTTGCCTAAATGATGTTACTACTGTAATTACTGCAGTGTAAAACCATACGAGATGCAAAATGTTGCGGGAAGTCCCTTTGACCCACCTTCCACCGATTATATTTTCGGGACAACGTGACAGGTGGTGAGCCTGCCTCCGTTTTTATGTCCAAGCCAACGATATAATTAGTACTTAAGTTTTTGAAGTTATTTCAAGTACAAAGATTGGATACGTATTAAGTTTTTACAAAGATTCATCACCATCAAACAAATATTTGCCCCCAGCGGGATTTGAAACCGTAACCCTTAGCTATCAAGACAGGGTCTCTACCAACATGGCTATCGGCTCTTCTCATTTAATATGACGACCTTCGTGGAAGTGTCGTTGACACCCGTTTACATGGTGTCGCCAACTCTGAAGTCCCGGTCTCAATTCCCAGACAGGTCAATCTAGAAAAACACTTTTCCTGCATTGTCATAAACATAAAGATGGCGTCAGGCTCACCACCTGTCACGTTGTCCTAAAATAAGTTTTGGTGAAATGTGGGTCGAAAAGACTAAATTGTGTAGACCTTTGGCTACCCCAGCATTGAGATGCGAATTTAAAAAAAATAATATCACGCGTACTGTAGCTACTTACTTTGGAATCAGAGCAAAGTATGTCATATTGTCCCTATCTATGTACGTATTTAAAATAATAAATATCTTCACGCAATTCCCAATACAGGGGTCGACAGAGGTTTAGTCTAGACAACTATGTCCCTTCGACCCATATTCCACCGAAGATATTTTCGGGACAATATGACAGGTGGTGAGTCCGTAGTTGTCTTTATGTTCAAGCGAACGATATAATTCGTACATAAGTTTTTCAAAAACCCATTGGTACGAGCCTGCCACCTGGGGATCAAACTCGGGTCTCTTGACTCGAAATTCCGACCACCCAACCACTCGGCTATCGTAAAGACGGCGACGATGTATGTAGAATATATAAATTAAACTGAAGCTGAAATGAAACTTACCCTTCCATTTCTAGAGTAGCTTAAAACTTTCTTAATTAACCTTCTAAAACAGATTCTGACAGTAAAGTGACGCTCTGGGAAATGCGGGTGTTCAGCGCTAACTAATTTAATGTCATTTGTTACATTCGTAATTTATCACAATAAAATAAATAATTAAATATCTTCACGCGATTCGAAATACATGGGTAGACAGAGGTCTAGTCTAGACAATAAAGTCCCGTCAACCCACCTTCCACCGAAGATATTTTCGGGACAAGTAACGAATCAGCTTTGATTATTTGTTAGTTAATTTATAATAATACATCTTCATGCTGATGGCGTCTTAGTCACGATAGCCGAGTGGTTGGGTGATCGAAATTTGAGTCAAGAGACCCGAGTTCGATCCCCGAGGCTGGTACCAATGGGTTTTTTCGAAACTTATGTTCAATATATATATTGGGTTGGCGACAGGCTCGCCACCAGTCACGTTGTCCCAAAAATGTGTTCGGTGGGATGAAAGAACTAAAGTGTCTAAAGCTTTGTCTTCCCCTATATTGGGAATAGCGTGAAGACATTTTATTATTATACCACGCGGATGATGAATTCAAGTAAAGAATTAAATAGTCTGCTTATTCATATCTACACGGCGATTTCATCTAAATCTCGGGATTCGAACCATTCCTCAGCATAGAATGCAGTCCCTACTTGGTAAGCATGCCATCCACTCGCTATTTAAACTCGCCTGTTTCTTCTCCGTCTGAGGAACCTTATTACGTAACGGAGGTAGATTAAGTAAATGACGATCGATGGATGTAATGTATGCTACGTATATCGACAAACAAATGATTTAATTTGATTAAAAAAAAAACTGTAAATGTATCTTGTTTAATAATATAAAAAAAAAGAAAAAACTAGTCCATTTAACAAGCTTCATATTAGCTACATTCATTTCAGTAAAGCATATGCGCAGCTTTATACCGTTGAGTTAATTGCCTCGCTTTATTTTTGCAGTATCCGCAACGCAGATGTAACATTTCGAAAATTTAAAAAACATCTAAAAGAACGAAACTATGTACGAGTTAAGCAAGCTGCTAATTATGAGTTATTGGTTGAATGTTTAAATGCAATTAAGTTATTGCTCTGCTTTAAATAGCACTCGAGAATCGATCGCTACATACATTGGTGGAAATAAATATATTCACGCCATTTACAATTTGTAGACAGAGGTCCAGACAGTTTAGTCCTTTGACCCTTTCAAGTGACAGGTAGTAAGCCTGTCGCCGTAGTTATGTCCTAGCCAGCGATATAAATCGTAAATAGGTTTGGCTAACTGGGGTTTAAACTCGGGTCTCTTGATTCGAATTCCGATTACCCGACCACTCGTCTATTTTGACCATTGGTAGAAATAGATGGTAACTTTTAGAGATGTGGCAAGATTACTAGAATTATTGGTGGCCATTGATGTTGTTGAGGCTAATCCTTGGCTCTTAAGGCTCCTTGGTAGCGACCCTCCTTGGTAAATAAATATATTAATGACAGGAACCCCTGGGAATGACATGATTCTTCTTCTACTTCTTATTTACAGCCCATCAAGGGTCCACTGCTGAGCATAGGCCTCCCTCAAAGCTTTCCACAACGAACGGTCCCCAGCAACCTGCATCCATCGACTTCCTGCAACATTTTGCTAGTCGTCACTCCATCTCGTGGGTATGATATGATTGCTGCCAAGCTACTTCTAGAAAAAACTATTTATTTCATCTAAAAAACTGATGACCAGAAAAAGAGTAACTAAAAAACTGATGACCTACGGAGTTAATTTCGCCTGTTTTTTTATAGGGAAGGGAGGAAAGCGAGCAGGTGGCTCACGTGATGGTAAGTGATTACTGCCGCCCATTAACATCCACAATACCAGAGGCATAGCAGATTCGTTGCCGGCCTTTGAGAAAGGTAAAATTGTTTCTTTTCCTTTGGCAGAACCTCATTACGATAGGGTGGTAGATTAAACAAATGACTATCAATGAACGAAGACATATTTTTATTTAGATAAAGAAGTACCACTCGGCTATCGTGACTTATTTGTCGGTTAGGTGGTCGGAATTTCGAATCAAGAGACCCGAGTTCGATCCAGGTGGCAGGATCATACCAATGGATTTTTTTTAAAAACTTATGTATGAATTACATCGCTGGCTTGGATATAAAGACGGCGACGGGCTAACCACCTATCAGGTTGTCCCGAATATATCTTCGGTGGAAGGTGGGTCGAAGGGACTTAATTGTCTAGACTAGACCTCTGTGGCGCCTGTAGTGGGAATTGCGTTTATTTTACATATGAGTGATTTGATTTGATATGAATTAAATTTCGATTATATGACACTATTAGTCGTTTGCGATCAACAAACTGATTCAACTGAACCAAGCCACTGCCCGTTTGAAGCAAATTAAAAAGGATAACGCGTTCATCCCGTTCAAAGTTTCGTTATCCATTTATTAACGCTAAAAGCTTTTATATATCAAAGCTTTTATTTCCATATTCGCAAAAATAAATGTGTTGTCATACGTAATTAACTTTTTGGTATTTTCGGATTTACGGCATGTAATATAGATAACAATATATCCGGCTCGAAGGACCATGTATAAATAAAAATCACGCTATTGCCATTGGGGTAGACAAAGAGATTTAGGTGTTGTGTTTTATCAAACACAACACTTAAATCTCTAATCACTTCAATCTTCGTCCTACACTACGTTTGCAGATACGATATATTTAGTATTTGTTATAGTTAAATTAGGGTTTGAAGATGTTAAAAAAATTAGTACAGAGAAAATATAGTGAGAAGGTGTACAAAATTAAGTCCTATTTCTATATTAATTAAAATTTTTTGTTCGTACCTAGAAAGAACAGAAAGAACTCAATTAGTACTTACTTATAATGAAAGTTATAAATAAAAACTGCTCACTGTAACAAAAAAATTCAGTTTTAATATGTAAGAACATGATAAAGATAGATCAATATGATTATTTATGAACCCATAAACATTAAGTCTTTCACAGAACACAGAAATATGCCCTGGCTCTTGAACTAGGAAACCCAGTACGTCAAGAGTTGTGAAAATTAAAAATTCATACAATAAAACATAAAATATCTTCACAAGAACAGACAAAGGTCTAGACAATGAAGTCATTTCGACCCACCTTTCACCAAAGACATTTTGACGTCGTCTTTATGTACGATAAAATCGAACAATAGTTTTAAAAAATCAGTTGGTAAAAGCCTGGGGTTCGAACTCGGGTCCCGATTCGAATTCCGATTACCCGACCACTCGTCTATTTTGACCATTGGCAGAAATAGATGGTAACTTTTAGAGATGTGGCAAGATTACTAGAATTATTGGTGGCCATTGATGTTGTTGAGGCTAATCCTTGGCTCTTAAGGCTCCTTGGTAGCGACCCTCCTTGGTAAATAAATATATTAATGACAGGAACCCCTGGGAATGACATGATTCTTCTTCTACTTCTTATTTACAGCCCATCAAGGGTCCACTGCTGAGCATAGGCCTCCCTCAAAGCTTTCCACAACGAACGGTCCCCAGCAACCTGCATCCATCGACTTCCTGCAACATTTTGCTAGTCGTCACTCCATCTCGTGGGTATGATATGATTGCTGCCAAGCTACTTCTGGAAAAAACTATATCTTATTTCATCTAAAAAACTGATGACCAGAAAAAGAGTATACCTACGGAGTTCATTTCGCCTGTTTTTTTATAGGGAAGGGAGGAAAGCGAGCAGGTGGCTCACGTGATGGTAAGTGATTACTGCCGCCCATTAACATCCACAATACCAGAGGCATAGCAGATTCGTTGCCGGCCTTTGAGAAAGGTAAAATTGTTTCTTTTCCTTTGGCAGAACCTCATTACGATAGGGTGGTAGATTAAACAAATGACTATCAATGAACGAAGACATATTTTTATTTAGATAAAGAAGTACCACTCGGCTATCGTGACTTATTTGTCGGTTAGGTGGTCGGAATTTCGAATCAAGAGACCCGAGTTCGATCCAGGTGGCAGGATCATACCAATGGATTTTTTTTTAAAACTTATGTATGAATTACATCGCTGGCTTGGATATAAAGACGGCGACGGGCTAACCACCTATCAGGTTGTCCCGAATATATCTTCGGTGGAAGATGGGTCGAAGGGACTTAATTGTCTAGACTAGACCTCTGTGGCGCCTGTAGTGGGAATTGCGTTTATTTTACATATGAGTGATTTGATTTGATATGAATTAAATTTCGATTATATGACACTATTAGTCGTTTGCGATCAACAAACTGATTCAACTGAACCAAGCCACTGCCCGTTTGAAGCAAATTAAAAAGGATAACGCGTTCATCCCGTTCAAAGTTTCGTTATCCATTTATTAACGCTAAAAGCTTTTATATATCAAAGCTTTTATTTCCATATTCGCAAAAATAAATGTGTTGTCATACGTAATTAACTTTTTGGTATTTTCGGATTTACGGCATGTAATATAGATAACAATATATCCGGCTCGAAGGACCATGTATAAATAAAAATCACGCTATTGCCATTGGGGTAGACAAAGAGATTTAGGTGTTGTGTTTTATCAAACACAACACTTAAATCTCTAATCACTTCAATCTTCGTCCTACACTACGTTTGCAGATACGATATATTTAGTATTTGTTATAGTTAAATTAGGGTTTGAAGATGTTAAAAAAATTAGTACAGAGAAAATATAGTGAGAAGGTGTACAAAATTAAGTCCTATTTCTATATTAATTAAAATTTTTTGTTCGTACCTAGAAAGAACAGAAAGAACTCAATTAGTACTTACTTATAATGAAAGTTATAAATAAAAACTGCTCACTGTAACAAAACAATTCAGTTTTAATATGTAAGAACATGATAAAGATAGATCAATATGATTAGTTATGAACCCATAAACATTAAGTCTTTCACAGAACACAGAAATATGCCCTGGCTCTTGAACTAGGAAACCCAGTACGTCAAGAGTTGTGAAAATTAAAAATTCATACAATAAAACATAAAATATCTTCACAAGAACAGACAAAGGTCTAGACAATGAAGTCATTTCGACCCACCTTTCACCAAAGACATTTTGACGTCGTCTTTATGTACGATAAAAATCGAACAATAGTTTTAAAAAAAAATCAGTTGGTAAAAGCCTGGGGTTCGAACTCGGGTCCCGATTCGAATTCCGACCACTATTTATTTGTATATTAATTAATTATCTCATTCAATAAATAATTAAATAAAATACCATATATGTACAAACGTTATGAATAAACGATATAATTATACTAATATAATAAATGTGAAAATAAGTTTGTTTCTTTGTTATGAGGTAAAGCTTAAAATGAGTAAATAAATATCTTCAGGCCATTCCCAATACAGAGGTAGATAGAGGTCTAGACAATTAAGTCGTTTCGACCCACTTCCACCGAAGATATTTTTGAGACAACGTGGCAGGTGGTGAGCCCGTTGCCATCTTAAAATCCAAGCCAACGATGTAATTCGTACATAAGTGTTGGAAAAAAAAATCCATTGGTACGAGTCTGCCACCTGGGAATCGAACTCGATTATCTTTGACTCGAATTCCGACCACCAACCACTCGGCTATCGTATATTAACATAATTTATTTACTCAGTTTCTGAAGCCGGTTGAGAAAGATGTTTTTCCCTTATCATTGGATTATCCGGAGAAAATTCTTCGGCACGTAAACGTCTTGTATCAGATCCTAATTAGTATACAAGGCCATGCTTGATTCTTTTTCTTCAGCATTTTCTTCAAAGGCATTCTTTAAACTTTTCCATGACACGCTTTTAATATTCATGAAGTGTATTTAAGGGGAATCATTTATATGAAAATAAGAGACGTTAGCAAAGCGGGCGTATCTTTATTTGCATTGCACCCAACCTAACCAACATATATATATATATATATATATATATATATATATATATATATATATATAAATATATATATATATTATATATATATATATATATATATATATATATATATATATATATATATATATATATATATATATATATATATATATATATATATATATATATATATATATATATATATATATATATATATATATATATATATATATATATATATATATATATATATATATATATATATATATATATAGAAGCACGCGAGTTATGGAATCAGAAACAACGAAGCTACCACAAATACAACAAATTATTAAAGCGGAGAAAAATAGAAAATACGAATTGGCTAAGAATCGAACCCGGGACCTGAAAGCAAGCGACATCATGAAAACTAGCGTGTATGCCTAACGTCTACGGAGGTCTTCTTTTACTAAGATTTGTACATATGCGATGTAGGCGGTATAGGCGTGGTATAGGCGGAAGAATATCAACATGTAATATCAACAGCCTATAAAAGTAAGATATCTTTTCTTAAAGAGGGTTTGTCGTAATCACCATGATTTAAAAAGTCACGATAGCCGAGTTGTTGGGTGGTCGGAATTTCGAGTCGAGAGACCTGAGTTCGATCCCCAGGTGGCAGTACCAATGAGTTTTTCAAAAACTTATGTACGAATTTCATCGTTGGCTTGGACATAAAGGCGGCGACGGGCTCACCACCTGTCACGTTGTCCCGAAAATATCTTCGGTGGAAGGTGGGTCAAAGGGACTTAATTGTCTAGACTTGTCCTCTGTCTACCCCTGTATTGGGAATTGCGTGAAGATATTTATTTATTATTTATTACCATGATTTGCAAGCGCATTGGCGATATCAGCACTAGACACATCGCAACTTAGGCGCTGCTGTTCATCAACGGTCTCCCGAATATTAGTTTATATTTTTGGATATGGTCATCCCGATGTGTTAACAGTATAAGACTCATGCCTAGGAGGAATTCTGGAGTATAATCTGGTAGACGCGAACGCATATTAAACGAACCCCCTTACTTGATGGGGCGACGACTTGATCAATGTTGCCTGGGCTGTATAAGGAATCACATCAAAACTACCAATATTTCGGAATCATTTCCGGCATAGTTTTATGCTGAGTTCCCAACTGTTTGTTAAAATAATGTGGCAAATAATTTCAAATTTTAAAGTTTTAAGTAGTAATTTTTCAATTATTTTTTCTTCCGTTTTAAGTTTTATTCAGTATTAAAATCGGTTTACTAGTTTAGGCGTCACCGCTGAATAAAGCAACAAACCTAAAAACCTATTTAGGACATTAAAACAGCGAGCCTATCGCTGTTTTAATGTCCAAGATAACAGTACAATATTATTAAAAAATAAAAAAAATATCTTCACGTAATTCCCAATACAGGGGTAGACAGAGGTCAAGTCTAGACAATTAAGTCCCTTTGACCCACCTTCCACCGAAGATATTTTCGGGACAACGTGACAGGTGGTGAGCCCGTCTCCATCTTTATGTCCAAGCCAACGATGAAATTCGTACATAAGTTTTTGAAAAACTCATTGGTACTGCCACCTGAGGATCGAACTCGGGTCTCTCGACTCGAAATTCCGACCAGCCAACAACTCGGCTATCGTGACTTTACTTAGAAAAATATTCATATATACTCGTACATATAAATATTCGTGACTCGAGAACAAATATTATTTATATTTTTACTATGATATGTTTAAAAAAAATTCGTATGAAGGCAATGCATAAATGACTATTATACAAATTTCAAAAGAAACAATCTCATACGTCACTCTTCGTATTTGGCACACGCCAGTAAAACGTCCATCTTTATATTCATTCTCTGCTAAGAGCACACAATGGCTATTTCAAACTAATTGGCATTTTATAGTGCAGTGAAATTTTTATTATTACCTCTCATGTCCTTTGCTTTCAGCCTCCTTTTGTTATATATTTCTCTTACAGTTTTATTTCAAAACAAAAGAACACAGCTCTTGCAAAGCGGAAATGAAATATTTAAAAACTTGCCAGGAAAAGTAAGCCTTTATAAGTGTTTGCTGTACAATGATTGTATAAGGGTATATTTTATACAATCACTCTGGAATATTCTTTTAATTTTTCTTCACGGAAAGACGTTTTAAAAGGCTTGAGAGGAAAAAACATGTCAAAGGATTCATAATGCTTAAACTATTATGAATATTTTTTCGAATTCAGTTGACAATGCATTTAAAATTTGTTTTTTAATTGACTTAAAAGTGGTAGAGGATCCAAGTTCGTATTTATTTACATATTTTTATATAAAAAATATCCAGGGGAAGACCGAGGTCTAGACAATAAACTCCTTTCGACCTTTCGATCTTTCAGCGAAGACATTTATTGAGACAATGTGACAGGCGGGCCTGTCGACGTCTTTATTTTTTTTATATAGAATAGGGGGCAAGCAGGTGGCTCACGTAATGGTAAGTGATTACCGCCGCCCATGAACACCAATGCAATGCCGGAGCTCTTGATTCTAATCCCGATCCAAACAGGCACCTATCCTTATTTATGAATGTTAATATAATATAAATAGTAAAATAATAACACATGATGTTATATTACCATTTTAAAAGTGTATGTGTAGTTCCTAAGTGTCTATTATTAGATTTGCTACATACCTGTAGTGATGTGTTTAACTTTCTTTAATTTGAAACATTTGGATTATGGAATCTTAAAGTGATTAATGCGACAGTGGATTTGGCAGTGATCCTGCCTTCAAATCTTGCGATAGCGTGTTCGAATCCCACTCGTGGCAAATGTTTGTGTGATGAATATATTCATATTCATCACACAAACGTTTGTACTCAAGTGATGAATGTTTATACGTATATATGTATGTATTTATAAATATATGTATGAAAGTATATTGTTCCCGTTGGTTTGGACTGTCACGTTGTCCCTGATACAATTCGAAGAAAGATTGTTCAAGACTTGTCTAATATACTAAATTGTCAACTCCTCCAAGATATTATAGTTACGATAGCCTAATGTTTTGGTGATCGGAATTTGAGTCAAGAGACCCAAGTTAATAAAGACGGCGACAGGTTTACCACCTGTCACGTTACCTAAAAAATATCTTCGGTGAAAGGTGGGTCGAAACGATGTAATGGTAGACCTATGTTTTCCCAAGTCACGATAGCCGAGTGGTTGGGTGGTCGGAATTTCGAGTCAATAGACCCGAGTTCGATCCCCAGTTGGTAGGCTCGTACCAATGAGTTTTTCAAAAACTTATGCACGAATATCGTTGGCTTGGACATAAAGGCGGCGATGGGTTCACCACCTGTCACGTTGTCCCGAAAATATCTTCGGTGAAAGGTGGGTCGAAGGGACTTAATTGTCTAGACTCGACCTCTGTCTACCCCTGTATTGGGAATTGCGTGAAGATATTTATTTATTTATTTATTTTTATGTTTTCCCCTGTGTTGGGAATGGCATGAAGACATTTTTTAATCATGAAGTTATTCCTTTTCTCTAGTGTCTGATAAAGCGAACGCCAATCCAGAGCGTGGCGATTGTATTATTGACGTTTCTGTACATTTCTGTGCTTTTACTGGACCTTAAATAAATAAGTATAGCACAAAAAATTCATAAAAGTCACCGCAATAACGCTATTAAAATTTTCCATCAGACGAATTCCGCACAAAAGTTAAACGGAGAGCGCCTCAAACGCCCCAAGGCGTTTGATAACATAAATCACTCCGGAATCGGGGATCGGCAGAATTTGAAGGCCTCGATAAGAGGCTTTAGGCTTTTATTATACGGGTGAGGATCGTCATCCATCAATTCCTGATATCAAATCTCGCAGAGATCAAGATGGTGTGACGACCTGCAAAACCTTGCGGGAAGTCGATTGATGCTGTTGGCTGAGGAAGGTCAGCAATGAAGTATAAGCTATATAATCCTTATAATTTTACGGGATTCTAACTCGTGACCGTTGCCGTACCGTGGCAACGCTCCTACCTCCGAGCCACCGTGTAATCTGTTGAAATTTTAAATCTCTTTCTATATTTATGCCTGCTTTAGGCATCGGTGCCATCTACTGGAATTTTTGCACATTACAGCTTAATATTATGACGTTTCAGCCAGGATATATTAATAAGATAACGCTAACTAATTTAATATGCTAATTATTTTTGATTTAAAAGCATATAAATTACGCGAAGTCACGATAGCCGAGTGGTTGGTTGGTCGGAATTTCGAGTCAAGAGACCCGAGTTCATTCCTCAAGTGGCCGTACCAATGGGTTTTTCTAAAAACCTATGTACAAATTATATCGTTGGCTTGGACATCAAGACGGCGAAGGACTCACCACCATGTCATGTTGTCCCGAAAATATCTCCGGTGGAAGGTGGGCCGAAGGGACTTAAATGTCTAGACTAGACCTCTGTCTACCCCTGTATTGGGAATAGTGTGAAGAAATTTTTTAATTACGCAATTTTTTTTTATTAAATTAAAGTGAAAAATAATCCTTTTGCATATAAAGCTAAAAGAAGGATCTCTTTTTTGCGGAGTTTCTTGCGCTTGTTTCTTGTCCGTTAGAGGAACCTCATTAGGAAACGGTGGTAGAATAAAAAATTACAAGCGATGAATATATACGAATAAGTCGATGAATAACTGATTTGATTTCTGGCTGTAAATCCTGTGATCCTGTGATACATTAGCACTTACAGTTGCCGGCCGCTTCTCGTAGAAATTTAAACGCACGCCTTTATATCGAAAAAAAATGTGGTGGTCAAGTCCAACGCTTGGCTGAAGTTTACTTCGCACGGTTTATAAATATGTAGATTAGTATACGATAGAAAATTAAGGTATTTTTTATTGCTGAAAGCATAATTATATTACAAACATTATTAAATATTTACAAAACTTATTAATTAAAAACTATTATAATCGTAGAGCCCTACTCCTCGTGGCATGGTACCAAGAACGCTGGCTGCATTTCCACGTTGAATGGCTAGACTTAACCGTTGAGCGAGAAAAGAACCAGCCCTCTTGTCACCAGCGGCAACGATAAGTCGCGGATACAATTCCTTTAGATACTGCATCGCGCGGGGACCCCACGGACCGATTGGTTCTACGGAAAATGGAACAAATATATAGTCTTCATTCAAAGACTCATATTTCCGCAATTTAGCTGCCTCTGATGTCGCCCCGGCTCATATCGAAGTACCCTTGATATGAGAGGCCGCTAATGTAACGCAAGTTGCGTCTCACACAAGAGCTTTGCCTCTCTCCAAAGGGACTAAAGTCAAGCCGTCGGGTCTCTTACCATCCTCCCTAAATATTCCACAAGGCTCTAAAACCGAGGGAATATTTATGGAAACAAGAGCCCTTCGGATAATTTCATTCAAGGAACCGTGACGAGACAGTCTGCCGGCACTTTTTTGGCATGAAAGTCTGTGCAGGCCTAACTTGTCGACGTCGCTGCCACAAGGACATCGATGTGGTTGACAAATCGATGCTCCCAATCGTATTCCTACAGCTATTCGAAAACTTTCGTTATCCAGTATTGTACCAAGGTTACTTGATGGTAAAGCATGTAGACAGTAACTGGATTCCTTTGTCGAACCTAGAAAGCGGGCGCGGTCTCTGTCACAGTGAAAATTGTTTAGTAAGCATTTCTGCACATTCTGAACCAACGGAATATCTCACCGTTTTTGTGAGTTAGGTTCTAGTGGATACATACATACATTCTTTTACATTAATTGTAAAAAAATATCTTCTCGCAATTCCCAATACAGGGGTAAACATAGGTCTAGTCTAGTAGAGAATTAAGTCCCTATAACCCAACTTCCACCTAAGATATTTTCGGGATTACATGACAGGTGGTGAGCCCATCGCCGTCTTTAAGTCCAAGCCAACGATATAATTCGTACATAAACTTGGAAAAACCCATTGGTACGAGCCGGCCACCAGGGGATCGAACTCGGGTTTCTTTACTCGAAATTCCGACCGCCAAACCACTGGGCTATCGTGACTTGTATATTTGTAATTGTAAATATAACATTCAGCATAATAGACTAACGTAAGACGTAAATGAGTGTTACCATTTTAAAAGGCTAAAATTATTTAGCCGAGTGGCTATAATAATAATAGTAAATAAATAAATAAATAATACATATATAGATAAGAACAACATCACATACATTACTCCGACCCCAATGTAAGATGCTAAAGCACTTGAGATATAGGAATCGGAAACAACGAAGGCACCACAAACACCCAGAACCGAGAACATATAGAAAAAGTTTTTTTTCTACATTAACACCTTGAAAACCGGTGTTTATGCCATACGTCTACGGAGGTCGTCAAATCATTGACGTCTGTAAGGTATACATCTTTAGGTATCCCAGACGGATGAGACGCAAGGTCCCAGGTTAGATTCCCGAACCGATTAATGTAGAAAAGCACTTTTCCTATATTCAGTCTGAATCTGACTTCTGGAAGTTTGTATCAACTTCATTGTTTCTGATTAGGATACCAGGAAAAGGTAAGCGAGTACCTTCTTCGCGTAAGGATCATGACAGATGGAGATGTATTCTCTTTAGCTATCCCGTAAGGGATATGACATGGGTAAGGATTGTGTGTGAAGTGTGAAGGAATTATTATTATAGAAGCATATATACAACGCCCCATAAAAGAGTGACTCGCTCAAAAGAGCTGAAGGAGATTATTCGACGACTAAAAACAAGAAAATACAATTCAAAAGAACTATTTAGTGCTATCGAAGAAACACGATGGAGATCTGAAAAGATCTTTGAGCTTCGGTCTCACTAAAATGGAGAAAAGTTGGGAGCCTTAGCAGATTATTGGATGACCACAAACAAGAGAAGACAGTTCAAAAGAACTATTCAGATCCGAACTCGAAGAAGAGTCGAAAAAACATGATGGAATTCTGAAAAGAGCTCCGAACGAACTCACCAACACGGAAGAATGTTTTTAATGCAAAACGCTAAGAACTATGTGAACTATATGAAGACTGTAGATATTTTTAGACTCAGATCAGCTTTTTACAAAGCTCCTCTATGCTCCTCTTATTGCCCTGAGTAGTTTTATTCTCCCAATTATCTGCTACAGAGTCTAATTGAATTTGATCCTCTAATTAAACAATTACGATTTCTTTAGTCCCAAATAGATTAGCGTTTGTTAAAGCGTAGAATCGTATAATTTAGCAAGACACATGAATCCATTCAATAATTCATTACGACGAATACCATCTGATATTGCGATGTCTGAATGTATTAGAATGCTTACTGAGTCGGGCCATATTCAATTAAAGTCAATGTATCTCTGATATTCACACGTTTCTGTATTTGAATCTGTTAATGTTCCACTGATCGCTGACTTGGAGACTGTAAATGCCTCGTAATTAAACAAGACGTGTCCCGCAATTTTCGTTTTCAGCTAATGTCTTCTATTGATGGTTTTATAAGGTCATAAATCTGAAAAGATCTTTGAGCTTCAGTCTCACTAAAATGGAGAAAAGTTGGGAGCCTTAGCAGATTATTGGATGACCACAAACAAGAAGACAGTTCAAAAGAACTATTCAGATCCGAACTCGAAGAAGAGTCGAAAAAACATGATGGAATTCTGAAAAGAGCTCCGAACGAACTCACCAACACGGAAGAATGTTTTTAATGCAAAACGCTAAGAACTATGTGAACTATATGAAGACTGTAGATATTTTTAGACTCAGATCAGCTTTTTACAAAGCTCCTCTATGCTCCTCTTATTGCCCTGAGTAGTTTTATTCTCCCAATTATCTGCTACAGAGTCTAATTGAATTTGATCCTCTAATTAAACAATTACGATTTCTTTAGTCCCAAATAGATTAGCGTTTGTTAAAGCGTAGAATCGTATAATTTAGCAAGACACATGAATCCATTCAATAATTCATTACGACGAATACCATCTGATATTGCGATGTCTGAATGTATTAGAATGCTTACTGAGTCGGGCCATATTCAATTAAAGTCAATGTATCTCTGATATTCACACGTTTCTGTATTTGAATCTGTTAATGTTCCACTGATCGCTGACTTGGAGACTGTAAATGCCTCGTAATTAAACAAGACGTGTCCCGCAATTTTCGTTTTCAGCTAATGTCTTCTATTGATGGTTTTATAAGGTCATAAATCTGAAAGATCCATTGTGAAAGACTCGCCTTCATTAATTGCTGTTATTTGTGTCCAGTATTTCTCGTAAAAATTAGAACGTGTGAGCAATTTAAAGAAAATTGTTCATTAACTGAGCAAAAAAAAAAACACGATAGCCGAGTGGTTCAGTGATCGGAATTCGAGTCGAAACACCCGAGTTCAAAACCCCGGTGAAAGGCACGTACCAAAGGATTTAAAAAAAAACTCACTTGGACATAAAGACGACAACAAGCTGTCACGTCGAGTCAATAAATGTATTCCGTGAAAGGTGGGTCGAAACTTAATTGTCACTACGACAACATTTGTAATGGCATGAAGATATTTATTTAACTATAGATTCCTTCCTTGCAAAAACTAGTATAAATAAGGAAAATATCGTTTCTGCCCAGACCGCTTTATATTCAGAACATGTTGCTCGAAGTTTAAGGGAAGTTATTTTTACTTTGAAGAAAATACAATGTAGAAAGTATCAAGAGAGACTTCCGTACACTAATTATAATAACAAAGCGCTTATTGAACTTTGAACGTGAATACAGTTGAAACCAATATTGTTTTCTCTTTCTTTTTATGTTTTCTGGTAGATCGAGATAAAAAGTTAAATAAATACGCTTTTTATATCCAACTGCGTAAAGAACGTCCATGAAAACCGGAGTGTACACTACTCGTCCATGTAGGTCGTCGAATTATTATTTGTTTGACTGATTTTATTCGGATGGTTCTCGACTCTATAGTAGTTTCATAATCTTTTTCAAAAATGCTTTATCCAGCCATTACGAGCTGCAATCAATCAATTTTTGCTGCATATGTCACTTTTTTTACTTTTTCGTGTATTTCATTATAGAATTCACGGTAGGCGAGTGGTTGGGTGATCGGGATTTCGAGTCAAGAGACCCGAGTTCGATCCCCAGTGGCAGGCGTACCAATGATTTTTTCAAACACTTATGTATGAATTATATATCGTTGGCTTGGACATAAAGGGGGCGACAGGCTCACCACCTGTCACGTTGTCCCGAAAATATCTTCGATGGAAGGTGGGTCGAAGGGACTTAATTGTTTAGACTAGACCTCTGTCTACCCCTGTATTGGGAATTGCGTGAAGATATTTATATTTATTTTTATTTATTTAAAGAAGTATGTATCGTGACAATCTGTTCTCTCTGGCTACACCGTCAGGGATTGTGTGTGAAGATAAGTAAGTAAGTAAGTAAGTTATTTATTTTATAAAAAATGTAACGAATTTGTTTCTTCGATTTCCGACTTAAAGCTTTATAGGCATGTATGAATATTTATTTACGTAAATATAATGTAATGTATTAATGTAAGTATCGTTAGCTTGGACAATGAGACGAAGATAGACTACCCACCTGTCAAGTTGTCCCTAATAAACTTCGGTGAATTATGGATCGACTTTATTGTTTAGACCTCTGCCTAACCAAAAGTGTAGAATGGCGTGAAGATACAATAACAATATTGAATATTTATTCATATAATTTGCAGTCGTTCTTTAAAAATGTATTCTGATACAATCCGAGTAAATCTGGTTGCAATGTGTAGTAATACTATATTTGACGATCTTCGTAGAGTAGTGCAGCACCGGCTTTCTTGATGTCGCCAGCTTTAAGGTTCCTGGTTCGATTCCCGGATGAGTCAATGTTGAAAACCACTTTTGCTGCATTGTCTCGGGGCTTGGTGTTTGGGCTAATTTCGTGCTTTAGCTACTTACTTTGATATCGGAGCAATGTACGTGATGTTTTCCCTGTCTATGTATGTATTTCTTTGTTTCTGATTCCATAACACAGATGTTCTAGCTACTTACTTTGGGATCGGAGCAATGTATGTGAAGTTGTCCCTGTCTATGTATGCCCTTCTTTGTTTCCGATTACATAACACATGTGCTTTAGCTTACTTACTTTGAGATCGGAGTAATGTATGTGATGTTGTCCCTATCTATCTATCTATCTATGTATCTAATCTAGGTCTCTCTAATCGCGGCGAACCAAACGAATACAATAGAAACCCGCACAATAGACCTGACGTTGATATATTAACGCCGTGAGCAATTATTCGCTGGAATGAATTAGAACTACGTGTGATACCTTGACATGTGGCTAATTAGGGGATCCCTCTTTTTGTTAAAGTAATACTAGTTAAATTAAAAATAAATATCTTCACGCCATTACCAATACTAGTATAGACAGAGGTCTAGACAATTAAATACTTTCGTCCACCTTCCCCAAAGTTTATTTGCGAACAAGTGAATAAAGGTGGTGAGCTTGTCGCAGTTTTTAGTGTCCAAGGTAACGGTACAGTATATTTACATTTATGTAATTTATGTATGCATAATGTGTATAATTTGTGTGTAAATTAAGTGTGTATTATGCATTATGTATGTAAATAGTCATGTATAAATATATCTATGACTTGAGTATAGAAATCTTTTAATTTTATACGACATTAAAACATTTTCATTTATTCACACAACCATTAGTTTCGAAGACAGAAACACAACTAACTCTGCTATAGGATCGTTTTTATCATATTTTATACCCGAGAACAATTAATTAGGATATAATTATATACCACACAACTCTTCTCTTAAAACAAGTGACAATAGCCGAATGGATGAGTGACTGGAATTAAAGGCAAGAGATTCGAATTCGATCTTCAGGAGTAAGGCTTGTACCAACAAGTTTTTCAATAATTCTTCGCTTGCACATAAATACGGTGGTCTCACCACAACAAACTCCGGTGAAATCATATCAAATCGAATCAATTATTTATCGATATTACTTATATATTACATCCATTATTATACCTTACATTCATCGATCATTTTTGAAATGTGTGTCGAACGCATTAAATAGTATAGTAGACCTCTGTATAGTATATATAGTAGTATAGTATAGTATAGTAGACCTCTGGCTACTCTTGTATTGGATACTCTACTCTACTCTTGTATTGTATGCATTAACCCCTAGGCATATTCTATTTGATCATATGTATTTATTTTAAAGAGGATGAGTCATCGATGCATATTCAATTTCGCTAAACACTGTCAAAGCTCCTGTTAGTGCCTGATTGAAAATTGTTGTACAATAATTAATCACGATACTTCCGTGAGACCCTCCATGTTAAACGGAAATGGATAGTGCTCGCTCTTCAATGGCTTGGTTTTGAGCTTCATAGAGCTTAATATTATGATACTAAGAACGATATCGAGTTTAATAGCCGTGAGGTTATGGCGGAAGTATATGAATATAAAAAAATATTAATAGAGATTACATCGCATACTTTACTTCGATTTCGAAGTACGCGTGTTATGGAATCAGAAAAAACGAAGGTCGCACTGACAACCACACCCCGGAAAATACAGAAAAATAGAAATTTTCCACATTTACCAGATAAGGGACTTGAACCCAAGATTTAAGGTTTTAAAGACCTTAAGATTGTTTACTTTTTGAGGGAATAATAAGAAAATAAATATTAAATAGATAGAGACGACATAACATACCTTGGTCTGATCTCAAAGCATGTATCTAAAGCACCTACGTTATGATATCAGAAACAAAGAAGGTACCACTCACACCAAGACCCGAAAAAATGTAGAAAAAGTAATTTTCTAAATTTACCCGTAAGGGATTCGAACCTAAGATTTACGATGTTTAAAACAAGACCTTATAAAGATTTTTTATAACTTTACTTTTAGAAATATTTGGAAATAAATTATTTACAACAATTAACATCTTGGACGTCACACTTTTTAATGGTTTATTTTTAATTACTATATTTTTTATGTTAGTGAATATAATTTTGATTTCCTTTTTTTAAGATATTATTCTTTACTAAATATAAAAAGAATATTCGGGCTCATTTCCTAGAGTTACTGCATTGAATTCCATCATCTTATTATATTTTATTATTGTGTTTATATTTATTAATGTATGTATATGTGTATGTGTATGTGTATGTGTATATATATATATATATATATATATATATATATATATATATATATGTATATATATATATATATATATATATATATATATATATATATATATGTATGTATATATATATATATATATATATATATATATATATATATATATATATATGTATATATATATATATATATATATATATATATATATATATATATATATATATATATATATATATATATATATATATATATATATGCATTAAGAATAAATAAATAAATAAGTAATAACAGACGGCGTACGGCGAAGCTTAGTCCGGTTTTGCTAGGTAATCTATATATAACTTAAATATATTTTACATAAATATTTATTTACAGAAAAAATTATGTTAATATTTACAATACTTATTTACTAAAAACTATTATAATCGTAGAGCCCTACTCCTCGTGGCCTGGTACCAAGAACGCTGGCTGCATTTCCACGTTGAATGGCTAGACTTAACCGTTGAGCGAGAAAAGAACCAGCCCTCTTGTCACCAGCGGCAATGATAAGTCGCGGATACAATTCCTTTAGAAACTGCATCGCGCGGGGACCCCACGGACCGATTGTCTCTACGGCAAATGGAACAAATATATAGTCTCCTTTCAAAGACTCATATTTACGCCATTTACCCGATTCAGCTGCCTCTGATGCCGCCCCGGCCCTTATCGAAGTACCCTTGATATGAGAGGCCGCTAATGTATCGACGCAAGTTGCGTCCCACACAAGAGCTTTGCCTATAACTTTAACTTAAATTTTTAACTAATTAATTTTTAACCTCCTTTTACTTAAATTCCACAGTAAAATCACCCATCAATACCGGCGAAAAGAGGCGAAAAGTCATCTCTCGCGTAAACAACATCAAATTAGCTTATAATTCTACATTTTAATATTACATATGCAAATGCCTTCTAACTGAAGTACTAAACAACTTTTTACATTCGACATGTCGTTAAAATTGTACGAGCTTCTAAGTTATGCGAGTTTAATACCAGCTTAGCACGATTATAAGATATTTTAACGCAATTCGCGAGTGTTATTTAAAAAAATATGCTTAAAGAATTTCACATTGCACTACTATGTAGTACTACTTTAAGTTAAAGTTCGTAGCGTACTTATACTTTAGTTAAGCTTTTTTTAGTTAGTTTAGTTACAACTAAACTACTTTAGTTACAACTAAACTACTAAATACTTAAGTTAGCGGCTAAGTTATGTAGACTATGTGAGCGAATTGTTCGATGACGAGAGGGTGAAGAGTACTTGGATAGACAGGAATATGAAGAGAATGCTGAATCTGAAAGCAGCGAAAGAGACTAGTACGGATTGTAACACTTTGCCATGGTGATGGTTATCCCGCCGTTCAACGGTAGCTTTAGACGACTTAGTTGCCTGCCTTCGAAGCTAACGGTTCGAAACCCGCTTTGGTCAAATATTTGCGTAATGAATGTTTGAACTCGAGTCATGGATGTTTATATATCTATATAAATATTTATCTATATAAACATAAATCTACATAAGTTTATTGTGCCGTTCGCTTGGACACTGAGACGGCGATATTCTTAACACCTATGACATTGTCCCAGATATGTACGGAGGACTTGATTTTCTAGACCTATATCTAGATCTGTATTGGTAAATACGTATATGAATCTTCACGCCATTAACAATGATAACAAAGAGATCCAGTCAATTGTGTCGTCACGACCCACTTTACACCGAAGACACATATCAGTGACAATGTGATAAGTGAGCCATTTGCCTTCTTTATATCCAAGCCAACGCTTTTAGTACATCGATACGAACTTACGGCCTGGAGATCGAACTCGGGTCTCTTGACTCGAATGCCGATCATCCAATTATTCGGCGATCGTGACTGTAAATGGTTGATATGTTAAGAAAAAATAATAATTTTGTGCCAATCCCAGATTGGAGCAACCTAACCTCCTGCCTACCCTAAATATCCTATGCTAACCTAGCCTGCTTTAACTACTAGGCGAGCATGGCGCGATGGTGTAAACATTAATCAAATATTGTTTCAACCGTCTAGAACGTTTTACGTCCCGACAAAGCCTTATATCGGAAACTCTACGTACCACGTTTAGTAACTAGTTCCGTGTGCATGAAGACCTTACTTTGTCGGAAGTTTGCTTTGACGTCGAGCACTGCAATCCTACATCCTTCCTACTAATATAATAAATGCGAAGGTTTTGTGAGGATGTGAGTATTTGTTACTCTTTCACACAAAAGCCACTGAATGGATTTGGACGAAACTTTACAGGTGTATAATTTATACATAATACATAGGGTATAATTTATAAAGATTTGGTATAATTTGAACGTGATATTTATTAAATATGTAGAAATAATAAATATAATGAAGTATTAAGTCACAATAGCTGAATGGATGGGTGGATTGAAATTCGGTTCAAGAGACCCGAGTTCTCAGATTTCAGTTCAGGCTTTAAGTTATTAATTTTTAAAATTTATATACGATTTATATTCCTTTATATTGCGGCTTTGACATAAAGACGAAAGCCTCACTACATATCACTTTGTCCTTTCAAATGTCTTCGAAGGAAGGTGGATCGAAAGGACTGTCACGCCGACAAATCACAGGTTAGATAGAATTAATATAGACGACCACTTTGCAAGAGAGTTTCACGCTCTTGTATATGCGAGAGCTAGCTAATTGCAAAAGTTCTCGACGCGCAGAAATTAGATCGCAAAGCGAACTGGCCGGTGTACTGGCTTGTATTGCAAGAGGAACGATATTTGTGGTGGGGAGTTTCGGACGACACGGTCTTTACAAAATTCATGTCAAGGCACAAAACTCTCTTTACGCCATAACTAATACTGTGCTAGACAAATAAGTCCTTTTGACCCACCTTCCACTGAAAATATTTTTGAAACAGCGTAATAGGTAATATTTAGGAAAACAAAAATCCTGTTCCATAAGAAATAAATATATCTTCACGCCATTCCCAATACGGAGATTGTGAAATTGTCTGTATTATCTCAGACTGTAGTTTAATGGCGGCCCAGATTCTAACCGGAGTTACTTGCATACTAAATGCCCGAAATTGAATATCCTTATGCCGGGACCATCACACATTAAACTCATATATTATAACTTACCAAATATTCTCTTGCGATATCAGGTACACCTCGTTTAAAGCACGTAACGCCCAAGTTTATGAAACTTTCAATTTATGCCAAACGACGTGTCGCCCCGTCTCCGCCAGATTGGAACTTGCCAGGCATTAATTAACGTCGTCGATATTTCAAATTGCCGCAGCGTCGTGCGGAGACGCGTGTTCCTGCTTGATAGCCTGATATGCGGGCGTTCGTGAAGCTCGAGCTACGAATACCGCTTAATGAATTTCGGTTAATTTATCTATCTTATCGTTGGTTTATATACACCAACATAAAAAATCTGTATATACATAAATATAAGTCGCGATTGCCGAGTGGTTGGGTGATCGGAATTCTTAAAAGACCTGAATTCGATGCCCTGCTACTGCACTAGGCTCATTTTTTTTTTTTCAAAACTTATGATGAATTATATCGTTCGCTTGGACATAAAGACGAAAGCCTCACTAAATATCACTTTTTCCTTTCAAATGTCTTCGAAGGAAGGTGGATCGAAAGGACTGTCATATAGACTTAATATAGACGACCACTTTGCAAGAGAGTTTCATACTCTTCTATATGCGAGAGCTAGCTAATTGCAAAAGTTCTCGACGCGCAGAAATTAGATCGCAAAGCGAACTGGCCGGTGTACTAGCATGTATTGCAAGAGGAACGATATTTGTGGTGGGGGAGTTTCGGACGACACGGTCTTTACAAAATTCATGTCAAGGCACAAAACTCTCTTTACGCCATAACTAATACTGTGCTAGACAAATAAGTCCTTTTGACCCACCTTCCACTGAAAACATTTTTGAAACAGCGTAATAGGTAATATTTAGGAAAACAAAAATCCTGTTCCATAAGAAATAAATATATCTTCACGCCATTCCCAATACGGAGATTGTGAAATTGTCTGTATTATCTCAGACTGTAGTTTAATGGCGGCCCGAGATTCTAACCGGAGTTACTTGCATACTAAATGCCCGAAATTGAATATCCTTATGCCGGGACCATCACACATTAAACTCATATATTATAACTTACCAAATATTCTCTTGCCATATCAGGTACACCTCGTTTAAAGCACGTAACGCCCAAGTTTATGAAACTTTCAATTTATGCCAAACGACGTGCCCCATCTTCGCCAAATTGGAAATTGCCAGGCATTAATTAACGTCGTCGATATTTCAGATTGCCGCAGCGTCGTGCGGAGACGCGTGTTCCTGCTTGATAGCCTGATATGTGGGCGTTTGTGTAGCACCAGCTACGAATTTCGGTTAATTTATCTATCTTATCGTTGGTTTATATACATCAACATAAAACATATGTATATACATAAACATAAATCACGATAGTCGAGTGGTTGGGTGATCGGAATTCTTAAAAGACCTGAATTCGATGCCCTGCTACTGCACTAGGCATCGTACCAATAGTTTTTTTTTTTCAATACTTATGTCGATATATATCGTTCGCTTGGACATAAAGACGAAGAAAGACTCACCACATGTCACGTTCTCCCAAAAACGTCTTCGGTGAAAGGACTTAATTGTCTCGGCCTCTGTCTACCCCAGTATTGGGAATGGAATGAAGATATACATTTCAATAACCGACTAAGCGGAGCGTGATTAGGTTTAATTTGTATTACATAAATGATGTGAACATATAAATCTCACGAATTTCGTAGACACTACATTCAAAAAAGTGGTTTAAACTTCTAATAATAAAGCTCAAACAGAAATTTTTGTTTCGTATTAACAGATCAATAAGCCGAGACCCAATGTAAGCTAAGCTCAGTTTCTCTAACACATTTATCTTTTATTGTTATTGTAAAAAATCCGGCTTTTTCAATCTATAGAAACCCGCGCCGGATTTAATCAAAGACAAAGGCTTCGCTCCTGTCTCCGGGGACTAATACAAAGCTAGGGTCTCCCGGAATACTCTCTGAAAAGCCTTAAAACAATAAATATTTATGTTCATTTAGGATGGACAAGAGCTGATGAAATAACTTATTACGGAGAAGTGTGAAATGTGTGAAGAAGGAGGAAGTGAGGAGTAAGTTTCTCCTTCGGTTCCCGGAAGCGTTAGTGTACTCGTAGATTAGACTTTTTCTAGTATGTCTCGGGTCTAGGTGTTTGTGGTAGCTTATGTAGTAGATTGCTTTGATCGGAACTCGTGTCAAGAGACCCGAGGTTCGATCACCAGGTGGTACGCCCGAAGCAATGGTTTTGAAAATTTATATACGTTATATATCATTGGCTTTGACGTAAAGACGGCTACAGGCTCTCCGCTTATAACGTTATTCCATTGTCTTCGGTGAAAGGACGTCATTGTCTAGACCTCTTTCTATCCAGTTTTGGGAATAGAGTGAATATTTACTCGTATTTTTTAAATTTAAGAGTGAGATGGCCCGTTAATACCGGCGATAGGAGGCGAAAAGTCATCTCTCGCGTATACAGCATAAATTAGTCCATAATTCTACATTTTAATATTACGTATGCAAATGCAGAGCTTTCAAACTGAAGTACTAAACAACTTTTTACATTCAACATGTCGTTAAAATTGTACGAGCTTGTAACTTATGCGAGTTTAAAACCAGCTTAGCACGAATATATTTTAAAATTGATTATTATTGTTGGCAATTATTCCGTTCACTGT
Source organism: Sericinus montela (assembly GCA_029286605.1). Taxonomy (NCBI): domain Eukaryota; kingdom Metazoa; phylum Arthropoda; class Insecta; order Lepidoptera; family Papilionidae; genus Sericinus; species Sericinus montela. Next base: position 779,100 of record JAGSMR010000103.1, read on the forward strand.
TGAAAGTTTTAGGGGCCTATGTTCAGCAGTGGACTCTTGATAGGCTGTAAAGAAGAAGAAGAAGAAGAATTTAATTGTTTATTACGTGATGGTTATCCCGCCATTCAACGGTAGTTTTTGACGACCCTAGCTTTATAGCCTAGTTGGTGCCTGCCTAGGAAGCTATGGGTTGCGGGTTCGAATTTTTTTTTTATAGAAAAGGGAATCAAACGAGCAAGTGCCACACGTGATGGAAATTGATTACTGCTACCCATGAACATCTGCAATACCGGAGGAATAGCAGATGCGTTGCCGGCCTTTGAGAAAGGTATAGGCTCTTTTCTTGAAGGTCCCTAAGTCGTATCGGTCCGGAAAAAGAACATTTTAAAAATATGAATTTAAAATGTTTTTAAAATTAAAATATCGGAAAAAGAATCCCGCTAGGAGCAAATATTTGTGTGATGAATATGTTTGTACTCGAGTCATGGATGTTAGACTGGCAGAGAATGCCTTTAGGCATTAAGTCCGCCATTTTGTACATTTTTTTTAAATTTAAATAAATAAATGTTTATAACTATATATGAATATTTATACATGTAACTAAATTATATTTAAGTCTATTGTACCGTTTGCTTGAACAATAAGCCGGCGATAGGCAGGTGGTGAGCCAGTTGCTTTCTTTATGTCTCCTTCCAACGATATAAATCATACATATATTTTAAAAGAATACATTGATACGTGTTTTTCGTCTGGGGATCGAACTCAGGTCTCTTCACTCAAATGCCGATCACCCGATCACTCGGCTATCGTGACTGTAAATGGTTGATATGTTAAGAAAAATAAATTTTACGCCAACCCCAGATCCGAGCAACCTAATAAAGACTTCTCTAACTACCAGGGGAGCATGGCACGTTGGTGTAAACATTAATCAAATATTGTCTCAACCGTCTACAACGTTTTACGTCCCGACAAAGCCTTATATCGGAAACTCTACGTACCACGTTTAGTAACTAGTTCCGTGTGCATGAGGGGTACACCTTACTTTGTCGAAAGTTTGCTTTGACATCGAGCACTGCAATCCTTTATCCTTCTTACTAATATTATCAATGCGAAGGTTTTGTGTGGATGTGGACGTTTGTTACTCTTTCACACAAAAACCACTGAATGGATTTGGATGAAACTTTACAGGAGTATAACTTATACATAAAAATAAAACAAAGGCTAGAATTTATAAAGATTTTGTGTAATTTGGACGTATTATTATGATAATTATTAAGTAAGTAGAAATAATAAATATAATGAAGTATTAAGTCACAATAGCCAGTGGTTGGGTAATCGAAATTCGGGTCAAGAGAACCGAGTTCTCAGATGGTAGGCTTAAAGTGATGAGTTTTTAAAACTTATATACGATTTATATTGTTGGCTTTGACATAAAGACGACAACCTCACTACACCTCACTTTTTCCTTTCAAATGTCTTCGGAGAAAGGTTGATCGAAAGGACTGTCGCGCCAAAAAATCACAGGTTAGATAGAATTAATATAGACGACCACTTTGCAAGAGAGTTTCACGCTCTTGAATATGCAAGAACTAGCTAATTGCAAAAGTTCTCAACGCGCAGAAATTAGATCGCAAAGCGAACTGGCCGGTGTACTGGCTTGTATTGCAAGAGGAACGATATTTGTGGCGGAGAGTTTCGGACGAAACTCTCTTTACAAAATTCACGTCAAGGCACAGAACTCTCTTTACGCCATAACTAATACTGTGCTAGACAAATAAGTCCTTTTGACCCACCTTCCACTGAAAACATTTATGAAACAGCGTAATAGGTAATATTTAGGAAAACAAAAATCCTGTTCCATAAGAAATAAATATATCTTCACGCCATCCCAATACGGAGATTGTGAAATTGTCTGTATTATCCCAGACTGCAGTTTAATGGCGGCCCCAGATTCTAACCTGAGTTACTTGCATACTAAATGCCCGAGATTGAATATCCTTATGCCGGGACCATCACACATTAAACTCATATACCAAACTCATATACTCATATACCAAACTCATATACTCATATACCATATGATAACTTACCAAATGTTCTCTTGCGATATCAGGGACACCTCGCTTAAAGCACGTAACGCCCAAGTTTATGAAACTTTCAATTTATGCCAAACGACGTGCCCCGGCCCGCCCCGTCTCCGCCAGATTGGAAATTGCCAGGCATTAATTAACGTCGTCGATATTTCAGATTGCCGCAGCGTCGTGCGGAGACGCGTGTTCCTGCTTCATAGCCTGATATGTGGGCGTTTGTGTAGCACGAGCTACGAATACCGGCCTATGAATTTCGGTTAATTTATCTATCTTATCGTTGGTTTATATACATCAACACAAAAATCCGTATATACATAAATATAAGTCGCGATTGCCGAGTGGTTGGGTGATCGGAGTTTATAGACCCAGATGGTACAATAGTAGCTGGAAGTTTTTTTCAAAAACTCATTTACGATTTCAATCGGTCGGTTGATCAAAATCGGCATAAAGCTCGCCACCTGTCAAATTGTCTCAAAAATGTTTTCGATTATATATATATATATATATATATATATATATATATATATATATATATATATATATATATATATATATATATATATATATATATATATATATATATATATATATATATATATATATATATATATATATATATATATATATATATATATATATATATATATATATATATATATATATATATATATATATATATATATATATATATATATATATATATATATATATATATATATATATATATATATATATATATATATATATATATATATATATATATATATATATATATATATATATATATATATATATATATATATATATATATATATATATATATATATATATATATATATATATATATATATATATATATATATATATATATATATATATATATATATATATATATATATATATATATATATATATATATATATATATATATATATATATATATATATATATATATATATATATATATATATATATATATATATATATATATATATATATATATATATATATATATATATATATATATATATATATATATATATATATATATATATATATATATATATATATATATATATATATATATATATATATATATATATATATATATATATATATATATATATATATATATATATATATATATATATATATATATATATATATATATATATATATATATATATATATATATATATATATATATATATATATATATATATATATATATATATATATATATATATATATATATATATATATATATATATATATATATATATATATATATATATATATATATATATATATATATATATATATATATATATATATATATATATATATATATATATATATATATATATATATTATTATATATACATAAATATAAGTCGCGATTGCCGAGTGGTTGGGTGATCGGGTTTATAGACCCAGATGGTACAATAGTAGCTGGAAGTTTTTTTCAAAAACTCATTTACGATTTCAATCGGTCGGTTGGTCAAAATCGGCATAAAGCTCGCCACCTGTCAAATTGTCTCAAAAATGTTTTCGATTAAAGGTGGCTCAGAAGGACTCAGTCGTCTAGACCACTGTTTATCCCTGTATTGAGATCGGCGTGAAGGTGTAATGGAAATATACGACCATTGAGTTTTAGTGATAGGTACCACGTTATCTTAAAACTGTCTTTGGCGCAAGGTGGGTCGAAAGGACTTAATTGTCAAGAACTCTGTCTACCTCAGCATTGGGGATAGGGTGAAAATATATATTTCAATAACCGACAAAGCGAAGCATGATCAGGTTTAACTTGTATTACATATATGACATGAACACATTAATCTCCTGAATTTCGTAGACACTACGTTCAAAAAAGTGCTTTAGGCTGCTGCTTAATATAAAGCTCAAATAGAAATGTTAGTTTCGTATTAACAATAAGCCGATATCCAATGTAAGCTAAGCTCAGTTTCTCTAACACATTTATCTTTTATTGTTATTGTAAAAAATCCGGCTTTTCCAATCTATAGAAACCCGCGCTGGTTTTAATCAAACACAAAGGCTTCCCTCCTGTCCCCGGGGGACTAATATAAAGCTAGGGTCTCTCGGAATACTCTCTGAAAAGCCTTAAAACAATAAATATTTATGTTCATTTAGGATGGACGAGAGCTGAATATTAAATTGTGAATAACTTATTATGGAGAAGTGTGAAATGTGTGAAGAAGTGAGGAGTATGTTTCTCCTTCAGTTCCCGGACGGGTTAATGTATTCGTAGATTAGACTTTTTCTAGTAAGTCTCGGGTCTGGGTGTTTGTGATAGCTTGTTAGTAGATTGTTTTGCTCGGAACTCGTGTCAAGAGACCCGAGGTTCGATCACCAGGTGGTACGCCCGTAGCAATGGTTTTGAAAATTTATATACGATATATATCATTGGCTTGGATGTAAAGACGGCTACAAGCTCTCCACTTATAACATTGTCTTCGGTGAAAGGACAGCATTGTCTAGACCTCTTCCAACCTCGTATTGGGAATAGAGTGAATATATACTCGTATTTTTTAAATTCAATAGTAAGATCGCCCGTTGAAACCGGCAATAGGATGCCAAAAGACATCTCTCGCGTAATCATCAAATTAGCTTATAATTCTACATTTTAATATATACGCAATATTAAAATGTAGAGCTTTCAACCTAAAGTACTAAACAACTTTTTACATATAACATGTCGTTCAAATTGTACGAGCTTGTAAGTTATGCGAGTTCAATACAAACTTAGCACGAATATGAGATATTTTAACACAATTCGTGTGCGTCATTTAAAAAAAATATGCTTAAAGAAGTTTATGCTGCACTACTATATAGTACTTTAACTTACTTATACTTTTGTTAAGTTTTATTTAGTTAGTTTAGTTTAGTTTTATACTTAAGTTAGCGACTAACTTTAGTAGACTATGTGAGCGAATTGCTCGAAGAGGAGAGGGTGAAGAGTACTTGGGTAGACATGTATATGAAAAAATTGGTGAATCTGAAAGAAGCGAAAGAGACGTAACAATCGTGAGACAGAGACGTTCTCCCAAAAACGTCTTCGGTGAAAGTTTTTATTGTGTCGACCTGTGTCTACCTCAGTATTTGGAATGGCGTGAATACATAAATTTAAATAACCAGATCAGGTTTATCTTCATTTAAAATACAAAATTTTTTATTTACAAAAAAATATGTTAATATTTAGAATACTTAGTAATTAAAAACTATTATAATCGAAGAGCCCTACTCCTCGTGGCATGGTACCAAGAATGCTGGCTGCATTTCCACGTTGAATGGCTAGACTTAACCGTTAAGCGAGAAAAGAACCAGCCCTCTTGTCACCTGCGGCAACGATAAGTCGCGGATACAATTCCTTTAGAAACTGCATCGCACGGGGACCCCACGGACCGATTGTTTCTACGGCAAATGGAACAAATATAATCTCCTTTCAAAGACTCATATTTCCGCCATTCACTCGATTCAGCTGCCTCTGATGCCACCCCGGCCCTTCGATAAGGGCCGGGGTGGCGAAGTATGAGAGGCCGCTAATGTATCGACGCAAGTTGCGTCCCACACAAGAGCTTTGCCTCTCTCCCAAGGGACTAAAGTCAAGCCGTCGGGTCTCTTACCATCCTCTAAATATTCCACAAGGCTCTAAAACCGAGGGAATATTTATGGAAACAAGAGCCCTTCGGATGATTTCATTCAAGGAACCGTGACGAGACAGTCTGCCGGCACTTTTTTGGCATGAAAGTCCGTGGAGGCCTAACTCGTCGACGTCGCTGCCACAAGGACATCGATGTGGTTGACAAATTGATGCTCCCAATCGTATTCCTACTGCTATTCGTAAACTTTCGTTATCCAGTAATGTACCAAGGTTACTTGATGGTAAAGCATGTAGCAAGTAACTGGATTCCTTTGACGAAACACCTAGAAAGCGGGCGCGGTCTCTGTCACAGAGAAAATTGTTCAGTAAGCATTTCTGCACATTCTGAACTAACGGGATATCCCACTGTTTTTGTGAGTTAGGTTCTAGTGAATACATACATACATTCTTTTATATTAATTGTACATATATTTATCTAATCACAAAGTAAGTAGCTAAAGTTCATTGTTTCCGATTCCATAATACTTGAAAACAGGTACACCCTAGGAAATTTGTTCTACATTAAACCGTCCGGAAACAGAACCTGGGATTTCAGAGATAACGACACCATGTAAACCAACTTGTATGCCACTCGTTCAGGAGATCGTTATATCTTTGTAAATATGTAGTACGGTTGACTGCGACATCGAGGCTTGGGCAATAGTCTCACCACCCACCACGTTATGTTAAAAATTTCTTCGGCGAAAGGTGGGTCGAAAGGACTTAATAGTCTCGACCTCTATCTACCTCAGCATTGGGAATAGGGTGAAAATATATATTTCAATAACTGACAAAGCGAAGCGTGATCAGGTTTAAGTTGTATTACATGTATGATATGAACATATAAATCTCTCGAATTTCGTAGACACTACATTCAAAAAAGTGCTTTAGTTTTCTAACTATAAAGTTCAAATAGAAACTAGTTTCGTATTAACAGATCAATAAGCCGAGGTCCAATGTAAGCTAAGCTCAGTTTCTCTAATAAATCTATCTTTTATTGATATTGTAAAAAATGCCGGCTTTTCCAATCTATAGAAACACGCGCCGGCTTTAATCAAAGACAAAGGCTTCGCTCCTGTCTCCGGGGACTAATACAAAGCTAGGGTCTCCCGGAATACTCCCTGAAAAGCCTTAAAACAATAAATATTTATGTTCATTTAAGATGGACAAGAGCTAAATATTAAATTATAAATAACTGTTATCACACATTTTTATATTGAAAGCAAATAAGTTATACTGAACTTTTATTTAAACAAATTAAAGAGAAAAAAATATTTTTAAAATTTCAACTGATACCGGCGCGATTCGGATTCGCAACCTCCGCCGATACGTGGCAACATTCTTACCTCCGAGCTACCATGTCTTACACGCATCAGTTGAAATTTTAAATGTGTATTCTCCTTTCTTTATTTATGCCTTGTTTTTGGCTTCGGCGCCATCTGTTTTCCCTTTTGCAAGTGACTTTTGAGAGTTGAAATTTTATAAACGTTTTTTCTCTTTAATTTAATAATGTAAATAACTTATTACGGAGAAGTGTGAAATGTGTGAAGAAGTGACGAGTGTGTTTCCCCTCGGTTCCCGGGCGGATCAATATATATTAGATTTTTTCTAGTATGTCTACGGTCTGGGTGTTTGTTATAGCTCCGTTGTTTCCTTTTTATGAGAAAAGGTTATAAAGCAATCAATCGGTTAACCCAATGGTAAAGTGTCGTATGTCCCTTTTAACACATTTATTAAATTCAGTAATCATATTTTTCTTATCTCTATTTGATTATTATTTGCATTTTATATTGTTATTATTTCTCAGACGGGTAATATTCTGCACAACTTTTCCTTTACCGCCAAGCACGTAGTAAATTGAGCACTTGCCTTTTTTTATCATTTTGAGTTGTGCCAACCCGGGATTTTATCTCGGTCGCTCATGATGCACGCCAGTGTAATGCACGTACTCCGATCACTAGGTTAGGACGGCTAAGACTTTAGGTTCTGAAAATCTGAACTTTGGTGTCACTACAGCAAAGTGCTGCGTGTTTACCTTTTGCGGTACTGCAGCATCTAACTTTATCATTACATGAAAAAATGAAATAGAGAGAAAGAAAGATAACTTTATTTGTTGCAGCATAGGGACAACAAAAAAAGTCTACGCTCTACGCTACGCTAAGGATAGTGCTTTGTTATCTTATTTATTTTCTGGTTTCATTTTCACCTCGCCGGTTTTCAAGGTGCCAAAAATTATTTGTTTATTTTCTTGGGTCTGGGCGTTAGTGGTAATATCGTTGTTTCTGATTCTATAATACAAGCGCTTTAGCTGCTTACTTTGGCATCAAAGCAATGTATGTGATGTTGTCCCCGTCTATGTATCTATTTATTATTATGTTGTAGATGAAATGAAATTTTATTCTATTCCATTCTCAAGTGCAGCTAGGTTGACCGCAATCCTAATTTTCAATCTACCCCTGCCCTCATTGCGTTACTCGTTTCATATGCACGGATGCAATCAAGACCTGTGTGACTAGATATTGTCAGATTTATAATTAAGAGACAAATTGTCAAACTGGATAAGTCCAACTTCGACCCAGAGGTCAGTCGACGAAAGCATCTCGGCTGGGCAGAGTTCGGGATACTGCGCCATTTCTTCTCGTCGATTAACCTTAAGACGATAGCTTACAACCAGTTCGTGTTACTAGTGATGACATATGGATCAGAGCCGTGGTCCTTCACTGCGGGTCGTGTGAGGAGGCTCAAAGTTGCTCAGCGTGCTATGGGAAGACCTATACTTGGTGTATCTCTGCATGATAGAATTTGTAACGAAGACATCCATAGTAGAACTGACATAGCTGTAAGGATCAGCGCGCTAAAGTGCAAATGGGCCGGCCACACAGCTTAATAAAGTAATAACCGTTGGGAAAAAAAGGTTCTCGAGTGGCAAGCCTCGTATTGGCAAACGCGTGTAGTATAGTAGTGTTCTATTGGAAAGCTTTGGGGGATAAATATATTCAGCAGAGAACTCTAGATAGGCTGTAAAAAAAGGAGAACATAAATGCTTTAGCTGTTTAATTTGTTTAATTTTTTGATAAGGACCTTTTTTGTATGAACACATCCCCACTGTCTCACACACACAAACGTCTTATTCCCATTCCACTTGTATATGATCGCATAAACAAAATCCTGCACGTATTCCACTTTACCCACTCGTTGTTAACAAAGGACCGGGGACGCGGCAAACATCTGCACTTCGACGGGCGCCACGTCGAGTCGTTTCGTGCACAATTCGGAAAGTTTTCCAATCAAGCAATGAACAATCCGATATAATGGTAGTGTTGTGCGCTTTCTCGATGTTTTCATGCGTACTCGTAGTTTGATATTTGAAGTTATGCTGAAATGCTGTTTTCATCACATTCATAGGAATAAATACATACATATTCGACCTCCGTGGATGAGTGGCGTAAACACCGATTTTAGAGGTGTCGCCATCTCGAGGTCCCGGGTTCGATTCCCGGTCGGGTCAATGTAGAAAAAGCTCGTTTTCTATATTTTCCCGGGCCTGGTTGTTTGTGGTAATTTCGTTGTTTCCGATTCCCATACCACAAGTGTTTAAGCATCTTATGTAGGGATCGGAGCAATGTTTGTGAGGTTGTCCCTATCTGTATATGTATATGTATTATTTATTTATTACACATGAATATGGACAACATCACGTACATTGCTCTAAATTCAAATTAAGAAATAACGCTGGTACTATGAAGTCTCGAGTAAATGTAAAAACAACCGGGATATCGAAGCTGGCGCCTTGAAACACCGGTGTGTGCGCTACTCGTCCATGGAGGTAGTCAGTGGAACTGTAAAGTTTTTCGTAAGTATATTATTTGGAAATGAAATTGTCTTCTAAAATTAGAGCTAAACATACGGATACCAATATTATGGATGGACGGGATTATCAATACTTATGTACGATTTATATTATTGGCTTGGACATGAAGACGGCGACGGGTTCACCACCTATCTCGTTGTCGCAAAAAAGTTTTCGGTGAAAGGAGGGTCGAAAGGAGTTAAATGTCTAGACCTCTGGTTATCCCTGTATTGATAATAGTGTTAAGATATGTATAGAAATATTGTAGTATTATATTAAAACATACATAAATACATTATAGGAGCCGCCTGCTGGTTAACAATGCAGTGACCACTCAATTTAATAATCTACCACCAAAATGCATTCGTAGAAAATAAAAATATTCTATGTATATAATTACAAAATACCGTTAGCATGAAAATAAAGATCATTACAGGCTCACCACCTGTTACGTTGTCGTAAGAATTCACTGTATAGACCTCTACCTATTCCAGTATGAGAAATTTTATGAAGATTAAAAAATATATTTCACACAGTGTTAATGTTAATCGATATTCACATAGAAATTTATTTTCTTCTTTTTTACAGGCTGTCAAGAAAAACATAAGCCTCCTCTAGAATACGCCACGAAGAATGCTCCGCAGCCACCTGCATCCATCAACTTCCCGCAACATTTTTCAGGTCGACAGGCTGTCAAGAGTCCAATGTTAAACATAAGCCTCCTCTAGAATACGCCACGAAGAATGCTCCGCAGCCACCTGCATCCATCGACTTCCCGCAACATTTTTCAGGTCGACTCAATCTCGCGGGGGGTCGTCCTACACTGCATTTGCCTATACGAGGTTACTACTCGAGAATATTTTTCCCCAACGGTTATCGAGCTATGTGTAGTTCGTCGAGCGATGTGGTCAGCCCATTGCCACTTCAGCGCGCTGATCTTTACTGCTATGTAGGTTACTTCAGTTCTGCAGCAGATGTCTTCATTGCGGATTCTATCATCGGTAATTTGGATTCATCGCGGATTTATTTCCGCCTAAAGGAGTTAACATGATTGTGTGAAATGGCGTTGATGCGTCTCAATAAATAAATCAATGAAATAAAAATGCATTCGATACATACAATAAAAATATTGCATTTTACCTCTCCGCTCTTTTATTAGCTGTGCTTTACCGGGCCCAATAAAGATATGCTAACAATTTTGAAAATACAATAAATATTTAGAACATCACCCACTCTGCTCTGATCCCCGAGTACGTAGCTAGAGTACGCGTTTTTATATCCGGAAACAACGTAGGTACCACGAAAACCCACTCAAGACAATGTAGACAAGTAATTTTCTACATTCAACCGTCCGGGAATCGAACCCTGTACATCAGAACTGGCGAAATAATTAAAACCAGAGTGAACCCACTCCACCACTCGTCCATGGAGGTCGTCGTAATTATAAGACCTTATACTTATTGAGGATCGCAAAATAAATATATTTGTGATAATTGGTGCAATTATACATAAGCGTTTTTATATTCTACACATTTGTCTTTACAGGGGTAGGCAGAGTTCTAGACAATGTCCATTCGACCCACCTTTCACCGAAGCTTAAGTTACAGGTGGCAGTTTTAGAGTCCAAGCGTTAGCTTTTTACAATGTTACAACAACTCTATAATAACAATAAATTCTGTATTTGTTTCTATCTTGCTTTTAAATTAAAATCGCCACATTAATTTTTAACTAGTCAGAAGGCACGATAACCGAGTGGTTAGGTGATCGGAATTACGAGCCAAGAGACCCGAGTTTGATTCCCAGGTGGCAGGCTCATACCAATAGGTTTTTAAAAAACATATGTACAAATTATATCATTGGCTTGGAAATAACGTTGTCCCGAAAATATCTTCGGTGGAAGGTGGGTCAGAGAGATTTAATTGTCTAAACTACTAAGATATTTATTTATAAATTTATAATATATAAGTAATAATTTATTTATACATAAATGCACGCATTGCGATACATAACGCAGTGCTGGTACCGACTTTGTTATATGGCAGCGAAACCTGGGTATGCCAGAAGAAGCATAAAAGCAGGTTGAATTCAGTGGAGATGGGATCTCTTCGTCAAATGTGCTGCGTTACCTTGGCCGACCGGAAACGAAACGATGTGATTTGCAAAATGGTAGGTTTGAAAGATGACCTTATCACTAAAATGGATAAGAGCGTGCTTCGATGGTTTGGGCACGTTATGCGAATGAGCGAAGACCGAATGGTGAAGAAAACATACAGCGCGAAAGTTAATATTAAAAGGGGTTGAGGTAGGCCGAGACTAACTTTAGAAGATCATGGGAGCAAATTGCTCGAAGAAGGAAGGGTCAAGAGTACACGGATACCTCGATGCGCATGTATGAAGAAAATGATGAATCAGACTGAAGCGAAAGAGGTATGTAAGGATCGTGACACTTGGCGATCTGTTCTCTCTGGCTACCCCGTCAGGGATTATGCGTGAAGATAAATAAATAAATTTATAAATTAATTATTCTATTATTCCTAATGTGAGGGTCTTTTGCCAGTTGTACGTTTTACAAAAATCTGAGTTACAGCTCAAAGTTCAAGGAAAGTTTATATGAAAAGTTAGTCGGTCTTCGGAAGCTTTATAGAAATATGTGCTTAAAAAAGAATTGTAAATGCAATTTCATCTAAAGAGCCACTCTCCGCTTTAAAGTGTTCCCGCCGTATCGATCGGTAAACATAAACTTGCGAAAGCTCTCGCCACCGAGCTTTATTGCGATGGACGGGGAAAGCGTTCGTCGAACGTTGTGCTAATTTTTGTTTACTAATGGCTTGGAAATTCATGGTGCCCTGGTAATTTAAAACTTGTCGCGTGTTATTCAAATCAAATCAAATCATTAATTCATCGATTTAAGTAACATAGATTAAATACTTAGATTTTTATTTCCAATTCTGTCACCGTTTCGTAATGAGAATCTAACGGAGAATAAACAGGCGAGAGAAACTCCGTATGTGTCTGTTTCGGATTTGTTTAACAAATAAAATACAAAGTTAAATATAATAATAATTAGAAATGACACGATACCCAAGTGGTTGGATGATCGTAATTTGACTCAAGAGACCCAAGTTTTATACTCGTTTAGTAGGCTCGTACCAATAAGTTTAAAATTTATGTACGCTTTATATCGTTGCCTTGGACATAAAGACGGTGCCAGGTTTACCACCTTTCGCGGTGTGCCAAAAATGTCTATGGTGAAAGGTGGGGTGAAAAGATTAAAGGTATTAAAGGTCACATAGTATTTTGCTATGGGGACATGCAGGTGATGTGAAGGCGATATTTATTTTACAAAAGAGGGCCATAAGATCTATTTAAAAATTTAATTCCAAAAGCTCTCTAGGAAAATAATTTAAAGAAATAAATATTTTAACATTGGCCTCTCAATATATATGAAAATGTATTGTATGTACATAAAAACTTTAATTACTTTAAAAAGAATAGTGACATACCCAATGTTAATACAAGGAACAAACACAAGCTAATAACGCCAGTTACTAGACTTAATAGAGTAAGTTACTCTTTCAGGGTGGTGTGTACGCTTCTACAACAAAATCCCGGCAAAATACAATAAATAAATAGATAAAAATATAAATATCTTCACGCAATTCCCATTACAGGGTTTGACAGAGGTCTAGTCTAGACACTTAAGTCCCTTCGACACACCTTCCACCGAAGATATTTTCGGGACAACGTGATAGGTTTTGCTATTAGCAGGTTAACAGGTAACAATATAAATGAATATTTATGACAGTAACCCCTGGGAATGAGTTGATCGCTTCCATGCTATTTCTAATTAAATTATTTGTTAATTGTTTTCTAATAAAATTATTTTGTATTTCTTTTATAAAAAAAAGCTAAAAAAGAGGGTAGCTACGGAGTTTCTTTCGCCGTTCCTTCTCCTTCAGAGGAACCTCAATACGAAACGGTGGTAGTTTCCAAAATGACGATCGATGGATATAATGATACTTAATCGTTTAATGTTACTTATATCGATAAATATGTGTACTTATATCGATAAATGGTGTACGCGTGCTTTCTCAACTTGTCTAAAGCTTTTGATCTTGTAATTTATGACCGTCTGTGGGGCAAGTTGGGGACCGCAGGTGTACCGGTGAAATGCATCTCCCTCTTCAAATTCTGGTATGCGAATCAGAAAAATCAAGTGAGATGGGCAAGTACCTTGTCGGATGCATACAGATTGAAATGTGGCGTGAGACAGGGAGGCTTAAGCTCACCTTTATTGTTCAATCTGCATGTCAATAACACTCATGTCGACTGTCATATTGATGGTATTTGTTTTAATAATTTAAGCTATGCTGACGACATGGTGTTGCTGAGTCCCACAATCAACGCACTAAGGACTTTAGTGTCTATATGTGAGATATATCCGGAGGCACATGGTCTAAGATATAATGGCGATAAAAGTAGAATAGTCTTATTTAAGGCAGGAAATATCAGCCAACCTATGTGGCCCCTGTGGTCCTTGGTGGGGTGCCTATCAAGGTTGTAAATGACTTTAAGTACCTAGGACACATTGTAACTGAAGACCTTCGCGATGACGAAGATATGGAAAGGGAGCGAAGGGCGTTGGCGGTCCGAGCCAATACGCTGGCTCGCTGGTTCACGAGATGTACAAATACAGTTAAATTAACACTATGTAAAGTATATTGTCAATCTTTTTACTCAAGTAGCCTGTGGGTCGCATATACGCGTTGTTTTATTAGTGGTAGTGCCACGCATCAGTTTTTGTTGTTGCATGAATGGGCCGGCGCGACCGGGGAAGTACCACGACCTCACAGAATACCGGTGTGAAGTAGAAGTCTAACAAACTTCTGCGTTTCATCTGGTAAGTGCAGGTAACCGGAGGCCCACACATTCCCCTCCCCCAATTTGGGGGGGGGGCACTCTAAGGCCAGCAACGCATCTACTATGCCTCTGGTATTGTGGGTGTTCATTGGCGGCGGCAATCACTTACCGTCACGTGAGCCGCCTGCTTGTTTGCCGGCCTTTTCTATAAAAAAAGAGCTTACAACACCCTGCGCGTCCAGTACAACAACGCTTTCAGATTTCTGTTGCGGCTGCCCTAGCGTTGCAGCACGTCACGTATGTTTATGGAGGCGGATACATTTCAAGTGATAATCCGCAAAAACAGCCTCACTGATGTAGCGTTTGAGAGGTAGCAGCAACAGCATTCTGAGGGTGATATCTGGTTTAAGTGACTGCCCCATACAGAACCACTGGATAGGGATTGTTCTAGGTCACAAATGATATTTGTTCAAATAGATGTAAACTAACAATACTAACATAGTTTTAATTGAAATTGTTACTAACTGGATTACTAACCATTCAATATGGATAACTGTTTGTCCGAATCAAATAAATTATTATTATTATTATTAAATGAATGATCTCATTTGATTTGGTGTTTTTTTTTAATGTGACACGCAATTTTCCATACTGACTTTCAACCCACTTTTTTGGATGCTTATTCATGATTGGTGGTGAGCCTATCGCCTTCCTAATATGTAATCAAAGGTATATTATATACTTATTTATTTACAAATATTAAGAATCATATTAACATATACCCATGACTCGAGTATTTAAATAATAATAGGAAATAAATAATTACATACATAGATAGGGACAACATCACATACATTGTTCTGATCGCAAAGTCGCTAAAGCACTTGTGTTTCAGAATCAGTAACAACGAAGCTACCACAAACACCTAGACCTGAAACAGTGTAGAAAAAAAGAATACTACATTCAATCGCCCGGGAATCGAACCCGATACCTTGAGGGGATGCCTGGAAAACCAGAGTGAACAACACTCTTCTACGGAGGTCGTCGTATTTATAATATCATAACTATGAAAAATAAATAAATGGTAAAAAATAATAATAATAAATATCTTCACGCAATTCCCAATACTAGGGTAGACAGAGGTCCGGTCTAGACACCTAAGTCCCTTCGACCCACCTTCCACCGAAGATATTTTCGGGACAACGTGACAGGTGGTGAGCCCGTCGCTGTCTTTATGTCCAAGCCAACGATATAATTCGTACATAAGTTTTTAGAAAAACCCATTGGTACGGCCACCTGGGTATCGAACTCCGGTCTCTTGACTCGAAATTCCGACCATCCAACCACTCGGCTATAGTGACTTGTCGTATGGTAAATAAATGGTAGTTGGTGAGATCAGGCATAAGCGTAGCAGTATATCTTGACGCCATTCCCAGTACTGGGACAGACACCTTACACCGAAAACATTTTTGGGTCAACGTGACAGGTGGTAAGCGTGTCGTCATTTTTATGTCAAAGACAACGATATAAATCGTGCATAAGGTTTTTAAAAAAACTCATTGGTACCATTTGGGTTGCGTAACATAAATGTATTTTTATTTCTCTTAATTGAAATTGAGAAAGAATTAATAATTTTATTTCTATTTCAAGTACAATAAATTCACAGAACATTATACGTTCGGGAATAGCTGAACTGAAAACGATCGGTATATGTAAAATAGCTCCACTCTCGAACTGTTTGGAGACAGTTTGAATTAAAAAAGAACGGGAATGAGCGGTAAAGTTCAGGGACAATACTATAAAAGCTTACAAAACAAGTGTCGTTTAGTATCAAATAAATGTTAATAGCATAAGAATTCTGATACTTTGTAACCGAATTCAAAATAAGGAAAAGGTTAAGTTCGATTGTATGTTCTTTTTGTCATAGCCGAGTGGATGGGCGATCGGGAATGGAGTCAAGAGACAACAGTTCAGAGATTTTATTTTGATTATGTACGATTTTTATCGAGTTCAAAAAAAATATTCGCTGAAAAATTCTTCGTTTTGCGTGAAGATATTTTTTCGTTTGCTACCTCGTAACTTTCCCACATGTTAACCGGTTTCGAAAATTAAATTTTTCGGTTTGTAATCGTACAAGTTTAGTTCCAGTTGCTTGTGGTTTGGTGAGGAAGGCATGGCGATATATCTCCACCGTCTTCATATCAGTAAGTAGTTTCTATTAGTATATTTTATTTTAAAATAAAATAAATATCTCTACGCAATTGTTAGTTAATTGACTAAGGCGTTACTTTGCGGAAATTCATTGTAAATTTGTAATTCAATAATTACTTCGCACCATTCCGCATGCAAAAAAGTAATGCAAAGTAATTATTCAATAACATCTCTACGCCATTCCCAATATAGGGAAAAGACAGAAGTCTAGTCTAGACAATTAAGTCCCTTTGATCCACCTTCCACCGAAGATATTTTCGGGACAACGTGACAGGTGGTGAGCCCTTCGCCGTATTTATGTCAAGCCAATGATATAATTCGAACATAAGTTTATGAAAAACCCATTGGTACGAGCCTGTCACCTGGGTATCGAACTCAGGTCTTTAGATTCGAAATTCCGACTACCCAACCATTCGACTATCGTGACTTTATTTTTAATACAAATCCTTATTTTAATTAATAAATAACCATTTTAGCTATGAAGGTTAGTCTTTGTCTTTGTGTGCTGGAAAGCCGATTGGTGATTGCAGTACTGGTACTTTTTAAATAGTTACCTAGGACACTGTCGGTTACCGATGACATTTTGTATCCCTTAGCCGCCTGTTACAACCATACCATATTAGACAATACAATTCGAAAACCTTTTTTTTTACATTCATACATACGTACATATAGAGACAATCACATAAATTGCTGTTATCCCAAAGTAGCAGCTTATGCATTTGTATTATGGAATCAGAAACAACGAAGGCACCACAAACACCGACACATAAAATAATAAATATAATATATAAATATATGTATATATATGGGGACAACATCATATACATTGTTCCGATGCCAATATATGTAAGACAGTGAGGTATGGGAATCGGATACAACGAAGGCACCACAAACACCCAGACCCGAGAAAATGTTGAAACAGTTCTTTTCTACATTGACCCGTCCGGGAATCGAGCCCGGGACCGATGGTGACACCTTGAAAACCAGTGTTCATGCCACTCGGCCTTGGAGGTCGTCAAAAATAGAAAAAGTGTTTTCTATATTGACCCGATCGAGAATGGAATCCGTGACCTCGCAGGTGTGAGCGCCACTCGACCACGTGGGTCGTCATCTCTCATCTCAACTATTATCTAAGTGGATAAAAATTGAAGTTAACCTCCGAGATGATTAAAAGCAGAACTTTGTAACACTTAAACCCTCATTTGTCGAGTCGAGTCTTGGAGATTCTCTCCAGAGTCGCGAGACAAAATGATCTGCTTATAAATAATGGAACCTTTGGCACTTTCAGTAAATCCTAAATGGATTATGCTGTCCTTAGTCTGTAATAAAATACCATCTACTTTTCAGGACATTAAAAATATAAATCAATTTCAGTCACGATAGCCGAGTGGTTGTATCATTGGAATTTGAGTCGAGAGACCCGAGTTCGATCCCCAGGCTCTTACCAATGAGTTTTTCAAATACTTATGTACGAATTATATCATTGGCTTGGACATAAAGACGGCGCCGGGCTCACCATCTGTCACGTTGTCCCGAAAATATCTTCGGTGGAAGGTGGGTCAAAGGGACTTAATTGTCTAGACTAGACCTCTGTCTACCCCTGTATTGGGAATTACGTGAAGATATTTATTTATTTAGTTGTAATAAATTGACTATCGGTGTAGGTACCAACTAGTTTAGGACCTGACGGAGGTCCTTCATAAGGGTAAGAGGGATGTGTCAGCAGATTGTTTAAACGAGAGTTTAGCCGTTTTTAATTACTCAATTTGTAAATATCTCACTAATCATTTCACAAATATTTATTGACATTTTTTGTATCACACATATTTTTTTCTTTTTCTTCTTCTTCTTTACAGCCTATTAAGAGTCCACTGCTGAACATAGGCCTACCCTAAAACTTTCCACAGTGAACGGTCCCCAGCCACCTGCATCCATCGACTTCCCGCAACATTTACAAACCGTATCAACAACAACAAGCCGTATGGCAGCGGCTTAAGAAAATCTGCCATCCCGTCCCAACCCATGGGTGTCGTAAAAGTTGACTGAGGGACCTCAAAATATCAGGAGATGGGCAGCAGCATCTTCCTGCATACCATCATAAAAAACCGAATTGTGTCGTAATGCCTACTCCACGTTTAGATAATTTTTTTTGAATTGAAATCCCAACTAACATTGATGAGCAAACGAAATTTGTTTATAAAAGTCATTATTTCACCTACGCTGCCATTTTGTTACATGTTACAATATGTAGGTCACTATGGATATGGCTTTGACACTTAACATTCATCTTTCGATAACTTATGCATTATAAGTGTAAAAAATTAAGTCGAAACAAAGTTCCAGTAAGTAAATGTCGACGGTCAACTCACCATACAATTAAATATAGATTAGGTGTTCTATTTGTTTGAGAAATAACCATATTATAATTTTATTTACTTTCTAATGATAATTTTGACTATTACTTAAAGACCTTAGGCGAATTAGCTGGAAAAGCTAATATATACAAAATAAAATGTCTTCACGCTATCCCAACACAGGGGTAGACAAAGGTCTAGATAATGTTTCAACCCACCTTTCACCAAAAACATTTTCTTGGACAACGTGACAGGTAGTGAGCTGGACGCCGTCTTTATGACATCGATTTAAATCGATTTATATCGTACATAAGTTTTTGAAAAATCACACATGAGTAAACTCGCTCAATCATAGATCTCATTTATGCGGTCGTGCTCGACAATGTTCTTGAGTCTTCTCAGTTTTTAAATAACAATACCCATTGGTGCCACCATGCCTTGGGGATCGAACTTGTGTCTCTTGACTCAAATTGCATCACCCTAGCACTCGGCTATCGTTACTCTACTATGTACAAATAGTAGTATATGTATAACAGTATATAAATAAATATGTAAGTTAACCAATCAGATTCAGATACGTGATTGCAGTCGACATTCGCTCTGCAATTTTTTACTTATATTTATATCTACGATTTTCTCATCACATACTGACACCAAGTGGAAATATTTTAATGCACACTGACCCAGTTCTGAGTTGTGTAAATGTTATATGGTGTGAACACGATATTCATGACTCCGGGCACTTCAACAGAGCCGCAATGCTATCAAATTTTAAAATTCAACTGATACGAACTAAATTATTTGTTTGTTTATTAACTCCACCATTCCCAATACCGGGAAAGATAAAGGTCTACACAATTAAGTGCTGTTGACCTGATATTGTTTTGAGACAACGTGACAGGCGGTGAGCCTGTCGCCGTCTCTATGTTCAAGCCAACGATGTAATTCGTACGTAAGTTTTGAAAACCTTCTTGGTACGAGCTTACCATAGATAATTCCGATCACACAACCACTCGGCTAACGTGACTAATTATGCCATAGCTTATAATAGAATAATAATTAACTATTTCCAATTCTATATCTAGTTTGAATTTAGTTTTAATTCGAAGAATATAATTACATATTTATGGTTTGATAAAATATTCTACACTGCTCGCATTAAGTATTAAAACTTTACTGATATGTTAACTACATCAGTATTCATTGTGTTATCATATATGATGTGATACAGATACAGATACAGATCGAACCAGCAATGACAGGAACATTTTAAATCACTAACATACGAGTAATCAAAATACTGATGTTAGATATAAATGTTGGTTTTCCCAAGGGGCATAGATTGGCCCGATATGTTAGATAATTTTAAGGATGCCTAAATGGAAATAAAGTAATTATCGATTGAACAAATGTATTTTTTATCTGTCATCGTTATAATTATTAATAGATTTATAATTTTTCAGACACAATAGTCGAGTCGTTGAGTGATTAACTAATTAGGAGACTGGAGGTCGATTTCCATGAGAATAGGCTAGGCTATACATACATACATATCGGCCTGTTAAAGTCCATTGCAGTAAATAGGCCTCTCCCATAGGCAGGATTTGCCATAATCGCCACGCTTGGCAAGCGGATTGGCGATAGCAGTACCAGACCACTCGTACCTCTGACGCTTATGCCCATCTTATGATAATTATGTTCCGATATTTTAGATATGGTTATCCCGCCTCCAATCAGTTGTCATAACAAGGCTAGGCTATATGAATAAGTTTTTTGAATCTTATAGGTGATTTGTTTCATTAACTTGGACACTTGGACCTGTGCCACCCTGGGGAAATAGATGCCTTAACCTTTTTTCCATTTGCTTTAATATTACTTTAGGGTCTCCAAAAGTCGACTGCCGGACATATCTACTAATGACAATTTCCTGTAATAAGTTTAGTAAACGGACTGCTGCCCGTCACCGTCCTGAATATTTGAATAAATAAATACATAGATAGGGACTACATCGCATAGATTCCACTGATTCCAAAGCATATAATGGTGTCACAAACACCCAGATTTAATTCAACCTTAAAAATGAGGTGACGTGAAAACTGGTGTGTTACAGACTAGTACACAGAGTTTGTCAAAATATAAAAATACAAATACTACCAACGAACTCCGTGGACGAGTGGCTTAAAAACCGGTTTTCATCTCGTCGAGGTCCCGGGTTCGATCCCCGGATGGGTCAATGTAGAAAAACCACTTTTTCTACATTTTCTCGGGTCTGGGTATTTGTGGTGCCTTTGTTGTTTCCGATTCCCATACCTCAAGTAGTTTAGCTTCTTACATTGGGATCGGAGTAATATATATGTGATGTTGTCCCTATCTATATTTTTATAATTATAATTTGTTTATTATTATTTATTATTACTAGTAGTCACGATAGCCGAGTGGTTAGTTGACCGGAATTCGAGTCAAGAGACCCGAGTTCGATCGCCAAAGCTCTTACCAGTGGGGTTTTACAAAAAAATTCCTACAATTTGTATCGTGTGCTTGGACATACAGATGGTTTGCGATCCTTATGTCGCGATAACCACCAAATTGTACAATCGACTTACTTCAATGTTTGATTTCGTGTATTATTTTATGTTGCACAATAAAAGTATTCAATCATTTATTAATTTTTTTATTCAGTCATTCATTCACACATTCGTTCATTCATTAATTAATTATCTGGGCCTCTGTCTACCCTGTATTGAGAATTGTGTAAGATTCATGTACTACTTTTTTATCACGAATCTTTGTTTATTTATATTTAGATTATAAACTTCGCATGTTTCTCTATTTTACAACAGAATGAAATAATAGACTCATAAACAATTCAATTATATAAGAAGAAACTGCCGCAAAGCGTAACTTAAATATATACTATACTCTTTATTCCCGCGAGTGTCATAACGGACAACTAAGAAAAATCTCTAGTAGATTAAGGATAAAAGTTCGGAATATGCTGTGCATGGTATTTGGTTGTGTGCACGGTATCTAGCTGAGTGGTTGGGCTGTCGGAATTTCGAGTCAAGAGACCCGAGTTCGGTCGTTCGAGCGTGGTGTACTCTAAATGAACTAGGGTTTTTTTTGTTTTATTCCAGTTTTTTTTCTGTGTGAACATCTTATTTTTTTATTAATGAAAGAGTGTTATTATACATGCGTTGTTTTGAATTTATAATTGAGATTTTCCTTTTCACCCGATTATGTTCTTAAAAGGGAAATGTTTCAAAAGTACATTTATTTATATGATTTATTTATATGAAATAGGTCGAGACTAACCTTAAGTGTGCGTATAAAGAAAATGATAACTATAAAAAAGTTACGATAGCCGAGTGGTTGGCTGGTCGGAATTACGAGTCAAGAGACCCGAGTTCGATCCCCAGGTGACAGGTTCGCACCAGTGGGATTTTCCAAAACTTGTGTATGAATTACACCAATGAGTTTTTCCAAAAACTTATGAACGAATTATATCATTGGCTTGGACATAAAGATGGCGACGGGCTCACCATCTGTCACGTTGTCCTGAAAATATCTTCGGTGGAAGGGACTTAATTGTCTAGACTAGACCTCTGTCTACCCTTGTATTGGGAATTGCGAGAAGATATTTATTTTATTTATGGTATCCGATACTTTATCTTCTTTTTGTGCCTCTTCACTACTGGTGGTTCGCCGTCAGTTCAATGAATCTCTCTCTATCCATTGCCAGGCGAAACAATGTTCGGTTTTAAAATTGTCAATCCGCTTGCCCAGCGTTGGTGTATAATGTAGTCCGTGTAGATAAGCCTTTTGGAGCTTTTAAAGGAGACTTTTATCTTCACGCATTTTCCCAGTTTAGACATCTAGGAAATTAAATCCTTAGAGCCGCCTTTAACTGTAATTTATTTGAAACAACGTGCACAGGTGATGATTTAAGATTGTAAATTTACGAATAAAGAAGATATTTTTGAAATTTGTTTTACTCAATTGCTACAAGCGATTATCGATCATGTAGGTCCATTTCTTCATTATGTATATATATGAATGGGGTTGAAATAGGTCGAGACTAACCTTAAGGGTTGAGACGTGTGTGTATAAAGAAAATGATAACTATAAAAAAGTCACGAAAGCCGAGTGGTTGGGTGGTCGGAATTACAAGTTGAGAGACCCGAGTTTGATCCCCAGGTGGCAGGCTCTTACCAATGGGATTTTCAAAAACTTATGTACGAATTAAATCGTTGGCTTTGACTTGGACTACTTACCATGTGATTTTGGGATTCATTATCAACCAGAACATAAATATTTATTTTTATAAAGTAGGTTAATAGTTCACAACTAGCACTACGCTCCTCTCCCGAGAAAGGAGGATGAGGTGGTTTTCAGTCGCACTGAAATGTATTGGATCGATTCTCACTCGATCTCCTACTGTGTTAATCAAAACCATAAACAGTGAGACTGTATTATTCCAGATGACCTTATGACATTATAACAGAGATAGCGCTTCTGTCGCGTTATAATTTAAGATGTATTGATCATTAATATGTAAGAAAAAGAGATTGAGTACTCACCTATGAAAGAACGTTGTCAAAAAAAACTTATCTCCGCTCACTTGTCGATTATTTGTGATTCTCCTTTTACTGTCATATTTTGTCACGTATATGATGATGATAAGAATCGGTTTTATTATATGTATAACTGTTGTATTTAAAATTTGTTTATTCACTTCACTGTCACTGGAATAACTTTGTTGTATGTTAAATTGTTTTTGATGAAAACACAATTAATAATTTTATTAAGAATGATTTCGAGTTTTTCGATGTCACAAGTTTTATGTTTTCTTTTCACTCCACACTTTATGAATTGAGATCAATTGACGATAAGTATTTTCATATATTTATATAACACTAGTCTAAAATCCTCTGATGCATATTATGTATACATTCAGGATGAATTTACAATTCATGAAATGCTTTCCTTACGTCATTTCCACTACTTTCAATATATTTGTATACAATTCTATTTATATATCGGCTTAATGCGATATGTAATTACACTGATTCAAGTTAGAAATGATTTATGAATTAAAAATAACACAATTTTCGACACGGAAATTATACAAAATGGCGTCGACACGTCCGCCCCGCCCGGAATAGGGAAAGCCACTAACCGCACGGGACCAAGGGTTGTGAGGGGGTGGAAAAGGGTGTTTTATCGCGTGGCGTACTCTAAATGAACTAGGGTTTTTTTTGTTTTATGCCAGTTTTTTTTCTGTGTGAACATCTTATTTTTTTATTAATGAAAGAGTGTTATTAATTGATTTATTTGAACAATTCTTTTAGAGTTTAAATTATGAATAGAGTTTATTATATATGCGTTGTTTTATTGTATGAATTGATAATTGAGATGTTCCTTTACACCCGATTATGTTGTTAAAAGGGCAATGTTTCAAAGGTATATTTATTTATATATGTACATACATAGGGGCTTGAACGAATCTAACTGTCCTCAATCGAAAGGAAAGATTTTTGATCGCCACTCTTATCAAGGGTTTGGCGATCGCAGTACAAGGGTACGGAAAACGCCCTCCACAGGTCTGCTGAATTTTAATCTAGTATATTTCTATATGCTTATACCGCTTCCAGTGCATTACATTGCTTCCGTACATTGATATTTCCAAGGGTTTATCTATAGCTGCCTCTTACGACACCTACTGGAAGAACAAGGGGTCTTAAGTATTCATTCGATAACAAAAGACGTTATCAAGGTAGTTACGCACTACAAATTTCGGTCGATAGCAGAGTGGTTGGGTGAAGAGACCCGAGTTCGATCCCCAGGTAACAGGCTCGTACCATTGGGTTTTTCAAATACTTATATACGCATTATATCATTAGCTTGGACATAAAGACGGCGACGGGCTCACCACCTGTCACGTTGTCCCGAAAATATCTTCCGTGGAAGGAGGGTCAAAGGGACCTAATTGTCTAGACTAGACCTCTGTCTATCCTTGTATTGGGTATTACGTGAAGATATATAGTTATTTATTTATTTTAATTTCGGTGAACTCCTGCAAAAAAAATATTACTTCGGACTCGAAGTCCTGTTCATCTTATTGACGTCATTCGCTTTTTGCGGTGTCAAAAAGATATACTAACAAAATTCATTTTTATGATTCCCTAATGGGCTAATAATTCATGACTGTATTACCGTTAATATTTAATAGGGATTGATCTTAATACCCCCTTTATGAATGTATTGCTCTTTAATATTTCAGCGAGAAATGCCCATCCCCACTATAACTTCTAATAAAAAAATAATTTGTCAAGAAAAACCAATAAAGGTTCCCCAGGGACAACACACCCTTGTAAAGGTAAGTTAGGGGCGCACGATAAAACCCTTAGAGTTTCTTTAATGTTAGTAGGGTTGTTTTTCAATTATTCAGAAATGAAAGCGTAAGTGAAATGTAATTGCTTCGATGGAAAATTGTTATAGTTTGGATAGATAAAGAAATATCTTCACGTCGTTCCCAATAGTGGGGAAGACAGAGGTCTTGACAATTAAGTCCTTTCGACCTACGTGTCAAAGAAGACTATTTCTGTGACAGACAACCAGACAACCACTCGGATTTCGTGGCTACATTTTGGATTGGTAAATAATAGAATACCAAACAACCTTATTTATTTAATTTTATAGTACAGATGATTTACTCATATAACAAGTAACGCTGATATGCCATGACGTGACAGGTGTTGAGCTTGTCGCCGACTTAATGTCCAAGCTAAGAATACAAATACGATATAAAATAAAAGGACGATTCTTTCTGTTTATAACTAAACTCAAGTCTCTGTGTTCAAATTCCAATCTCCCATCTTCTCGGTAGTGGTTCTTTTTTTCGGAAAAATGTTTTTGAAGTGATTACTCCTTTTGCACCGTTGAAACTGACGAAATAAAACAACTGCGACCAAACCCACAATAACAGAAAAGTACTTTAAAAGATTACGTCATCTATAAAAATAAATAGTGTTTAGATATCTTAACGTAATACCGGGGTAGAGAGGTCTACCACGGTTTCAGTGCCCGTGTACCACCAGCGAGTTTCGAACTCGGGACTCTTGACTATAATAACGATCACCTAACCACACGGCTATAAAGACTCTATTTGATAGTCTCTGTTTATAATGCTATTATTGGGATAGACAGAAGTCAAGACAATCAACCCCTCTCGACCACCATACATCGTACACCATTTACCACCATACAACGTGGCAGGCAATGAGCCAATCCCTGCCTTAGCATCGAAGCCAATGGTACAATATACTAACATTAGTATATATTTAAATAGCCGATTAAATAGAAGACACGATAGCCGAGTGGTTGGGTGATCGGAATTCGAATCTCTTGATACCCAACACCGGGGTAGATAGAGATCTAGTCTAGACAATGAGGTCCCTTCGACCCACCTTCCACCGAAGATATTTTCGGGACAGCGTTACAGGTGGTGAGCCCGTCGCCGTCTTTATGTCCAAACTAGCGATATAAGTCGCACATAAGTTTTTGAAAAACCCACTGGTAAAGCCTGATACCTGGGGATCCAACGCGGGTTTCTTGCCTCAAAATCCTGACCACCCAACCCCTCGACAATCGTGACGGTAGTCGTCAAATATAATTTATATAGTACATAATTTTATCATGATTTCTCTGACGTGTAATTACGTTTCACCTGACATTTTTATCCAAAATAAATACTTCCAGAGCGAGTCGTATCCAAATTGAAGCTACTTCCAATTTATTAAAAGTCAACACAGATGAAGATATGGCTTTTGTACGTGCTCCCACAGTTTTGTATCTGAAAGTTGAACCAAAATTATAATAGATATTTTTTTAACAGAATTGTTTTATTTGTAGATGTGAGTATATTTGAGATCCTTCATAAGAAAACAATAAAGATTTTGTGTGTCATTGACGAAGAATAATTTGTAAAAATATTGCTAATTTTATTATATTTAGGGAGTCACGATAGCCGAGTGGTTGGAATCGGAATTCGACTCAAGTTTCCAACCAATCAGTTTTTTTAAACTTATGTACCATCGATATCGTTGGCTTAGATATAAAGACAGCGACAGACGTCTTCGGTGGAAGGTGAAGCCAAAGGTCTCTATTCTTTCGACTGCTGTCTATTCCAGTATTGGTAATGTTTTTTTCTCAAGTGGCTTATGTCCCGTCCCGAAAATATCTTCGGTGGAAGGTGGGTCGAAGGGACTTAATTGTCTAGACTAGACCTCTGTCTGTCCCTGTATTGGGAATTGCGTGAAGATATTTTTTTATTCTTATGTCTTAACGCTGTACTGTACACGTGTCATAGTCCTTAACCCTCTCGACTGTAAGGCTCAGGAACGAAATCCCCCTTGACATTATAAAGCTTCCAACAAGTTTTCTTTTAAAAATAAACGAGTACTACAGAAATGTTGCAAGTATGAGCTAGTGATGTTCATGAACATTAATAATAATAAATATATAAATATATACTTAGTTGGTTTGGACATAAAGATGGCAACGGGCTCACCACCTATCACGTTGGCCCATAAAAATCTTCGGTGGAAGTTGATTCGAAAAGACTTAATTGTCTAGACCTCTGTCTACTCATTATGTACACATATTATGTAAGTATGAGTAAAGAATATACACATATACAATAAAAAATCTCGATAGACGAGTGGTAGGGTGGTCGGAATTTCAAGTCGAGAGACCCGAGTTCGATCCCCTGGTGTCAGGCTTGTACTAATGCGTTTTTTCAAAAACTTATGTACGAATCATATCGTTGGCTTAGACATTGAGACGGCGACGGGCTCACCACCAATTTTTGCCATTTTGCTTTTACCATCTTTACTTTACAAAATTAATATTCAGCTCAAATGTTTAAAAATATATAATAGATAGGGCACAATAACATACACGGCTATGATTACAAGTCGTTAGCTCAGACCAGTAGGTTGAATGTAATAGATACATGAAGAGATAGGGACAACATCACATACATTCATCAGATCACAAGATAAGAAGCTAAAGCAATTGCGTTTTGGAAGCAGATACTACATGAGTACCACAAACATCCAGACCCGGAACATATTTTCTACAATGACTCGTCAAGGAATCAAACCCGGGACTACTGACTATTTAAAACGTAGTTTTCTGCATTAATCCGTCCGGGAATCAAATCAGGGACCTCAGACATCAGACAGAGATATCCTCTACCTAAGAGGTCCTAAATTTATCCAACAAGCGCACGCTCACCACTTGTCAGTTCAGAATGGAAGTTGCGCTTAAAGAGATATACGAATGTGAAATTTATGAAACAAAACTATGAAACTTTGGCTGTAGGATGTACAACGATTTGCTCCAGACGACTTATACGAGAAGTTAAAGAAAGGAACTACTTGTCATAACAAATGTCTGCTTTGGAGTCGGCGGGAAATGAAACACAATGTAAGCTTGTCATTGTGTTAGTTTCGCTTATGTTTGCGACAAAAGCGGTACAGTTGAATTAGGAAATCTTTTCATTTGTCAAAAAGTCATGATAGCCGTGTGGTTGGGTGTTGGAATTGGAGTCAAGAGACCCCAACTTCAATTCCCAGGTTTCTAAAAACTCATGTACGATATATATGTCGTTGGCTTGGACATAAAGATGGTAACGGGCGCATCTACTATCATGTTAGCCCGAAAAATGTTTTCGATGGATGGTGGGTCGATAGGACTTCTGGGCCTCTGTCTACCTCAGAATTGGGAATGTCGCTAAGATATTTATGTTCTCAATTGTAAATCTGTATTAAAAGTAATTTTTATACATTACAAACTTGCCGTCGTGGCTTAAGAGTATTTTAACTTGCTTCCCGTGGTAATAGGTGACAAAGGGAAAAGCCATGACAAAATCAAGCTCTCTGTCTTCCGACAGATGGCGGAATAACCATCTGGCAAAATACCAGACCAAAATTATTAGATCGAATATGGACAGCAGCGTCTTTTAATTAAGATCTCCACGCATGTTCCCAATATCGGGGTACACAGAGGTCCTAAAAATTCATTGGTTACGACTCATGTTTCACCCAAGACATTTTTTGGGACAACGTAATAGGTGGTTGAAATAGGCTAATCTATCTACCTATCACTTTGCCGTCTTTATGTCTAATTCGACGCTATAAACCGACCATAAGTTTTGAAAAAATCCATCAACCTCCGGCATCAAACTTGGGTCTCGTAACTGGAAGTCCGATCACCGAACCATTTGGCTATTGTGACTGTAAATAAAATATTTTTTTAGTACCAAAGTTAATTACAGTACTAACTTAAGTATTTTCAATAACCCCTCTTTGAGAGTACATGGTTCTTTCTACATAAGTTTTTGAAAAACCCATTGGTACGAGCCTACAACCTGCGGATCAAACTCGGGTCTCTTGACTCGAATTTTGATCACTCAGACATTCGGTTATCGTGACTCCTTTTTTTACTTTCATTAACCTGTGCGAATTTATTGGGCCGAATAATCGCCGAAATTATAGCTACATTAGAATAACGCAGTACCAGATGGCGTTAATGTTTCCTTGTACTAACACATTTTAGATAAAATACAGAGTGATAAATTGTACTGGTTTAATCTTGAAGTACGGGGTAGTACGGAAGTGGGAGAGTTGGAACGAGCGCCCACTTTGTAATTTAACTTGTGTACTTCTTACGTTGGTACCGAGTGCTATCGGTGTAAGAATACTATCATCCCCTCTCATCCCGAGGGTGTCGTAAGATGCGACTGAGGGACAACCCTTGTAACCGGCTATCGATAGATGGCGTAATAACCATCTTAACATATCATCATCAATATTTTATTCTGAAACAATAAAATATAAAAACATATTGTGGTAGGAATAATGAAGTATTCGGATTATTTTAGGATACGACATCAAATAGTTCTGGCAGGTTATTCAAGTTTGAATGCATTCGTTCGTCCATGAGCTTGCTGCAAAACTTCGCCGCCGCAATAATACATACATACATAGGGACGATATCACATGCAATGTTCTGATTTCAAAGAAAGCAGCACTTGTATTATGGACTCAGAAACAACGAAGGTACCACAAACACCCGGACCCGAGAAAATGTAGAGGAGTTTTCTACATTGAACCGACCGGGAATCGAACCCGAGACCTTAAGGTTGGCGACACGATGAAAACAAGTATTTATGCCACTCGTCCATGGAGCTCGTCCACAATAACACGCCTGGATTGTAATCGGTTTAAGTTAGAACTCTAGAATTTGCTTACGGGATTTGTTATATCTTAAACTTAACGCCTATAAATATTCATGAGTGTTAAGCACCAGCAACTCAACGGAAAAGTATCAAGACATAACTTATGATATGTAACATGAATGCGATGGCAAACCCTACCAGACTTCTAACATCGTACGTGGCGCAGCCTTCACCGGTCTCCGGTCTTTATAGCTTTATATAAAAATAATATCTTCACGCTATTCCCGATACTGGGATAGACATAGGTCCAGCAAATCAGGCCTCGAAACCTACCTTTCATCGAAGACGTTTTTGGGACGACGTGATAGTGGACGAGTCTGTCACCGTCTCTATGTCCAACCCAACGATATAAATCTTACATACATTTTGAAATAAATGTCATTAGTACCAGCTTACTACATAGAGATCGTTCTCTTAACTCAATTTTATATCAAAAACAAATGATATTTGAGGCCTAGTCCAAAGAGAAGAACACCAGCAATATATTCGGTGTCTAATAGTGTAGTGTAGAGTAATGTAAACTTGTGTTGAGTGCAGTGTTTGTGTAGCGGTGTTGTTAGATTCAGTACAGTTAGACCACGCTTCTGTGGGAGGGAGAATGTTGCTTTTGTTCTGTTAGGACCAGGTAGCATATGTCATATATTATTACATGCGGAATTGTGCAATGTAATGTTATGATAACTAATTACATACTAATCCATATCTATACGGACAACATCACATACATTATAATTTGTAATTTGTACATTGTTATTTGTATTGTTAGGCTTAATAACTTGTATTATGGACTCAAAAACGACGAAGGTACCACAAACACCCTGACCCAAAAAAAAAATAGAACAAATATTTTCTAAGTTAAAAAGTCACGATAGCCGAGTGGTTGGGTGGTCGGAATTTCGAATCAAGAGACCTGAGTTCGATCCCAAATGGCAGGCTCGTACCAATGGTTTTTTTCAAAAACTTATGTACGAATTATATCGTTGTCTTGGACAAAAGACGGCGACGGGCTCACCACCACACATGGTTCTGAAAATATTTTCGGTGAAAGGTGGGTCGAAGGGACTTAATTGTCTAGACTAGACCTCTATCTACCCCTGTACTGGGAATCGCGGAAAGATATTCATTTATTTGTTTATAATTTTTATTAATTTTTTGTATATTAATTTTTAGTTTTTACATTAATTGACAATTTTCTGTATGTTCTAAGCCAAATAAAATAAATAAATAAATACCCAGACCAGAGAAAATGTAGGAAAAGTGTTTTCTATATTGTACTGACCGGGAATAACACCGAGGCCTCAAAGCTGGTGACACCGTGAAAACCTGTGTCCAGTCTACCGCCATGGACGACCATGGCGGTAGAGGATAACATCTATGTAATAATTAATTTGAAGTCACGATAGCCGAGTTGTTGGGTGGTCGGAATTTCGAGTCGAGAGACCCGAGTTCGATCCCAAATGGCAGGCTCGTACCAATGGGTTTTCAAAAACTTATGTACGAATTATATCGTTGTCTTGGACAAAAGACGGCGACAGGCTCACCACCACACATGGTTCTGAAAATATTTTCGGTGAAAGGTGGGTCGAAGGGACTTAATTGTCTAGACTAGACCTCTATCTACCCCTGTACTGGGAATCGCGTAAAGATATTCATTTATTTGTTTATAATTTTTATTAATTTTTGTACATTAATTTTTAGTTTTACATTAATTGACAATTTTCTGTATGTTCTAAGCCAAATAAAATAAATAAATAAATACCCAGACCAGAGAAAATGTAGGAAAAGTGTTTTCTATATTGTACTGACCGGGAATAACACCGAGGCCTCAAAGCTGGTGACACCGTGAAAACCTGTGTCCAGTCATCAGTCAGAGGATAACATCTATGTAATAATTAATTTGAAGTCACGATAGTTTTTCGGTGGTCGGAATTTCGAGTCGAGAGACCCGAGTTCGATCCCCAAGTGGCAGTACCAATGAGTTTTTCAAAAACTTATGTACGAATTTCATGTCATTTTGTCAATGGGACTTAATTGTCTAGACTTGACCTCTGTCTACCCCTGTATTGGGAATTGCGTGAAGATATTTAATTTTAATTTAATTTTATAAAGTCATGACAACCACCCAACCAGGAGGTCGGAATTTCGAGTCAAGAGACCGGAGTACGATCCCCAGGTGGCAAACTCGTACCAATGGGTTTTTCAAAAACGAATGTACGAATTATATCGTTGGTTTGGACGGGCTGTCACATTGTCGAAAATATCTTCGGTGGAAGGTGGGTCAAAGGGACTTAATTGTCTAGACTAGACCTCAGTCTACCCCTGTATTGGGAACTGAATTAAGATGTTTAATATAATAATTTATTTTCGCAAAGTAACGCCTGCGTATTAACTCTCTTTATTTGTCAATCAAATAATCTCTATAAACAACAAGTTCACAACTTAATACGAAACTTCTCACAACATCCAACATTTCTCCATCCACACAACTTTGTCCCCAACATGTCAGACACAATGAAATTCCGTTCAGCTGTAATCTGTTTATAATACAAGTTTCGAATCTCTGTGTTCATTTCGTTGTTTCCCGGACGTCTCAGATCTACGTACTCGGGGCTCACAATGAAATGTCACTCATACACGTTCCATTTTCCTTCGTAAATCAAGTGACGTTTCAATATGAAAGATGTGGAAAACAATTTAAGAAGCCGAGAGAGTATCATGAGTATTTAAAGAATAGGTCGCGTAAGTAGTTAGGCCTGGATAATTTGATCCATAGTTTTCGTAACTAAATTTTATTATGCCAATCTACCTATATATTTATTATTGAATGAATACTCACGGTTGTGGTCTCCTGGTGGAACTACATCTGTTTTCGAATCCAGTAGACTGAAAAACATTAGTTTTTGATAAACCTTCGATCGTTTCATAAGGGCGAAGCTGGTCAGGTATTTCAATGAAAATATTTGAATAGTGGAATGAGTAAGTGAATATGAATTTGTTTTTATTATTTATTTATTTAATAGTTTATTTACACACAGAGATTACAAAAAATTGATGTGAAATAGATTATTTTAGCTATTTTAGTCATTTGTTATGATAGAGGCAGTTTAAGAACATAAAATTTTTTGACATGCTTTTTTAAATCTCTTCCAGTAGACCTGTAACTGTAGATTGATTACGAATGTGGATAAAGTATACGATTGAGAGAAAACAATTTCCTAACGCCTTTCCAGATACAAGGGTAGACAGTGGTCTAGACAATTAAATCCTTTCGACCTATATTCCACGGAAGAAATTTGTGTGCCCGATGTCTGCTATGTCTAAGCCAAAGATATAAATCGTACATAAGTTTTGATAAAAACCCATTGGTACGCCTTGGGGATCGAACTCGTGTCTCTTGACTCGAGTTCTGATCACCCAACCACTCGGCTATTGTGACTTAAAATGTTCAAATGGATGTCTGGATATCAAATCAAATCAAGCCATTTATTCATCAACATAAAAATGTGCATTCGTCTATCCATAGTCATTTTTAATCTACCACCGCTTCGTAATGTGGTTCCTCTAACGGAGAATAAACTCCGTGCTTTTGTTATCAATTTTTTTAATATTGTACAAAACGTCATTAATATATTCATTTATATTGGAACGAGCCTTGGAGACAGAACTCGGTTCTCTTAACTTGAATTCCGATCATCCGACCACTCGTCTATCGTGACACAAACAAATCCAAATACCGACCGAGAGAAAAAAAACCGTATCCCTACATTAATGACAGATAAAAAACAATCTCAAATTATTCATCTTTTAATTCTTCTTTACAGCATTTTAAGAGTCCACTGCTGAACGTCAACCTTTCCAAAGGCCGTAAAAATACAGACAGGGGAGCCGGTATATGCTGTCTTGTTGGGGATTCCTACAATGTGTTTGCTTAAACGAGGTTGTCACACGAGAACCTTTTTTTCCACAACGGTTGTCAGTTCCGCATGCTATGTAGCCGACTCATTGCCACTTCGGCACGCTGATACTTACGGTTATGACAGTTACCCTGGTCTTGCTGCTGATGTCTTCGTTCAGGATTCCTTCACGCAGAGAAACGCCGAGCATAGTTCATCCCATAGCACGCTGAGTAACTTTCAGCTTCGTCATTCTGCTTACAGTGAAGGATAAATTTTTATTAAAAAACATATTAAAGCGCCATTTATAAAAGTATGTAGGTAACTGGGAATGAAAGTATTTCTATTTAGGTACTTACTTTTATAAACCTTATCTCCAAGTTCAACTTTTCTTCAGTTTAAAGACTTGAGAATTTCTTTTGCTACTTCATTACGTGGGCGTGAACTGTCGCTTGCTAACTGCGCATTGCCATTAGCGAGCTTTTAAGTCCAGTCCATTTCAGTTTCTTGGTTTAAGTAGCTAAGTCATTAAAAATATTGATTTATATAAATACAAAAATATACGATATCACAGACATTGCTCTGATCCCATAAAAAGTAGCTAAACACTTGAAAAAAAATATAGAAAAACTGATTTTCTTCACTGGCCCTTCCGTGAATCGAACTCGAGGCATCAAACTGGCGATAGTTTGATAACGGGTCCACGGTGGTTTTACTTGTATATAATCTCAGAGTCATCACAAATTGTACTTAAAGCACATACAAATTGTATAAAATTTTATAACATTAAGGTTTATATCTGTGATTTTGAAACAGTTTTTTTGTAAACTTTTTTTTTATTGAGATGGGAGGCAAACGAACATGTGGCTCACGTGATGGTAAGTGATTACCGCCGCCTGTGAACACCCGCAATACCAGAGGCAATACAGATGCGTTGCCGGTCTTAGAGTGCCCCCTGAATCGGAGAGGGGGGTGTGGGCCTCCGGATACCTGCACTCACCTGACGAAACGCAGAAGTTTATTAGATTTCTACTTCACGCCGGTATTCTGTGAGGTCGTGGTACTTCCCCGGTCGAGCCGGCACATTAATGCAACAAAAAAGTTGATGCGTGGCTCCACCACTGTAATTTTTCTAAACTTTTAAACTTTTTGTCAAAAATCAAACTGACGCGTTTTGGTAACGAACCTGTGAAGTTCTTCATAATGTCTTGACGTGTTTGTCCAATAGACACAGTATCTCAACCCCATCAGTTGACATTTTACGACTCTTTCGCACGCCACTTAGGTACGTGGACGATATTTTTGGAGCTTTGGTCATTTCACCCGATATGCTTTTATGCTAGATATGACCTATAACACGATGTTAACCCGACCCTAGGCACGGTTGGTTGGTTGGTAGTAGGCCTAGATCTGAGATACAAATTAAACTCATAGAAAGAGGTAGTGAGCCTGTCGCCGTCTTTATGTCCAAGTCAACGATATAATTCGTACATAAGTTTTTGAAAAACTATTGATACGAGCCTGCCACCTGGGGATCGAACTCGGGTCTCTCGAATCGAAATTTCGATCACCCAACCACTCGGCTATCGTGACTCTTAAAATGTTCAAACGGATGTCTTGATATCAAATCAAATCATTTATTCATCGACTTCACCGCTTTGGAAATTCACTGGGATTTTGTTGTAGAAGCGTATACACCGCCCTATGAACGAGTTACTTACTCTATGGAGTCTACTCATAGTAACCCGACTGAAGCCGGACTAGTATCTAGTAAAATATCTCAAAAAA
This sequence comes from Sericinus montela, assembly GCA_029286605.1. Lineage (NCBI taxonomy): Eukaryota > Metazoa > Arthropoda > Insecta > Lepidoptera > Papilionidae > Sericinus > Sericinus montela. The sequence goes on from JAGSMR010000103.1 coordinate 815,091, forward strand.
TGTCTATCTTATTTGAAATAAGGCATTTAAAAGTTTGTCTAATTTCCATATTAACTTTAAGGATCTAAATGGAATTGAAATTTTAAAGCCAACAAAGTTCCAGAATTAATTACATTTTGAGACTGAGTGACCGCGAGCCGTTTCGTCTGCGGTTTACTTTAACATGTAGACATTCGTAATTTGAAGGACAAATATTTAATGTTTGACGGACCTTTCTGTTTTATGAAATTAGAATAAATAAATAAAATAATAAATAAATATCTCCACGCAATTCACAATACATGGATAGACAGAGGTCTAGTCTAGACAATTAAGTCCCTTTGACCCATCTTTCACCGAAGATATTTTCGGGACAATTAGAGATTTTGTATTTTTCTATTTTGGGACAACGTAACAGGTGGTTAGCCTATATATATAAAGACCTCTGAAGACAAGTGGCATACTCACCGGTTTTCATGGTGTCACCAGCTCTAAGGTCCCGGGTTCGATTCCCGGTCGAGTCGATGTAGAATACAATTTTTCTACATTTTCACGGCTTTGAGTGTTTGTGGTATCTTCGTTTTTTCGGATTCCATGATACAAATGCTCAAGCTTATTTTGGAATCAGAGCAATATATGTGATGTTATCCTCATCTATATATGTATTTATTTATGTATCGATTCGAAACACTCGATTACAAACATTCGAACCCGCAACCCTAATCTTCGAAGGAGGTCACTGTCTACTCGGCTATACATACATATATACATAACGGCCTGTTAAAGTCCATTGCAGGACATAGACCTCTCCCATAGGGAGGATTTGCTATAATCGCCACGCTTGACAAGCGGATTGGCGATCGCAATATCAGACCACTCGCAGCTCGGACGCTGCTGTCCATCTCCGTTCTGATTATTTTGGTCTGATATTTTTTTAAGAAATGGTTATCCCGCCATCTATGGCTTACCATAACGATATATAAGGATGCTTCCCATAGTCGCCTCTCACGACATCCTCGGGAAGAAAGTGGGCGGCAATATTTTCACGCTGTTACCATACGTAGCTCGGCTATAGTATCTAATAATGTTTAATAAAAGTTTCATTTCTTCCTTTCATCACTAAAATATTCATAAGCCAGTTGTAATATTCTGAATATTCAATAAGTATGATTGACTGACTGACGTTACTGTCTGTCATATTCTGATATTATCTCCAGTATATAAATTGTACATAACAGTATATAAGAGTTAGGTAACAGATTAATGTATACAACAAATTTAACCTTCAGATATAAAAAAAAATGTAAAATAAATAAAATCGTCGCCTTATAAATAATAAAGGACTGATGATTATAAAATAATTTGATAAATTTGGTAGTAGAAATAACTATAATAGCTAATAATTTGAACTAGGCAGTAGTAGAACTACCAAAAAGGTAGAAAATTAAGTTATATTAATTAAAAATTAGAGTAATTGGGAATGAAATCATTGGTAGAGTAAATCTATTATAAAATATCTTAAGAAGCACACAACGCTTCGTTAAGTTACAAGAATGATTTTTTCTTAATCCCTCTTTTTTTGAATTTGTAGAAATTTCGGTAAGTAAAAAATGGTTGTTTTTATATATATTATCATTTATTTAAAAATGTCATTCTGATGTAAAAATTCCTTTATTGGATAAAGATTAGTTTTCAAAGCCAGATATTTTTGTTGATTATTACACAGATATTACGTACTGTTTTACACATCATCATGTTTGTTATGTAAATATAAAAAAAATCTTCTACCCAGTACTGGGGCAGATAGAGGTCCAGACAATTATTTCCTTTCGATCCCCTTTAACCGAAGATATTTTGTGGCACAACGTGACAGGTGGTGAGACCGATGCTGTCTTTATATCCAAGCAAACAATTTTACATAAGTTGTAAAAAAACTCAGTGTTACGAGCTCACTATCTAGGGATTGAACTTAAGAGACTCCAAATCCGATCACCCAATAACTCGATGATCGTGACTTTATAATAATATCTTGTATGACTTCTTAATAAAATGTGCACAAATTGATAGCTGATTGACCTAACCACGTATTTGACCCCAAAGTTATCTGTTTGTAACAAACATAAGCATTCCTTCATTCCACACAGTTACTGCATTACATTAATCCAGCAAAATGCTTAAATCAATAATTTTATTAACATCCTTAACAGCTGCCTTAAGTGTAACAGACTTGAACAAATTCGAAGGAGAATGGCTCCACGTTGCTATGTACACAGCTGCTTCGGATTATCGAGTTTGTGATAAATTTAACATAACCCTTGATGGAAAACCTTGTACGTGTGATGGGAAGCCAGCATCAGCATTGAAATTTGGTATGGTAGCTCTGCCAATAATAGTAGTCGAAGATTACAGTGAAGTGGAAGCCGCGTTAAGCCAGAAATGTACAAGCGGAAATATAATGAAGACCATGGCAGTTAGGTTAGTAAATGATGACTTCTTCGTTGCGTATGAGAAATGTTACGAGTGTACAGAGAAAGAACCAAACACAGCGAATCTGATGGCGAAGAAACTTCCAACGAAAACGGAGTTGGAGAATTTGAAAGGAATTGAAGAACTGAAAGACAGAAAAGGAAAGGTGTGTGATCTTGTTCAATGAAACAAATAAATGCCTAATGATAACACAATCGATGCTGATGATACAGATGAAAATCTTTGTGTTTTATTGACGTCCAGAATACACATATATTTATTAAATAATAGTTCATTGGTTTAAACAAATGTTAAAAATATGTCTGATAAAATAGATTTTTTATGAGTGAAATCGAACTTTTATTTACGAAATTCGATTAAATAAGTGTAACAAACGATTAAAAGTGAATTTGTTGTTTCAGAAGTGTAAAAAGGCAAAAACGTCTTGATTTCTTGAGTCCTTTGATTTGTCTTTAATATAATATAATAAAGCTATGATGTATTGGTATACTTAGGAATTAATTTAAGTGTGCGTATGAAACATTGTACTCTTTGTTATTTAAAAAAAAAAATATTTGAAGAATTTAACGAATTAGTTGTGTCCCGCGTGTGACAATAATTTAAATAAATAAATACCTATGCGCATATTTCCAACACTGGAGTAGACAGAGGTCTAAAAAAATAAGTAGTTTTAATCCATCTTTCACCTAAGCTTATTAGGGATAGCTTGAATTTCATCTATGAATGTAATATTTATATATTTATTACATCTATTACTATTTTAATATAATATAAGTTATATCCATTTATTTTTTTTTCTCCTTGAAAATCACATAATAAAAAACACAATCATTGATTTTCTCATTTACATCAAATACACAATCATTTATTTTGTTTCAAATACAAAGTTTGGTATTACTTACTACATATTACCTGTTATCAAGAATCATGAATCTTCATTAAAATTACTTTATTCTTCCGCAGATTCAGATTATTTTTCCTCCTCTTTTTCGCACATCTAGCTGTCCTCTCTATCTTTCAAATTCTAAAGTCCTTCAATTAGCTCACTCACCAGCTGTTAGAACTTTCTTGCCAAACAAATAGACTTTCGAAGTTTGACCCAATTCGTATTGCATGAAGTAATCATCGTTGATTTTGTAAATGACCTCACGTGATCTGTTTATATATGAGCAAGTGCATCGATCGTCTAAGGCCGTTTGCTAATCTTCTTGTCTTTCAGAAACTTTCTCGCACTCACAAGTTAAATTAGGCTTGGAATAAACGACTTTGTTGCATTTTGATACGTTGTCATTGACTTTAAGTGGTAGTCAGGTGTACACCAAAATGTGGTAGCCATATACACCTTCAGCTGATGGATTGTCCACAACTCTACCTTCATTCACCGCTACAAGAAACAAGTAATGCCAAACTAACCCTCATTTTATCTAGGTCCTTAAAGTCTTTTAGCAAATTGGGATATCAAACAGTGCTTATTATGAAAGTCTATTTCTTTCTTTGTTAAATCAGTCTTATCTAATTTAGTAATACCGTATATTTGATTCGGAAATTTTTAGACGTTAATTATGAATCAAAGATTACATAGTACTTCCATTTATATCAAACACATTGGTTGATATAATAAATTAAAGCAAATCAGAACTTTTATTTAGAAATATTGGAACATTTATTGACGACCCGATAGATTATTTGGTAATAGCTTTGTTCTAGAAGTCAATTGATTTTTGAATTCATATTTTCACGCATTTTTCTCACTCCTAGGTTAGACAGATGTCTAGATAATAAATTAATTTCGAACAGCATTTTACCGTAGCATATTTGAGACAATGTGAAAGGTGGTGAGCCTATGATCATCTTAATGTTCACGCTATTGTCACAATGTGATTTTACATACATATTTAGAAAGAAAGAAAATAGTTGTATCCGTTGCAACAAAACGATCCGTTGCGATAAAACGTTAAGAATTTTTCCTTTTATTAGTATTTACAAAAACAAAATTATGCTAATATTTACAATACTAAAAACTATTATAGTCGTAGAGCCTTACTCCACGTGGCACGGTACCAAGAACGTTGGCTGCATTTCCACGTTGAATGGCTAGACTTAACCGTTGAGCGAGAAAAGAACCAGCTCTCTTGTCACCAGCGTCCAGATGCAGATACAATTTAGTAACTGCATCGCGCGTTGACCTCACGGACCGATCGTTATGTATATGTACATATGAATATATTTATCTTTAGAAAGAAAAATATTCATACATATATAAAAACCCAAGATCAGAGAACAAACATACACATTCATAACACAAATGTTTGGTCCTAACGGGGCTCAAACTTGAATTTAACAACTTAAGCTTAATGTAAATAAATAAATAAATACCTTCACGCAATTCCCAATAAAGGGGTAGACAGAGGTCTAGTCTAAACATTTAAGTCCCTTCGACCCACCTTCCACCGAAGATATTTTCGGGACAACGTGACAGGTGGTGAGCCCGTCGCCGTCTTTATCTCCAAGTCAACGATATAATTTGTACGTTTTTGATGTTTCATTTGAATTTAGAATATCTTCCGGATAATATTATATATTCCAGTAAATAAAGAAAGAGACATAATTATTAATTAATTAATTATTATTATTATAATTTACCGTATGGCTTTTGCAAGACTCTTTATAAATGCAGGTTCAATACTCGATCAAAAATATAAAAAAAACATGAAATAAAATATAAGAATTCATATTAAATTATTTATTTGATACATTTTGTGTTTGAAATACAACGTCTGCATAACTTACAATATATTTTTTGAGTTAAGATCAAGCCGGTTTGAATCTTTAAAATCATATTATTCTTCAGCAGATTCCGATTCTGATGATTTTTCTTTGCTCTCCTCTTTTTCGCACATCAAGGTGCCCTCTCTATCTTTCAAATCCGCGACTCCTTCAATAAGTTCAGTCATCTCTTCAGCTGTCGGTACTTTGTTTCCGAACAAGTAAACTCTCGCATACTGACCCAATTCGTATTTCAAGAAGTAATCATCGTTAACCTTGTAAATGACATGTCGAGATATCTTAGGTGTGCAAGTGCACTGGTCATCCAAAGCCGCCTGCAAATCTTCATCTTTTTCAACGACATCAACAAGTAGAAGATATTTTATTGAGAACGTCTCCTCGTCTATCAAAGCCAGATTGGCGGATTCTCTCTGGCATTGACAAGTGTAGTCAGTTTCAGTATCTGGCTTGGAGTACGCAGCGTTATTGCATTTCGATGTGTTGTCATTCACTTTCGGCCAGGTGTACAATAATATGTGGCTGCCGTAAATACTTTCCACTGACGGGTTATCGATGTAACTACCTTGACTCGCCGCCGCAAATGCAAGTAATGCCAAACAAGCCCACATTATAAATTGCTTCAAATGTATCGTTATAGCTTGACGTGTGATACTAAATTGTGTTTCTAACGAATGGTTATTTCTTAAATAGTGTCTTATTAACTTATTATCATTAAAGGTCATGGTCTTTCCTGTTCAAAACACATCTTATCTTCTTTTATGTTACTATACAGTTGATTCCGAAAAGATAATTCATTATTTTCGTCTTAATTGAGAGATAAATGTTGTAATGTAAATAATAAATTCCTTATTTATTGCAGTTGGAACATTACTTGCAATTTTGTAATGTCATTATTTTGTAATATAATTTAAATAAATAAATACATAAATAGGAACAACATCACTGATCTGATCCCAAAGTGATTAGCTTAATAACTTGTGTTATGGAATCATAAACAACGAATTTACCACAAAAAACCACATCCCAGAAAATTCAAAAAAAAGTATTTTTGTATTGAACTACTGGGTATCGAACCCGGAATCTCAGAGCTGACGACACTATGAAAACCGGTGTGTACGCCACTCGTCAATGAAAGTCCCGTGTTGAATTTTCCTTCCCGCGTTGTTATCTCGATACCTAACGGTAGCCAGAAGTATTTTTAAGGCTTCTATTTTTGTCGCCTCTTACGACACCAACGGGAAGGAAAATTATAATTAGTCTGCCCATAAAGACTGTTAGGTAAAAAGTTTTCTTGTTTTCACTTTTTTAATTATTTTGAATTTGGAACACGTATTTTACTTTAAAAACCTCTTTCGATTTTGCGTCATTTCACATATTTTGTCGTGTTTGTTATCAAATTATTATCAAATTACAATATGGAATGAGGTGTTAAAGAAAATAGGATTGCAGTGAACGCCTTACACATAGTGGGTATGGAGCCGTCGATCATATTCCAGACACTTCAAAAGCTTGGTATAAGCTCCATGTTTTTATATCGTTCTATCAACAGATACAACAACACTTCCTCTGTCGAAGACCAGAAAAGATCGGGGTGGCCGCGTGCTTATGGAACTACAAGCTTATTAAGGTTAGCACTCTGGACCCTGTATTATATTAATTATAAATTATTATTTTCGTTGCCTGGAGTTTACCAGAGAGTAACCCACTTCGATTATTCCGTGGTTATTGTAAGAGGTGTTAAAATGTAACTGGCGAACTCCATACGGTGATATGGTGGTATGATCACCTCCAAATAAACTGGTACAAAATTCAACAGGCCGGTGACGAGCAGCACCATTTACAGTGCGAAGTGTCTGGTTTTTTATCGCCAATTCGTTTACTACGCGTGGTGATTTTAGATCTTGTACATCTATATGCGAATGTCTGTATGCTTGTGTCTACTCGTATATGCCATTTTTTCAATTACGAGTATTTTAATATCTCTACGCATATTCTCAATACTGGGAGACAGAGGTTTAGACTACTAGAGAAAAATACTTTCGTGTGTCGAAAAGACTTAATTTTCTATTAATTTAGACCTATTCGATTAAGAAGAGAATAAAACTTCTTTAGCATAGATGTTAATACAAAGTAATCAAATAGAAAATGTCTATCGGTTATTTGTCAGAAAATCGCCAACGTACAGCTTTTTCCAATTATTTGGTGGCACAAATGGGTATGACGCAATTTTTTTATTGATTTTAAAGGGTATAAGTTATGCAAAACTTTTTGTACAAGTGGCGTAAACACCGGTTTTTCAAGGTTGCCATTTCGAGGTCCCGGGTTCGATTCCCGGACGAGTAAATGTAGAAAAACCACTTTTTCTACATTTTCTCGGGTCTGGGTGTATGTGGTGCCTTCGTTGTTTCTGACTTCCATACCTCAAGTGCTTTATCATCTTATATTGTGATCGGAACAATGTATGCGATGTTGTCTCAATCTATACATGTATTTATTACTTATTCATTTTATTTTATTTTTGAAAAACCCAATGGTACGAGCCTGCCACCTGGGGATCGGACTCGGGTCTCTTGACTCGAAATTCTGACCACCCAACCATTCGGCTATCGTGACTCGTTTAGAATGACTTATAGAATTGTTGAATATGTTTCTTCTTCTTCTTCTTTACAGCTGTCAAGAGTTCACTACTGAATATAGGCCTCCCCTAAAGTTTGCTACAAAGAAGAGACAGCCACCTGCATCCATCGAATCCACGAAATGTTTTGCCGGAGGATGAACGAGGTTTCAATTTTTCTAGTTATATGGCCGGTCGATTCACATTTCAGGGCGCTGCTCTATTGTAAAGTGATTTTCACGCCATTCCCAAAAAAGTGGAGATTAAAACATTTTTAAAACTGTGTATTCATTTATGTGTATAGATATATATATATATATATATATATATATATATATATATATATATATATATATATATATATATATACATATATATATATATATATATATATATATATATATATATATATATATATATATATATATATATATATATATATATATATATATATATATATATATATATATATATATATATATATATATATATATATATATATATATCTATATATATCTATATATATATATATATATATATATATATATATATATATATATATATATATATATATATATATATATATATATATATATATATATATATATATATATATATATATATATATATATATATATCATTTAAAATGGAGAAAATAACAAGCAGAATTCTGGAAAGCCGCCTCTGCCGAATAGTAAGCCAATTGAGTTGAGAACGATATGGAGAAACGTGGTCATACTTTTGTAAGCCAAAAATATATCTAATACAATTGTTAAGGAGGCGTTCCAGCTTGTTTAGAAGACCTTGGGATATGTCCGGGTAACAAACATCTGCGTAATCAATTATGGGCAACATGAGCGTTTGTACAAGTATAAGTTTAGTTTTTAACGGAAGGAAGACGATGCAGAGACCGCAGGGTGGCAGTGACTTTTCGGCTTATATCAATGAAATATGTTCTCCAACTTAGCGTATTGTCCATGAGAAGCTCTAAGTTTTTTACCTCAGTACTGCACGGTATTACGCTTTTATTGTATAGTATCGGTGGTAGACTTGAGTGATCAACTTTAGTCAACATTCTCGTGCTACCGACAATCATTCCTTGACACTTCGAAGGATTTACCGTAATTCCATGACGAACTGACCAATCTTAAATTACTTGTGGTTGCTTAAAAAACGTATTTTGTAGTATAAAATTGCTTCCACATTCTATTCATACCTAAACATTTAGTATAAGATCCCCAGTATTCGCATCTACATTTTAGATATTCCAATGAATTTACATTGACTGGTTACTACTGCCGGGCCATTGTCCGGGCGCAATTTTGGATTAACAGAGTTGCGACTGTTTAAAACGGATGTTTTGCAACTGAAAGTATGACTTTATACATGCTTTAGATTAACTAAATAAATTAATACATACATAGATAAAAATTCAGAAGCCACGATAGCCGAGTGGTTGGGTGGTCGGAATTTCGAGTCTAGAGACCCGAGTTCGATACCCAGGTGGCAGGCTCGTACCAATGGGTTTTTTAAAAACGTATGTACGAATTATATCGTTGGCTTGGACATAAAGACGCCGACGGGCTCATCACCAGTCACGTTGTCCCGAAAATATCTTCGTTGGAAGGTGGGTCGAAGGGACGTAATTGTTTAGACTAGACCTCTGTCTACCTCTGTATCTGAAATGGCGTGAAGATATTAATTTTTTTAGATAAAAATTACTATCGATAAACGAATGTATAATATTATTTGGACAAATTGATGATTTGATTTAAATCCAAACTCACGACTGTTCGCGAAATGGAAAAATTGTTTATCATAGATCTTAATAACACATACTAGATCGTATCAAGATTCACAATAGACTTGTAATTAATTGACGATTAAATAAAAAACGTGAGTCCTATATCAGTAATGACAGCCAGATAAAACTCGCTAATAGTTTGACCCTGAGCAGATAACACATGGAAACGACTCGAAAATATTATACAATGTTTTGTGATTTATTTTGTTTTATTGTTTTCCTTATGTTTGATTGCAAAAAATACTTATAAATATAAATATATTCACACTATTGCCAATACAGGGGTAGACAGACTTCTACTATAGACAATTAAGTCCCTTTGACCCACCTTCCACAGACGATGTTTTCGGGACAACGTGACAGGTGGTGAGCTCGTCGCCGCCTTTATGTCCACGCCAACGATATAATCCGTTTTTGAAAAACCCATTGGTATGCCTGCTATATGGGGCTCGAACTCGGGTCTCTTGACTACCTAACCACTCGGCTATCAAAAGAAAGAAACAAACGTTTAATAAATATATAAACCAAAATATGTCATTATACATTATACACATATACATTGACCGAGTGGTAACGGTGTATAAATATTGCCACTCTTCTTTCCCGAGGGTGTGGTAAGAGGGGACTAAAAAGACTTTTAATATCTTTATGGCAACTGCAAAGTGGTGGGATAACAAAATTTCATGTCATTACTAAAATATCAGACCAAAATAACCAGAAGATGGGCAGCAGCGTCTGAGGTGCGAGCGGTCTGCTACTGCGATCGCCAATCCGCTTGCGTGGCGCTTATGGAAAATCCTCCCTTTTGGGAGAAGCCTATGTCCTACTGTGGACTTTTATAGGCCGCTATGTATATATGTGCTATGTATGCATAAGTAGGGACAAAATCGCAATATATACTTAAATACATAGATTACCAACTACTTTTTACAACAATATTTTGATATCTTTTGCTAAACCAGTAAAAAACCTCGGTCTGCTCATAGACAATATTTTGAATTGAAAAACTCAAATCACCAATATCAGCCGTAAAGTTTTTGCCACCTTGCGTACGTACTCTTTACCGTCTAAAACATATTATATAGCTCGACCGGGGAAGTACCACGACCTCACAGAATACCGGCGTGAAGTAGAAGTCTAACACACTTCTGCGTTTCGTCTGGTGAGTGCAGGCAACCGGTGGCCCACACACCCCCTTCCCCCAATTTGGAGGGGGGGGCACTCTAAGGGAGGCAATGCATCAGCTATGCCTCTGGTATTGCGGTTGTTCATGGGCGGTGGTTATCACTTACTATCACGTGAGCCACCTGCTCGTTTGCCTCCCTTTTCTATAAAAAAAAATGCTCATGTGTACTTAATGCTATATAGTATCCCCACCGATTTCGGCCAAAGCGACTTGGACTATTGCGAGCGTCGTTCATGTGCTCGCAGGTGACTGACGTAACCGATTTTTGCGCTGAACGTGAGAGCACATTGATCGCAAGTCAGCACCCCTCCGACATAATTGTAGGTGATGGCTGCAGGTGATCGAGCCTTGAGCGCGTCTCGATTGGCATCGAGCATTCACACATACTCCCTGTTCGTATGAATGGGCTCGTGAAAACCGTTCGACGACCTCCGTGGACGAGTGGCGTAAATACTGGTTTTCAATGTGTCGCAATCTCGAGGTCTAGGTTTCAATTCCCGGTCGGGTAAATGTAGAAAAACCACATTTTCTACATTTTCTCGGGTCTGGGCGTTTGTTGTGCCTACGTTGTTTCTTTAGCATCTTACATTGGGATTGGAGTTCACACGTACTTCCTCAAATACTAAGTATTATAAAATAGCTACTTAATAATTGTATCAGATAAATTATTGGTTTACGAAAGTATGATCATGAATCTCATTTTAGATGATAATAAATAAATATCTTCACACAATTCCCAATACAGGGGTAGAGAGAGGTCTAGTCTCGACAATTAAGTCCCTACAACCCACTTTCCACCGAAGATATTTTCGGGACAAAGTGACAATTGGTGAGCCCGTCGCTGTCTTTATGTTCAAGTCAACGATATACTTCTTACATATTTTTTTTTTGAAAAACCCATTGGTACGATCCTGCCACCTGGGTATCGAACTCGGGTCTCTCGACTCGAAATTCCGACCGCCCAACCACTCGGCTATCGTGAATTTGTATTGTAAAAAAATATTGACCAAAAAGAGGATACAGAGTTTCTTTCGCCTGTTTCTTCTCCATTTCATCATCTATTACACAGTAACAGCAAATAATAAAAACTGAAATAATTGAAAATTATCCCCAAAACCGCCCCTCTGACCCCCCCTTCGCCCGCCGCCGCCGCTCTTAATGGCACTCCACTCAAGTCTATCTCATCGTGATACTTTTTTAAACCACGAATGGTTTTAAAAAGTGTAATTTGGTTCAATTACTTGTTGTAAAAGGTTATACACTAAAAGCGACAAATGTTGAAAATTTTATAAGAATTAAGTAAATACTCTAAAATATTAAAATTAAATTCATTATTGGAGACGTTTACAAAATTTACTTTATTTATTTACTTCTTAATTCAACCATTCTGTTTAAACAAACAAAGTAAAAATCTTAAATAAAATGATTTTCGAATTTTGTCGCGTTTTTGATTTCGTTTTTTAAAAAACTATTTTTACTTCGCAACGTCTCGGATGCTTTACAGCATTCGTGGTCACGGGGGATTCGCCTGTGACCAAAGGTGTTTGTTTGTATATATTATATTCTAAAATATGTACCGAAAAAGTATATATATGCTATTTAAAATTGTTTGAGACAAACAATTACACGATATATTAGCTTTCGACAGCGGGCTCCCAGTGAGCTAAATTTTTCCGACTTACGAATAGCCCAATTATACAAAATCTATATAAATTGTAGCCTATGGGTATATTCTATTGTATAAGCTATACTACAGTATATTATAATTAAAGTTCATTCCGTAATCAGCGCGAAAGAGCAACAAACATCCATCAATCCTCACAAACTTCCACATCTATTAAATTAGTCTTGTTATAATATTAGTCATGACGATATCCATGGACGAGAAGTGTACACATCTGTTTTTATGTTGTCGCCAGCTCTGAGGGTTCGGGTTCGATTTCCAAATGGTTCAATGTAGAAAAAACTTTATCTACATTATCTGGAGACTGAGTGTTACTTACTTAGGTAGGTAATGTTCCTATCTTATTCTTCTTTGCATCCTATTATACTATATTCATCCTATTATGAGATAGAAGTCACGATTCTCGAGTGGTTGGGTGGTCGGAATTTCGAGTTAAGAGACCCGAGTTCGATCCCAGGTGGCAAGCTCGCACCAGTAGGATTTTCCAAAACTTGTGTATGAATTATATCGTATACGAGAACATAAAAACGAGCTCACCACCTGTCATGTTTTCCCGAAAGTATCTTCGGTGGAAGATCTAGACAATTAAGTCCCTTCGGTCGAAGGGACCTAATGATATAGACTAGACCTGTAGACAAAGGTTATATATAATATCCTTGTATTCGGAATTGCGTGCAAATATTTTTTTATTTATTGTATTTTAGAAACAACGAGGACACCTTGAATATCCTAGACAATGTTAAAAAAGTGCATCGATTAGAAACCGAAACCTCAGACCAGGCGATACTATGAAAATAGTGTGTACTCCAATCATTCACACGCGGAGGTTGTTGTTAGTTTTGCCAAAAGAACGGTCCTCAGTCACCTGCATCCATTGACTCCCCGCTATGTATTAGCGTGACATACAAAGCCTTTTTGGTTGATTTGTTCTTACTTATATAGATAATGAAGTCTATTAAAAATGTTGTTAAAATATTGTAAATTACAATTTAGGTTCATATCACAATAAATTAATGATTTAGTTTCTTATTTACATCAACACCTTGAAATCAAATTACCATATAATCTCTGAATCATGTCGATTATTACGAATTATCTCCTCTGATTCAACTGTATAGAAACAAAATAAAAGATATGATGCATTATGACAGGAAAACTTTGTTACCTTTAATGATAACAAAATCCTATTTAAAGGTAAAATCATTCGTTATAAATTCAATTTATTATCACACATTAAACTAATAGAAGACATTTAAATTCAAGTTAAAAATGTGGGCTGGTTTGGCATTACTTGCATTTGTTGCGGCGAGTCAAGGTAGACATATCGAGAATCTATCAACGGAAGGTGTTTATGGTAACCACGTATTATTGTACACCTGGCCGAAAGTCAATGAGAACGCATCGAAATGCAACGAAGTTACATATTCCAAGCCAGATACTGACATTGACTTCGGTTGTGAATGCGAGAGAGAATCCGTCAACCTGGCTTTGATAAAACAGGAGATTTTCATACACGAGTATCTTATACTTGCTGATATCGTTGATAACGAAGAAGATTTGCAGGCGGCTTTGAACGATCAATGCACTTGCTCACCTAGAAAATCTCGTGAGATCATTTACATGGTAAACGATGATTACTTCTTGCAATACGAATCTGGTCAGTCGAATACTGAGAGAGTCTATTTATTCGGAAACAAAGTACCGACCGCTGAAGAGATGAGTGAACTGATCGAAGGGTTCGCGGATTTGAAAGACAGAGAAGGTACCTTGATGTGCGAAAAAGAGGAGAGTAAAGAATCATCATCGAAATCAGAATCAGATGAAGAATCCAAATCAAAATCGAAATCAGATGAAGAATAATCTTTTTATAAGTACAGCATTTAAAATATTGTAAATAATATCATGCCAATGTTAAAATGAATAAAATTAAGAAAGATGATGAGACAGACAAAATTTTATGATTGATACAAATATTGGTAACTGAATCGATTTTTTTGGCATTAAAGATGAATTTTTGTAGTTTTTGTGAAAATTAGAAGACAGGTATCTTTTTGTTTTAAAATTTTGCAATTCACTAAACTAATTTTTATGATATTTTTCTTATTTCTAATTCTGTTTAAACTATCGATAAGTTATTGAAAGATGTATTTCGAACATAAAATAAATTACTGTACATAAACAGTTTTTTACATTAAATTTTATAAGAGAAATGTATATTACCTTACCTTGCGGCCTGGAAAAGTTCACTGCAGTATATAGGTCTCTTGGATTACCTTTAATCGCCATCCTAGGTAAGCGGATTAGCGATCGCTGTAACAGTTCGCATTACTAGGCATACCATCCATTCCTGTCAGATTTCTTTCGGCCTGTTTTTTTTGTTAATGGTTATCCCGCCATATATCTATAGCTATTACGATTATCAGAGTTTTTTGAGGATGCTCTAAAGAATAACAAAATAAGAAAATACATTTCTTTGACATCCTTTAATTAGTTATTCTATTTAGAAAAAAAATATCTACGCCACTCTTAATACCAGGGTAAACAAAGGTCTAGACAATTAAGTCCTTTCAACTACAGGAAAAGACGGCGTAGAATGACCCCCCACAAGATGGATAGACAGAGTTAGATAGAAGAGTAGATGATTAAGTCCTTTCGACTTACCTACCATCAAAGACATTTTTGGGACAACGTGACTGGTAAATCTCTAGCCGTCTTTATGACAAAGGCAACCATACAAATCTTTGAAAAAAAAAAAACTCTATTGGTACCTGTCTGAACGTGATCAAACTTGTGTCTCCTGATTCGAATTCCAATCCCCTACATTTACATTTTGCCCTACATTACATCAAGGTAAATTTGAATTACGTATACACAGATGAATTATAATCTCGGATGACTTTTAGATTGTGCAACAATTCTTTCACGTTCCATTCATGAATATTTATGGGAGAAGTAAGTTTAGGCAACGACAAGGCACGTAAGCGAAAATTCAAACTTCGAACACAAACAGATTTACGACTAAGACGTGTTTTTGTTATAGGGAAGTTTCTTTTGAAACTCATGGTTGATCGTAACTTTGTAATGTTCTCAGAGTAACTTCGTATTGAGTGAAGAGATAGTATTTACAAATATCGATGCTTTATTACTGATGTATGTGATTATAGCATTTGTTAAATACTAGCTGCCCCCCGCGGCTTTGCCCGTAATTTAATACTTAACGCGGAACCCTAATTATCTTTCTATTACAAAAGTAACCTATTTTCCTCCTTATAACATTAGCTATATGTCAGTGAAAGTCCAGTTAAAATCGCTCCAGCCGTTTCAGAGATTAGCCAGACAGACAGACAGACAAAAATTATAAAAAAAAAAATATTTTAGTGTATGTACCGTATATTCATATAAATGTAGTAAAAAACGACTATTTCAATATTAGAAACAGACACTCCAATTTTATTTATATGTATAGAGTATAGATGTATGGAAGATACTATGAGTACATTTCTGGGAACATCACACAGATTTGCTAAAATAATTAAGACTGTACGTGCCAGTGAAGTATGTATGTTTACTTGGTTTTTTTTTTTAACAGTGGTAGATCAGCATTTGTTGTTGCATGAATGGGCCGGCTCGACCGGGGAAGTACCACGACCTCACAGAATACCGGCATGAAGTAGAAGTCTAACAAACTTCTGCGTTTCGTCTAGTGACTGTAAGTAAACGGAGCCCCCTCCGCCAATTCTGGGGAGGGGGTGGCACTCTAAGGCCGGCAACGCATCCGCTACGCCTCTGGTATTGAAGATGTTCAAGGGCGGTGGTAATAACTTACCATCACGTGAGCCACCTGCTCGTTTGCCTCCCTTATCTGTAAAAAAAACTTGGGCCTGCTGCGTTACTCCTCGTGCTTACCGCTAGGACTAATTTGTCTTTTAATGCGCCTGGGTCACGAGCTATACGTCAAAGATAAATTAATAATAAATATCTTCACGTCTTTCCTAATATAGGGATATACAGAGGTCTAGATAAATCCTTTCGACCCTTTTCGACGTTTTGGGACAACGTTATAGGTGGTGAGCCCTTCGCCGTATTAATGTCGAAGACAATGATATAAAACGTAAATAAATTTATGAACAAACCCATTAGTACGACCCCTGGGGATCAAACTTGTGTTTCTTGATTCGAATTCAGACCACCCGACCTATCGTGCTGTATTTAATTCGGAAAAAATAGTATAATTTTCTGTAACCTGTCAGAATTTACAATGTCAGCTTATAATTGCGTAGAAAGAAATACAATTTGATAGCAATTTAATTTCGTTATTTATATAAAGAATTGTAATATATTTATTTATAAAATTAGTTAGTATTTAGTACCCAAAATCAAATCAAATCATTTAAACTACTACCGTTTCGGACTGAGGTTCCTCTGACAGAGAAGAAACTGCGAAAGAAACGCCGTAGGTATCCTCTTTTTTAGCTTTTTTTTATAAAAAAAAAGTCACGAATGCCGAGTGGTTGGGTGGTCGGAATTTCGAGTCAAGAGACCCGAGTTCTATCCCCAGGTGGCAGGCTCATACCAATGGGTTTAGGCTCACCACCTGTCACGTTGTCCCGAAAATATCTTCGATGGAAGGTGGGTCGGTGGGTAGTCTAGACAAGACCTCTGTCTACCCCTGTATTGGAAATTGCGTGAAGATATTTATACCGATATTCTTACTGTGACCGGAGCAATGTATGATATATACATATATATATATATATATATATATATATATATATATATATATATATATATATATATATATATATATATATATATATATATATATATATACATATATATATATATATATATATATATATATATATATATATATATATATATATATATGTATATATATATATATATATATATATATATATATATATATATATATATATATGTATATATCGTCGCTCGTACCATTGTGTTTTTCAAAAATAAAATAAAATGAATAAATAATAAATACATGTATAGATTAGAAAATAATTTACTTACTTACTTACTTATCTTCACGCACAATCCCTGACGGGGTAGCCAGAGATAACATATCGCCAAGTGTCACGATCCCTACATACCTCTTTCGCTTTTTTCAGATTAATTATCTTCTTCATATATGCACGTCTAGGTATCCGAGTACTCTTGACCCTCCCCTCTTCGAGCATTTTGCTCATATAGTCTTCGAAATTTCGTCTCGGTCTACCTCGACACCTTTTAACATTAACTTTCGCGCTATATATTTTCTTCATCAATTGATCTTCACTCATTCGCTCAACGTGCCCAAGCAATCGAAGCACGCCCTTATCAATTTTTGTGACAAGGTAATCTTTCAAACCTGCTATATTGCGAATCTCTTCGTTTCGCTTTCGGTCGGCCATGGTAATGCCGCACATTTTACGAAGAGATCGCATCTCCACTGCATTCAACCTGCTTTTATGCTTCTTCTGGCATACAGGGTTTGTCTGCCATATAACAAAGTCGGTACCAACACTGCGTTATGTATTGCAAGGAGTGCACTTTTCGCTACGCCTTACCTTTTTACTAACGCAGTTAGGGCACCATTGACTTAGTTTCCGGCAGCGACACGCCAGTTCACATCTAAATCAAATTTTCCATCCCGGCTAAACGCACTCCTCTAGTATACAATTTTATTCACCTGTTATAGACATTCCTGATTTACCCATATTTCACACTTCGTTCTTTCTTCGTCCCTTTAAAATACCAGAACCTTAGTTTTAATAGCAATCAAACGGAGACCTTTAATTTCACATTCTTCTTTCATTCACGTGACTAATGCCTGCAGTTCTGCCACTGATGGTGCAATAAGCACTGCATCATCAGCAATAATAAAATAATTTAATTAGGAATAGCATGGGAGCTATGCACTCATTCCCAAGGGTTACTATCATTAATATATTTACCACTACCGGCGATTTTTCTTTCAGAAGATTCTAAAAGTAACACATGTCACACATATTATTTTCTATTACCTATAATTTAATGGCATTATGAACCTTTCATGGCTGTGTACGTCATGAAAGGTTTCAGTTATAAAATTTCCAATCTATCTGTAACATATCTAGCTATCGGTAATCGTATATATGCGTGAAATCGCGCGATCGAAGTGTATCCTGAATCCGCCACTAGCGAGTTTCTTATCTAGAGATATCGATGTCGCCACACGGAAAATTATTGAAATCGGACTGGTGGTTCTAGAGATTAACTATTATAAACAAAAACAAAGTTTTCTTCATGATATCTGTGGATATAGATAAACTACCGAGTCATAGATATTTATTTTTAATAGTCATAACATTACTATGAATATATTTATTGTCTATGTAAGTATATTCATTATAATCTTATCAACGAATTTAAAAGAATTTAATGTTGTGTACT
The DNA here is from genome assembly GCA_029286605.1 of Sericinus montela. Lineage (NCBI taxonomy): Eukaryota > Metazoa > Arthropoda > Insecta > Lepidoptera > Papilionidae > Sericinus > Sericinus montela. The sequence continues at coordinate 834,067 of JAGSMR010000103.1, forward strand.
TCTACAGCCGAGTGGTTGAGTGATCGGAATTCGAAGAGAACCAATTTCGATCCCCAGGAGGTATGCACCAATGAGTTTTTATGTTTTCCCAATACAGAAGTAGACAGAGGTCTAGTCTAGTCTGCCACTTGGGGATCGAACTCTGGTCTCTTGACTCGAAACCCAACCACTCGGATATCGTCTCGGAAACTTATGTACGATATATATAATTGACTTGGTCATAAAGACTGCAACGAGCTCACCACCTGTCACATAGAAATAACATTTGTTTTTTCTTATTGTTTATTAGGTGAATGAATGAATGAATGAATGAAAGAATGAATGTTATTGTACACCAAAACATTAAATAAACAAACGACATATAAAAATTACAGGTGCAATTGGCGGCCTTATCGCTTTAAAGCGATTTCTTCCAGGCAACCACGTTGCAGAGGAAACAATGACCTGTGAGCAGATGAGCAGGTTTCATTTCAGTTTAACAGTTTTAGTCCGCGTCTACGTTAGTCGTTCACTATTGCAATTTAATTAATATTTAATTAATTGTTGTCTGACATTTTCAGAAATTAAAGATTCTCTCCGGTCGTTTTCTTTATGTCCAAGCCAACAATATATAAATCGTACATAAGTTTTTTTAAAAACTCGTTGGTAGGAACTTGCTATCTGAGGATCGAAAATGGGTCTCTTGAGTCAAATTTGACAACCTCCGTGGACGAGTGGTGTAAACACCGGTGTTCAAGGTGTCGCCATCTCGAGGTCTCGGGTTCGATTCCCGGCCGGGTCAATGTAGAAAAACCACTTTTTCTACATTTTCTCTGATCTGGGTGTTTCTGATTCTCATACCACAAGTGCTTTAGCTGCTTACTGTGATCGGAGCAATGTATGTGATATATAATTGACTTGGTCATAAAGACTGCAACGAGCTCACCACCTGTCACATAGAAATAACATTTGTTTTTCTTATTGTTTATTAGGTGAATGAATGAATGAATGTAAATAAACAAACGACATATAGAAATTACAGGTGCAATTGGCGGCCTTATCGCTTTAAAGCGATTTCTTCCAGGCAACCACGTTGCAGAGGAAACAATGACCTGTGAGCAGATGAGCAGGTTTCATTTCAGTTTAACAGTTTTAGTCCGCGTCTACGTTAGTCGTTCACTATTGCAATTTAATTAATATTTAATTAATTGTTGTCTGATATTTTCAGAAATTAAAGATTCTCTCCGGTCGTTTTCTTTATGTCCAAGCCAACAATATATAAATCGTACATAAGTTTTTTTAAAAACTCTTTGGTAGGAACTTGCTATCTGAGGATCGAAAATGGGTCTCTTGAGTCAAATTTGACAACCTCCGTGGACGAGTGGTGTAAACACCGGTGTTCAAGGTGTCGCCATCTCGAGGTCTCGGGTTCGATTCCCGGCCGGGTCAATGTAGGAAAACCACTTTTTCTACATTTTCTCTGATCTGGGTGTTTCTGATTCTCATACCACAAGTGCTTTAGCTGCTTACTGTGATCGGAGCAATGTATGTGATATATAATTGATCTATAATATAATTGATAGATAATTGTCTAGACTAGACCTTTGTCTACCCCTGTATTGTGAATAGCGTGAAGATATTTATTTATTTATTATAAATTTGAGTAACAACTCAAATTGTTATTAATTTATAAAGATATTAGTAGTTGCTTTGAAATACAAGCATTAAGACGCGCTTGTATAGACTTTTTTAAGGCTTAGTTAACTTGCACAGCTGTTCTTAAATGTAGTTGAGTAGTTCTCGCGTTGATGAATGGTGACAACACTTGACAGCGCGCCATTAGCGGCCATCTTGTTTATCGTTCAGAAAGCGATACTGTTTACAGATAGCTTATAAAAGAGATTGAAGAAGTCGCAGATGTTAATAGTCACGGTAGCCGAGTGATTGTCGGAATTCGAGTGCAGAGACCCGAGTTTGATCCCCAGGCAGTAGACTCGTACCTATGAGTTTTTTCAGAATTTTTGTACGATTTATATCGTTGACTTGAGCATAAAGACAGCGACACGCTTACCACCTGTCACGTTATACCGTAAAATGTCTTCGGTGAAGGGACTTAATTGTCTAGACCTCTGTTTACCCAGTATTAGGAATGGCGTGTAGATAGTGTCGACAAATAAATGTCGATAGTTATTTTACCCGACTTCGAATTCGAGTCGAGGGACCCGAGTTCGATCCCCAGGTGGCAGGCCCGTACCAACGGGTTTTTAAAAAACCTATGTATGATTCATAACGTTGGCTTGGGCATAAAGACAGTGATGGGTTCACCAACTATCACGTTGTCTTCAGTGGAAGGTGGGTCGAAGGGACTTAAATGTCTAGACTAGACCTCTGTCTACTCCTGTATTGGGAATTTCATGAGGATATTTATTTATTTTACAAACGAATGTGTATTCTTACTTCGATAAATTAATAAATACATTTAATTGCTACAGTAGTAGTGGTAGTAAATACTTTACCTTGCACCACAAAACATAATCATATAATAAATACAACATATATATACATATATATATATATATATATATATATATATATATATATATATATATATATATATATATATATATATATATATATATATATATATATATATATATATATATATATATATATATATATATATATATATATATATATACATATATATATATATATATATATATATATATATATATATATATATATATATATATATATATATATATATATATATATTTTCTTACCCTAATGGACTAAATAAAAGAAATGGACCGTCCGTCTATGAACAATGAACAATAAATTAGATAGCAGCAACGAAAAGGCATCCGACTCAGCAATATGCTGTAGCATTGCTACTCCAGCGCTGATTTTTTGTCCGTGCCGCTTGAATAATCCACTCTTTTGACCCTCCTCTCTAATAAATTAAATTAAAAAACTAAATAATTAATAATAGTTTAAGTCCAGACCAAAAATCAGCAGATCGGTGACGGGCAGCAGCGTCTGAGATGCAAGGTGTCTGGTACTGCGATCGCCAATCCGCTTTCCAAGCGTGGCGATAATACAAACTATACGTGGTATATGGTACGGGAGATGCCTATGTGTGAATGCCTACTGTGCCGTGAATGATAGTTAAATTGCTGTAACTAAAAAAAATATCTTCGCGTCATATCTATACAATATTAGTTCTCTCTACCCCTACATTGGGAATTGAAGCGTGATGATATCACAATAGCAAAATAGAAATAGTGTTTTCTATATTGACCCGACCAGTAATCGAAACTGGGATCTCAGAAGGCGACACCATGAAAACCGATGTGTACGCCACTGGGTCACGTGCGTCAAGATATCCTCTGGAGTGAAGAAACTTAAGTAGTGGAAAGTCTTACTTTACATGAAACACAAACTTTTAGGTGCATTAAAGCTTTTTAAATTTCTTTCTACAATTCGTTAGATGGGCGTGAACTGTCTCCCGCAGACCGCGCTTTGCTATTAGCAAAGAAAGCTTTTAAGTGCTTTCTCAAATGTTCGTGGACGTCCGGGACTCGGTACAGTTTTATGTGTTTTGTTTGATAAATGTACAATCTGGCACAGTAAAATTAAATACTCATTAAAAATCAGTTAACTTAACGATGGCTGAGTGGTTGTGTGATCGCGATTTGAATTAAGAGTCCCAAGTACGATCCCCAAGGCAATGATCCTAAAATAATGTTTTTCTCTAAACTTATGTACGGTTTATATCGCTGGTTTGGACATGATGACGGCGACGGTACACACACCTGTCAGGTGGTCCCACAAAAAGGTCCTCTGTGGAAGGTGGGCCGAAGGGATTTAACTGTCCAGACCTCTGTCTACCACTGTCTAAGGAACGTCGTGAAGATTTATTTATTTACAATTTGTATCGTTCTCTTGGACACAGACGGAAAGAGGCACACCACCTCTCACGTTATCATAACAGCTCCGGTATGTCGAAAAATAAATAAGTATGTCGAATAAATAATAAACTGTCTTAACTATTGAATTATTGCATGCTATAGATATTTACTGTGGGTATCTATCTGTGAAAGCATATAGAATAAAGAATTCCCGTTGACCGAAAGATGACGGCATAATCACCTGGACCAGACTAAAATAAATAAAAGCGAAAACAAGGCGGCCAATTACTGCGGTTCAAAGATGACTTATGCGCCTCATGAAGAAATGTGACTTAGATCCGTCACAGTGGGAGATAATGGCTGTGGACCGATCACTGTGGAGGCGGACCGTGAGCACTAAGGTATTAGAGTATGAGGGAGTACGTGTGAATGAGCTCGATGTCAAACGAGACGCGCTCAAGGCTCGATCACCTGCAGCCATCACTTAAAATTATGTCGTAGGGATGCTAACTTGCGCTCAATGTGCTCGCACGTTCAGCGCAAAAACCGGTTACTTCAGTCACCAGCGAGCACACGAACGACGCTCGCAATAGCCCAAGTCGCTGTGACCGACATCGGTCGGATACTAGATAAAATAAATAAACTTTAAAGTCTACTCATTTCTAAGAACTTTATATTGTTTTCTCCAATAAAGATAATAAATAAACTGCATTATGCACACTAGTGATGGGCAGATGCGTAGAAGTTGTCTGATGGTTTGTTGATCAATCCGATTGAAAAGCGAGGCGATAATGGGGAACCCTCGTTTACAAGAGATACTTATATCCTGCTGTGGACTTTGATAGGCTGTTATAATAAATATTATAATAGAATAGAAAAACTAATAAATAAATAAATATCTTCAAGCAATTCTCAATACAGGGGTACACAGAGGTCTAGTCTAGACATTTAAGTCCCTTCGACCCACCTTCCACCGAAGATATTTTCGGGACAACGTGACAGGTGGTGAGTCCGTCGCCGTCTTTATGTCCAAGCCAATGATATAATTCGTACATAAGTTTTAGAAAAACCCATTGGTACGGCTACTTGGGGATCGAACTCGGGACTCGTGACTCGAATTCCGATCACCCAACCAATCGGCAATCGTAATTGTGAAAGGTTTTTTTAAAACTTATTTTCGATTTATATCGTTTTATTAGATATAAAAAAGGCGACAGGGTACGTTAATGTCGTATCGAATAAATTACATATTAATTGGCTATTATGATAAAAAAGAATTAGTAGAAATAGAGAAAACGTAGTTCTAGGATAGGAGGATAATAAGATCAGCTGGGATGGCTTCAAGCTAGACTGCGGGCGCACTAATCTTGTTTGCGTGCAACACGAGATAAATCGCTTTTGTAATGAGATACTGAGAGACTGTACAAAATTAAATTCAATCTGAGACTCTATGCATGTATGTGGTACAACAACATCTTTAGAAACATCTACTTATGTTGTTCTAAAAAAGATGTCTTCAGTAAAAGTTGTGCCGCCGGGACTTAATTGTCTAGACCTCTAGACAGAGGTCTAGACTAGGGGAATCTACTCCTGTCGAGACTATTGTCTGTTTGTGTAAGTTCAAATGTCGAACTTCTCTATCTTTGACACTTAACGATCTCCGTGGAATTGTGGCATACAAACAACTTTTCATGGTGTAGTCAGATCAGAGATCCTGGGTTCAATTCTCGGACTATCGCTGTAGAAATCTACTTTTTCTACATTGTCTCAGGTCTGGGTGATTGTTGTACCTTAATTTGAGTACTAGAGTCCTTTAAGTGTAAAAGCATACCACAATAGCGTCACTAGTTTAATAATGGATGTGGACTGCGGAACATAACTTCACAGGTACGTGCCAGCCTTTCGTCTACTGTCGAGAACCGCTCCAGAGACACAACATCATATACATCTTCACGCTATTCCCAATTCAGGGTACACAGAGGTCTAGTCTAGACATTTAAGTCCCTTCGACCCACCTTCCACCGAAGATATTTTCGGGACAACGTGACAGGTGGTGAGTCCGTCGCCGTCTTTATGTCCAAGCCAATGATATAATTCGTACATAAGTTTTAGAAAAACCCATTGGTACGGCCACTTGGGGATCGAACTCGGGACTCGTGACTCGAATTCCGATCACCCAACCAATCGGCAATCGTAATTGTGAAAGGTTTTTTTAAAACTTATTTTCGATTTATATCGTTTTATTAGATATAAAAAAGGCGACAGGGTACGTTAATGTCGTATCGAATAAATTACATATTAATTGGCTATTATGATAAAAAAGAATTAGTAGAAATAGAGAAAACGTAGTTCTAGGATAGGAGGATAATAAGATCAGCTGGGATGGCTTCAAGCTAGACTGCGGGCGCACTAATCTTGTTTGCGTGCAACACGAGATAAATCGCTTTTGTAACAAGATACTGAGAGACTGTACAAAATTAAATTCAATCTGAGACTCTATGCATGTATGTGGTACAACAACATCTTTAGAAACATCTACTTATGTTGTTCTAAAAAAAAGATGTCTTCAGTAAAAGTTGTGCCGCCGGGACTTAATTGTCTAGACCTCTAGACAGAGGTCTAGACTAGGGGAATCTACTCCTGTCGAGACTATTGTCTGTTTGTGTAAGTTCAAAGGTCGAACTTCTCTATCTTTGACACTTAACGATCTCCGTGGAATTGTGGCATACAAACAACTTTTCATGGTGTAGTCAGATCAGAGATCCCGGGTTCAATTCTCGGACTATCGCTGTAGAAATCTACTTTTTCTACATTGTCTCAGGTCTGGGTGATTGTTGTACCTTAATTTGAGTACTAGAGTCCTTTAAGTGTAAAAGCATACCACAATAGCGTCACTAGTTTAATAATGGATGTGGACTGCGGAACATAACTTCACAGGTACGTGCCAGCCTTTCGTCTACTGTCGAGAACCGCTCCAGAGACACAACATCATATACATCTTCACGCTATTCCCAATTCAGGAGTAGACAGAAGTCTAGACAATTTAGTTCTTTTCGACTTGACCGAACCTACCCACGAAGACATTATTGGGAGAACGTGACAGGTGGTGAGCCCTTCGCCGTATTTATATCTAAGCCAACGTTATAAATACGTACATAAGCTTTGAAAACCCATTGGTACGAGCCTTGTGGATCGAACACCCAACTCAGCCATCATGACGTTAATTGGAGTGACTAAACATGTATTCTAGAAATGTTGTTTGGCATTGGCAGTATTTTTTTCAATTTTTGCTACAGACAGATACTAATATTGATAGCGAGGAAATTTCGTTTTGGTTTATAATTTAAGAAACCTGAACATTGTTCTCCGAGATTTAACTTTTTTTGTACTTGTTTTGATTAATTAAGCCACGGAAGAGAGAGACACGCTTAAGAGAAATTGAATAGAAATGTCTTAATAAAGTTTTAATTAAAATGTAAAAACGTATAAAAATACAAGGTTTTATACAGTTTTCAGTGACCGAGACTCGGAGAAAAATGTATAAAAGTGCGCTCATATTTCTTATTTTAATTAACTTGCTCGTTTTTTACGTAGTTTAAAAAATGAGGAGTAAAAAACGAACAACTTAATCGAAAACCTCCTTTTATGTGGTCGGTTAAACATTAAATAAAAAGTGTAATTATAAGCCCGACGCTATTAAGATTTTTTTCTTCGTATCGTTGCCAATACTGGGGTAGACGGAAGCCGAGATAACTAAGTTCCTTTGCAATTTTTTTAAACGGGAGCTGATTTGGGAGATTGTGACTGGTGGTGAGATACCTGTCAAAGTGTCCCAAATTTGCTTGTCTGTCGCGTCTTAATGCCCATGTCAATAGTAAAATATAACAACATAGATAAAAATTTATGTAAGTTTAATCCATGATTCGAATTATATATAACTATAATAATACAATGTGCTTCAAGGAAAGATATGGAAAAAAATACAGAGACAAACGAATTGTTCACAATTTTGTCACGAGATGGCGCTAGTTGTATCTATATTTTGTCATTTACAACACATAATATACAATATAAATAAATAATAAAATAAATATACGATATTGAATATCGTTTCGGTAGTTTCCCTTAGTCGCCTCTTACGACACCCACGGGATAAAAGGTAGCAGCCATATTATGAGGCCGTTACCTCACGGCGTGAATATATTCATTTAATATTGCAATATTATTACCAATAAGTTACAATAGCTAAGTCCTTAGGTAATCGGAACTCGAATCAAGAGACCCGAGTTCGATCCCCAGGTGGACTAGTATCAACGGGTTTTTTTCAAAACATTTGAACGTTTTTTGTTGACAGGCTCACCACCACGAAAGGACTTAAATGTTTAACCCTCCTTCTACCCCAGTATTGGGAATGGCGTGAAGATATTCATTTATTTAAAACCAATTACTTTCTAAACGTTTCTATACAACTACGTGAACATAAGCAGTCATTAAATATCTATAGTTTGAAATCGCATACATTACAACTTACAAGATAAGTCTAAGAGCACACTTATGTAGCACGTAGAGCGTGTCAAGCGGTAAGCGGATTAAGTGATAATTCGATCTAAGTAACTGCTTTAGGATCGCAGGTGCTTGGAATTTAGGTCATCATATCTTAGCACAGTTTAATGCAGCTATATCCAAACTTAGGTATGTGCAAAATACACACTCCAACTGGATCACCTATTTACCGCTTGTGTAGATTTGTCCCGTATATATATAACGTAATCGTTTTATATATACGCCGTCATAATCATATATAAAAGTATAAAAATAAAAATATTCACGCCCTTTTCAATGATCAATACAGGGGTAGATAGAGGTGTAGACAATTAAGTCCTTCCGACTCACTTTCCATCGAAGACATTGTTTGATAAACTATATAAATCATAAAATCATGTCATCGCCTTGGGGATTTAACACGGGTCTCTTGACTCGAATTCTAATCACCCATCCACTTCACTATCGTGACTATGTAATAAAAGTACATATATAACGGTTTAAATTCGTTTTACGCCAATCCCAATATTGGGCTAGACGGAGGTCTAGATAATTAAGTTATTTTGACCCACCATTCACCGAAGACATTGTTTGGACCAATGAGACAGTTACTGAGCTTGTCGTCATCTTTTATTATATAACATAACAGAATTATGGACTTTTTTTTCTTCAAAGCATATTTTCTTCTTTTTATGGAGCTATGACAAAATCTAATACATTGTTCCGTTCCCAAACTAAGCAGGTAAAGCATTTGTGTTATGTAGTCGGAAATAAAGAAAATACCACAAACATCCAGGCTCGAGAAAATATAGAGAAAGTGTTTTTCTAAAAAGGACGAGTAGCGTACGCACCATTCTAGAAAACTAAACCTAAAAATTGTCGAAACCTCTGTTTACCTCTGTATTGGGAAAGTTGTGAAGATATTTATTTATTTAAATTTATCTACGATTTGTATTGCTCACTGGGACACTGACCGAAAGAAGCACACCACCTCTCACGCTATCATATAAGCTAACTGGAGCTTTCGAAACAACTAATTTGTCTAACTCGAAAAAACTAATTTGTCTAAACCATTGAATTATTATATGTTATATGTTATAGATATTTACTGTGTGGTATCTATCCGCGTAAGAATATACTATACCCATTATATACTCCCTTCCTTCCCGTTGGTATCGTTAGAGACGTCTAAGGGCTTCAAAATGCACTTGGCTAACAAAAGACGACAGCATAATCATCTGGAATAATACCAGACTAAAAAAAATAAACTTTAAGGAATACACATTTTAATAAGGCACTTTGTAATGTTTTCTTCATAGTACGAGTATTTACATATTAGAGCAAAAGGTGAGTAAAAGCGCAGTGACGAGCAGCAGCGTGCAAGGTGGCTGGTGCTATGATCGCCCATTCGCTTGGTCATTATAGCAAACCCTCGCTTACGGGAACAGAATAGAATGGAATAGAACATAATAGAATAGAATGGAATAGAAGGGAATGGAATGAAACGAAATGGAATAGAATGGTATAAAATGGAATAGAATAGAGTAGAACAGAGTAGAGTAGAGTAGAGTAGAATAAAATAGAACAGAACAGACCAGAGCAGAACAGAATAGATTAGAAAATAAAAATTATTACCTAAAACAGGTTTCATTGTGCTGAAAATCGGTGGCGCAACATATTTTTCAGCAGCGCCGATTGTCTGCCAAAAACCTTCACGCAATACGCCAGTATTCGAATGGCAATTAGGTCCTTTCGAACAACCTACCACCCAAGAAATTTCTAGACGCTACTTGACTGGTGGTAACCCTATCTCCGTCTTTATGTTTAAGCAGACAATATGAATCATACATAAGTTTTTAAAGAACCAATTGGTACGAGCCTACCACCTGAGGATCGAACTCGTGACTCGAATACGATCACCCAACCACTCGGCTATCGCAATTGTTTAAGGTTTTTTTTAAAAAAAACTCTATTTTATATCGTTATTTTAGATATAAAAAGGCGATAGGATCCGTTATCTTCCGTTGTCTTATCGGAAATAACATATTAATTGGTTATTATGATAAAAAAAGAAATAGTAGGAATAGAGAAAACGTAGGGCTAGGATAGGAGGATAATAAGATCAGCTGGGATGGCTTCAAGCTAGGCTGCGGGCGCACTAATCTTGTTTGCGTGCAACACGAGATAAATCGCTTTTGTAATGAGATACTGAGAGACTGTACAAAATTAAACTCTAAGATTCTATGTATGTATGTTGTATATGAGACAACACATTTAGGTACAACTAATTCAATGTCTTCGGTAGAAGGTGTGTTGAAATAACCTAATTGTCTAGACCTATAGATAGGGGTAGACACCCCGGTATTGGAGATGGCGTGAAGATGTTTTTTTTCCTACATATGTTTGTGCAAGTGCAAAGGTCAAACTTCTCGATTTTCGACTCTTAACGATCTCGCTGGAATTGTGGCGTACACACCAGTTTTCATGGTGTAGTCAGATCAGAGGTCTCGGGTTCGATTCTCGGACAGGTAAATTTTTCAAATTCGGAAAGGTCATTATTCATCGTACATAAGCTTTAAAAAAACCCATTGATACGACCCTTGTGGATTGAACTCGGGTCTTGACACCAATTCCGATCACCCAACATAGCCATCGTGACGTTAATTGGAGTGACTAAACATGTATTCTAGAAATGTTGTTTGGCATTGGCAGTATTTTTTTTAATTTCCGCTACAGACAGATACTAATATTGATAGCGAAATTTCGTTTTGGTTTATAATTTAAGAAACCTGAACATTGTTCTCCAGATTTAACTTTTTGTACTTGTTTTGATTAATTAAGCCACGGAAGAGAGAGAGACACGCTTTAAAGAAATTGAATAGAAATGTCTTAATAAAGTTTTAATTAAAATATAAAAACGAATAAAAATACAAGGTTTTATACAGTTTTCAGTGACCGAGACTCGGAGAAAAATGTATAAAAAGTGCGCTCATATTTCATATCATATTCTTATTTTAATTAACTTGCTCGTTTTTACGCAGTTTAAAAATGAGGAGTAAAACAACTTAATCGAAAACCTCCTTTTATGTAGTCGGTTAAACATTAAATAAAAAGTGTAATTATAAGCCCGTCGCTATTAACATTTTTTTTTAATTTCCGCTACAGACAGATACTAATATTGATAGCGAAATTTCGTTTTGGTTTATAATTTAAGAAACCTGAACATTGTTCTCCAGATTTAACTTTTTGTACTTGTTTTGATTAATTAAGCCACGGAAGAGAGAGAGACACGCTTTAAAGAAATTGAATAGAAATGTCTTAATAAAGTTTTAATTAAAATATAAAAACGAATAAAAATACAAGGTTTTATACAGTTTTCAGTGACCGAGCACTTGGAGAAATGTATAAAAGTGCGCTCATATTTCATATCATATTCTTATTTTAATTACTTTGCTCGTTTTTACGCAGTTTAAAATGAGGAGTAAAACAACTTAATCGAAAACCTCCTTTTCTGTTGTCGGTTAAACATTGAATAAAAGTGTAATTATAAGCCCGTCGCTATTAACATTTTTTTTTAATTTCCGCTACAGACAGATACTAATATTGACAATGAGGAAACTTCGTTTTGGTTTATAATTTAACAACCCTGAATATTGTTCTCCAAGATTTAACTTTTTGTACTTGTTTTGATTCATTAAGCCACAGAAGAGAGAGACACGCTTTAAAGAAATTGAATATAAACTCGAAAGTTGTTTTAATAAACTTTTAATTAAAATATAAAAACGAATAAAAATACAAGGTTTTATACAGTTTTCAGTGACCGAGCACTTGGAGAAATGTATAAAAGTGCGCTCATATTTCATATCATATTCTTATTTTAATTACTTTGCTCGTTTTTACGTAGTTTAAAATGAGGAGTAAAACAACTTAATCAAAACGTCCTTTTCTGTTGTCGGTTAAACATTGAATAAAAGTGTAATTATAAGCCCGTCGCTATTAACATTTTCTTATTTCTTCGTTTTCCAATACTAAGGTAGACAGAAGCTGAGACAATTGTGTTTCTTTACATTTTTTTAACGGAGCTGATTTGGGAGATTGTGACTGGTGGTGAGATACCTGTCAAAGTGTCCCAAATTTGCTTGTCTGTCGCGTCTTAATGCCCATGTCAATAGTAAAATATAACAACATAGATAAAAATTTATGTAAGTTTAATCCATGATTCGAATTATATATAATTATATATAACTATAATAATACAATGTGCTTCAAGGAAAGATATGGAAAGACTAATTTATTCCAAGAAAAAAATACAGAGACAAACGAATTGTTCACAATTTTGTCACGAGGATTAAGCACGCTAGTTGTATCTATATTTTGTCATTTACAACGCAGCCTTCAATATAAATAAATAATAAAATAAATATACGATATTGAATATCGTTTCGGTAGTTCCCTTAGTCGCCTCTTGCCCACGACACCCACGGGATAAAAGTAGCAGCCATATTATGACGCCGTTACCTCACGGCGTGAATATATTCATTTAATATTGCAATATTATTACCAATGAAGTTACAATGGCTAAGTCCTTAGGTAATCAGAACTCGAATCAAAGAGACCCGAGTTCGATCCCCAAGACTTGAACTAAGTATCAACTTGGGTTTTTTTCAAAACATTTGAACGTTTTTTTGTTGACAGGCTCACCACCACGAAAGGACTTAAATGTTTAACCCTCCTTCTACCCCAGTATTGGGAATGGCGTGAAGATGTTTTTTTTCCTACATATGTTTGTGCAAGTTTAAAGGTCAAACTTCTCGATTTTCGACTCTTAACGATCTCGGTGGAATTGTGGCGTGCCAGTTTCATGGTGTAGTCAGGTCAGAGGTCCCGGGTTCGATTCTCGGACAGGTAAATTTTTCAAATTCGGAAAGGTCATTATTCATCGTACATAAGCTTTAAAAAAACCCATTGATACGACCCTTGTGGATTGAACTCGGGTCTTGACACCAATTCCGATCACCCAACATAGCCATCGTGACGTTAATTGGAGTGACTAAATATATACGAGTATTCTAGAAATGTTGCACGGCATTGCCAGTATTTTTTTTTAATTTCCGCTACAGACAGATACTAATATTGACAATGAGGAAACTTCGTTTTGGTTTATAATTTAACAACCCTGAATATTGTTCTCCAAGATTTAACTTTTTGTACTTGTTTTTGATTCATTAAGCCACAGAAGAGAGAGACACGCTTTAAAGAAATTGAATATAAACTCGAAAGTTGTTTTAATAAACTTTTAATTAAAATATAAAAACGAATAAAAATACAAGGTTTTATACAGTTTTCAGTGACCGAGCACTTGGAGAGAAATGTATAAAAGTGCGCTCATATTTCATATAATATTCTTATTTTAGTTACTTTGCTCGTTTTTTACGTAGTTTAAAAAATGAGGAGTAAAACAACTTAATCGAAAACCTCCTTTTCTGTTGTCGGTTAAACATTGAATAAAAAATGCAATTATAAGCCCGTCGCTATTAAAATTTTTCTTATTTCTTCGTTTTCCAATACTAAGGTAGACAGAAGCTGAGACAATTGTGTTTCTTTACATTTTTTTTTAACGGAAGCTGTTTTGGGAGATTGTGACAGGTGATGAGCCTAACACCACCTGTCACGTTGTCCCAAAAATCTTCGGCGAAAATAGGGTTTGAATGGACTTTAGTGTCTAGATCTCTGTCTAGTATTGGGAATTCAGTTATTGATAATAAAACTTCGATTCGGTATTTAATTTAATGACCCTGAATGTGCTGCTAGATTTCACTTTTATTACTTTATAACTTTTTAACTTTTTGTACTTGTTTTTGATTCATTAAGCCACAGAAGAGAGAGACACGCGTTAAAGAAATTGAATATAAACTCGAAAGTTGTTTTAATAAACTTTTAATTAAAATATAAAAACGAATAAAAATACAAGGTTTTATACAGTTTTCAGTGACCGAGCACTTGGAGAGAAATGTATAAAAGTGCGCTCATATTTCATATAATATTCTTATTTTAGTTACTTTGCTCGTTTTTTACGTAGTTTAAAAAATGAGGAGTAAAACAACTTAATCGAAAACCTCCTTTTCTGTTGTCGGTTAAACATTGAATAAAAAATGCAATTATAAGCCCGTCGCTATTAACATTTTTCTTATTTCTTCGTTTTCCAATACTAAGGTAGACAGAAGCTGAGACAATTGTGTCTCTTTACAATTTTTTTAACGGAAGCTGTTTGGGAGATTGTGACCCAGGTGATGAGCCTAACACCACCTGTCACAACGTCTAAATCAACTTATCTCTACTACGTCTTAATGCCCATGTCAATAGTAAAATATACTAACATAGATTAAAAATAGCACAATTTTAATCTTGAAAACAAGTCACAATAGCGAGTTCGATCCCCAGTTGGCAATTCCCCGCACCCGCAATTCCCCATACAGGGGTAGACAGAGGTCTTGCCTAGACAATTAATTCTCTTCGACCCACCTTCCGCCGAAGATAGTTTCGAGACAACGTGACAGGTGGTGAGCCCGTCGCTGTCTTTATGTCCAAGCTAACGATATAATTCGTACATAAGTTTTGGAAAAACCCATTGGTACGAGCCTGCCACCTGGGGATCGAACTCGGGTCTCTTGACTACAAATTTCGACCACACAACCACTCGGCTATCGTGACATAAGTATATATGTAAATAATTTGTACCGTTATCTTGGACACTCAGATGGCGAAACACTCACCACCTGTTACGTTATCCCAAATAGTCTTCGGTGAAACCTGGGTTGATGTACTTAATTGTCTAGACCTCTGTGTAGGATTGGGAATATGAATAAAGATACATTCATCCACACACACATACATACATAACGACCTGCTAAAGTCCACTGTAGGACATAGAAATCTCCCGTAGCGAGGATTTCCTATAATTGGCGGATTGGCGATCACAGTACTAGACCACACGCACCTCAGGCGCTGCTGCCCAAGTTCGATCTGATTATTTTGTTTTGATATTTTTTGAGACGTGATTTTGTTCTGATTCTTTTTATCCCACTACCTGTCGGTTGCCATAACGATATTGAATATCGTTTCGGCACTGACACTAAGACGTCGAAACCCATACATCTGTCACGTTGTCCCAAAAAAATCTTCGGCGAAACTAGGGTTTGAATGGACTTTAGTGTCTAGATCTCTGTCTAGTATTAGAATTCAGTTATTGATAATAAAACTTCGATTCGGTATTTAATTTAATGACCCTGAATGTGCTGCTAGATTTCACTTTTATTACTTTATAACTTTTAACTTTTGTACTTGGTTTTGATTCATTAAACCATGGACAGTTAGAATACGCTTCAGATAAATTTAATAGAAACTCGAAGAGGTCTTTATAAAGTTTTAATTAAAATGTAAGACGTATAAAAATACAAGGTTTTAGTACCGTTTTGTGAACCAGCACTTGGAGAAGAGTGTATAAATGTGCGCTTATATTTCTT
The DNA here is from genome assembly GCA_029286605.1 of Sericinus montela. Classification (NCBI taxonomy): domain Eukaryota; kingdom Metazoa; phylum Arthropoda; class Insecta; order Lepidoptera; family Papilionidae; genus Sericinus; species Sericinus montela. Next base: position 850,022 of record JAGSMR010000103.1, read on the forward strand.
ATTTTAATTATCTTTCAGGCTTTCAGCAAACTTAAAAAAGGCGATATTAACAAACATGAAAAGAAAATACATATAAGCGAATTGAGAACCTCCTATTTTTGTTGTCGATATACATTAAAATAAATTGCAATTTTGAGCGTGACCAGACCACTCGCACCTCAGACGGTGTTGCTCGTCTTCGGTGTAATTTTTTTAGTCTGTTAGTTTTAGAGATGATTAACCCGCCATCTGTCAGTAGCCTAGTGCATTTTGAGGCATTCCTTAGTCGCCTCTCGCGAAACTATGGAAGAAAGAGGGTGACAATACCTTACGCTGACACCATACGGCAATTGACAAAAAACCTTTTATCATTCAAAAGAGAGCTATGCGTGATAAAAGAGAGCTATGCGTGATACCTTGGAAGTCTCGTGGACACTATTTCAGGAAACTAGGTATCTCTTACGTTACGTTTAGGTTTATACAATGAATTCATGTCGACCTTCCACCGAAGCTCGTTCGGGGACAACGTGACAGGTGGTGAGCGTACGGCTTGGACACCAACAGGCGATAAGTTCAACACCGTGACGACTCAAATAGACTTCTGTGAAAGGTCGGACAGAAGGATTAAAATGTGAGTCGCCAAATTAAATACGGCGATTGGCCCACCACCTGTCACGTTGTCCGAAAATATCTTCAGTAGAAGGTGGGTCAGAAAGGACTTAATTGTCTGAATCGACCTCTTTCTACCCTATATTAAGTGCGTGAAAGATTATTTATTTTTATTTTTTACAGTTTAATCCATGATTCAAATTAAATATAGCTATAATAATATAATGTGCTTCAAGGAAAAATATGGAAAGACTGATTTATTCGAAAATAATGAAAAAGGAGACAAACAGAAGTGTTCTGAATTTTGTCACGAGGTGGCGCTAGTTGTATCTATATTTGACATTTACAACGCATGATATACAATGGGAATTACACACCCGCGCGCGATACTCCCACCTCAATTGGGGGCGCGAAATGCGTCATCATAGACGATGATGACGCAATCGCCATAATCAACAATGCGTATGAGGCCCCGCCCTGCGTACTTTCGCACACATACAGACACAAGCCCGTTCTGCGGCGGCTTACACAACTTCTCGCCATCGTCGTAATTTCACGGCTAGCACGAGACCTTCTCGTGGTCGTAGTCGTCATTAAAAAGTTAACACAAGGCGATCCGAGATTCTCCTCCAAACCAACTGGGATACTCTCCCCCGGAAGTCATCTCTTTCGTTCAGGGGACGCAGCGCTAACGGCAACCATTATTGTCTTCAACTCTAACTTGCAGGCCTCTCCTCATAAGTCTCATGAACGAAGCTGTAAAGGCTCGGCCAACAGCATCCGTGGATGGTTTTAGTAAAAAAATGATATACAATATAAATAAATAATGAAAAATATCTTCACGCAATTCCCCATACAGGGGTAGACAGAGGTCTTGCCTAGACAATTAATTCCCTTCGACCCACCCGCCAGATGTATGTAATTATATAATATGTAAATAATTTGTACCGTTGGCTTGGACACTCAGATGGCAAAACACACACCACCTGTTACGTTATCCCACATAGTCTTCGATGAAACGTGGGTTGAATGTACTTAATTGTCTAGAGGATTGAGAATATGAATAAGATACATTTATCCACACACACATACATACATAACGACCTGCTAAAGTCCACTGTAGGACATAGAAATCTCCCATAGCGAGGATTTCCTATAATTGTGGTTAGCGATCACAGTACTAGACCACAGGCACCTTAGACGCTGCTGCCCAAGTTCAATCTGATTATTTTGTTTTGATATTTTTTGAGACGTGATTTTGTTCTGATTCTTTTTATCCCTCTACCTGTCGGTTGCCATAACGATATTGAATATCGTTTCGGCACTGACACTAAGACGTCGAAACCCATACCATCTGTCACGTTGTCCCAAAAATCTTCGGCGAAAATAGGGTTTGAATGGACTTTAGTGTCTAGATCTCTGTCTAGTATTGGGAATTCAGTTATTGATAATAAGGAAACTTCGATTCGGTATTTAATTTAATGACCCTGAATGTGCTGCTAGATTTCACTTTTATTACTTTATAACTTTTAACTTTTGTACTTGGTTTTGATTCATTAAACCATGGACAGTTAGAATACGCTTCAGATAAATTTAATAGAAACTCGAAGAGGTCTTTATAAAGTTTTAATTAAAATGTAAGACGTATAAAAATACAAGGTTTTAGTACCGTTTTGTGAACCAGCACTTGGAGAAGAGTGTATAAATGTGCGCTTATATTTCTTATTTTAATTATCTTTCAGGCTTTCAGCAAACTTAAAAAGGCGATATTAACAAACATGAAAGAAAGTACATATAAGCGAATTGAGAACCTCCTGTTTTGTTGTCGATATACATTAAAATAAATTGCAATTTTGAGCGTGACCTGACCACTCGCACCTCAGACGCTGCTGCCCAAGTTCAATCTGATTATTTTGTTTTGATATTTTTTGAGACGTGATTTTGTTCTGATTCTTTTTATCCCTCTACCTGTCGGTTGCCATAACGATATTGAATATCGTTTCGGCACTGACACTAAGACGTCGAAACCCATACCATCTGTCACGTTGTCCCAAAAATCTTCGGCGAAAATAGGGTTTGAATGGACTTTAGTGTCTAGATCTCTGTCTAGTATTGGGAATTCAGTTATTGATAATAAGGAAACTTCGATTCGGTATTTAATTTAATGACCCTGAATGTGCTGCTAGATTTCACTTTTATTACTTTATAACTTTTAACTTTTGTACTTGGTTTTGATTCATTAAACCATGGACAGTTAGAATACCTTCAGATAAATTTAATAGAAACTCGAAGAGGTCTTTATAAAGTTTTAATTAAAATGTAAGACGTATAAAAATACAAGGTTTTAGTACCGTTTTGTGAACCAGCACTTGGAGAAGAGTGTATAAATGTGCGCTTATATTTCTTATTTTAATTATCTTTCAGGCTTTCAGCAAACTTAAAAAGGCGATATTAACAAACATGAAAGAAAGTACATATAAGCGAATTGAGAACCTCCTGTTTTGTTGTCGATATACATTAAAATAAATTGCAATTTTGAGCGTGACCAGACCACTCGCACCTCAGACGCTGCTGCCCAAGTTCAATCTGATTATTTTGTTTTGATATTTTTTGAGACGTGATTTTGTTCTGATTCTTTTTATCCCTCTACCTGTCGGTTGCCATAACGATATTGAATATCGTTTCGGCACTGACACTAAGACGTCGAAACCCATACCATCTGTCACGTTGTCCCAAAAAAATCTTCGGCGAAACTAGGGTTTGAATGGACTTTAGTGTCTAGATCTCTGTCTAGTATTGGGAATTCAGTTATTGATAATAAGGAAACTTCGATTCGGTATTTAATTTAATGACCCTGAATGTGCTGCTAGATTTCACTTTTATTACTTTATAACTTTTAACTTTTGTACTTGGTTTTGATTCATTAAACCATGGACAGTTAGAATACCTTCAGATAAATTTAATAGAAACTCGAAGAGGTCTTTATAAAGTTTTAATTAAAATGTAAGACGTATAAAAATACAAGGTTTTAGTACCGTTTTGTGAACCAGCACTTGGAGAAGAGTGTATAAATGTGCGCTTATATTTCTTATTTTAATTATCTTTCAGGCTTTCAGCAAACTTAAAAAGGCGATATTAACAAACATGAAAGAAAGTACATATAAGCGAATTGAGAACCTCCTGTTTTGTTGTCGATATACATTAAAATAAATTGCAATTTTGAGCGTGACCAGACCACTCGCACCTCAGACGCTGCTGCCCAAGTTCAATCTGATTATTTTGTTTTGATATTTTTTGAGACGTGATTTTGTTCTGATTCTTTTTATCCCACTACCTGTCGGTTGCCATAACGATATTGAATATCGTTTCGGCACTGACACTAAGACGTCGAAACCCATACATCTGTCACGTTGTCCCAAAAAAATCTTCGGCGAAACTAGGGTTTGAATGGACTTTAGTGTCTAGATCTCTGTCTAGTATTGGGAATTCAGTTATTGATAATAAGGAAACTTCGATTCGGTATTTAATTTAATGACCCTGAATGTGCTGCGAGATTTAACTTTTTTTACTTTATAACTTTTTTAACTTTTGTACTTGGTTTTGATTCATTAAACCATGGACAGTTAGAGATACGCTTCAGATAAATTTAATAGAAACTCGAAAGAGGTCTTTATAAAGTTTTAATTAAAATGTAAAGACGTATAAAAATACAAGGTTTTTGTACCGTTTTTGTGAACCAGCACTTGGAGAAGAGTGTATAAATGTGCGCTTATATTTCTTATTTTAATTATCTTTCAGGCTTTCAGCAAACTTAAAAAAGGCGATATTAACAAACATGAAAAGAAAATACATATAAGCGAATTGAGAACCTCCTATTTTTGTTGTCGATATACATTAAAATAAATTGCAATTTTGAGCGTGACCAGACCACTCGCACCTCAGACGGTGTTGCTCGTCTTCGGTGTAATTTTTTTAGTCTGTTAGTTTTAGAGATGATTAACCCGAGGCATTCCTTGGTCGCCTCTCGCGAAACTATGGAAGAAAGAGGGTGACAATACCTTACGCTGACACCATACGGCAATTGACAAAAAACCTTTTATCATTCAAAAGAGAGCTATGCGTGATAAAAGAGAGCTATGCGTGATACCTTGGAAGTCTCATGGACACTATTTCAGGAAACTAGGTATCTCTTACGTTACGTTTAGGTTTATACAATGAATTCATGTCGACCTTCCACCGAAGATATTTTCAGGACAACGTGACAGGTGGTGAGCCCTCGCCGTCTTTATGTCCAAGCCAACGATATAATTTGTTCATAAGTTAAAAAAAACCATTAGTACAAGCCTGCCACCTGGGGATCGAACTCGGGTCTTTAGACTCAAATTACAATCGCCCAACCACTCGGCTATCGTGACCTTTTTTTAATTTTATTTAATAATTCTAAACATTAAGATGTGACTATACACCATTTACGTGCTTTCACATATTCAAACATTATTATTTTTTAAATAAAATAAATACATACATAGCGACTACATCACATATATTGCTTTGATTCCCAATGTTAATGTAACTGTAAGTTTCCATAAAATGGTAGTAATGACGGTGATGGTAATGCTGAATGATGGCTGACACATAAATTCCGAGCACACATAGATTCGATATTTACCACTAACACCCAGACCCGAGAAAACAGAAAAAATGGTTTATTATCGATCTGCACGGGCATCAAAACAGGGACCTCAGAGCCGGCCAAACAATGAAAACGGTTATGTACTCCACTTGTCTATGGAGATCATAATTATTAAAGAAACTTAAAATAGCAGTTTCGTCAGTTACACAGTAACATCAAACAATAAAAACTGAAATAATTGAAAATCATTCCCCAAACCGCCATTTTCACCCGCGCTCTGGCCGCCGCCGATTTATAAAAGGCGCTTAATGGCACTCTTCTCGAGTCTATCTCATCGTGACACTTTTTATACAATTCGTCCAAAATACTCGGTGTAAAGGATTATCTGAAAACGAAAAAAGTTTACCTAAGAATTAAACATAGGAATTAGCTAAATTCTACTCTAAATTATTAAAATCCATTATTACATACTTGTACATAATTTAATATATTAATTCAATTCTTGATTAAACCGATCAGTTGCGATGTAAGGGGAAAACAAAGAAAAAAGTGAATTATCTGAAATGAAATGAATTTCATTTCGTTTTATTATTTAGTTTTTTTTATTTAGTTTTCCAAAAAACCTATTTTTACTTCCCGACGTCTCAAATGCATGACTAAGGGTGTTAGTTTTTACTAGTACAGTGAATGTGTATGCAAAACTGAATTTTAATAACCAAGTGATAACAATCGCAAGTATATACTTTAAAATATGCATTGAAAGAAATATCAATTTTAAATATATTTACGTAATTCCCAATACAGGGATAGACAGAGGTCTAGTCTAGACAATTAAGTCCTTTGACCCACCTTCCACAGAAGAAAATTTCCGAACAACGCGTTTGGTGGTGAGCCCCTCGCCGTCTTTATGTCCAAGCCAACGATGAAATTCGTACATAAGTTTTGAAAAACCCGAACCGGCCACCTGGGGATCGAACTCAGGTCTCCTGACTTGAGATTCCGATCACCCAACAACTCGGCTATCGTGACTTCATCATTAATATTTCATTTTATTTATTTTACTTTATCAGGAAAACAGATCGAGTAGAAAAGGCTTAATAATTAATAATAGTAATAAATAAATATCTTTACGTAATTCCCAATACAGGGATAGACAGAGGTCTAGTCTAGACAATTAAGTCCTTTGACCCACCTTCCACAGAAGAAAATTTCCGAACAACGCGTTTGGTGGTGAGCCCCTCGCCGTCTTTATGTCCAAGCCAACGATGAAATTCGTACATAAGTTTTGAAAAACCCGAACCGGCCACCTGGGGATCGAACTCAGGTCTCCTGACTTGAGATTCCGATCACCCAACAACTCGGCTATCGTGACTTCATCATTAATATTTCATTTTATTTATTTTACTTTATCAGGAAAACAGATCGAGTAGAAAAGGCTTAATAATTAATAATAGTAATAAATAAATATCTTTACGTAATTCCCAATACAGGGATAGACAGAGGTCTAGTCTAGACAATTATGTCCCTACGACCCACCTTCCACAGAAGAAAATTTCCGAACAACGCGTTTGGTGGTGAGCCCCTCGCCGTCTTTATGTCCAAGCCAACGATATAATTTGTTCATAAGTTAAAAAAAAAAAAAATATCTTCACGCAATTCCCAATACAGGGATAGACAGAGGTCTAGTCTAGACAATTAAGTCCTTTGACCCACCTTCCACCGAAGATATTTTCGGGACAACGTGACAGGTGGTGAGCCCCTCGCCGTCTTTATGTCCAAGCCAACGATGAAATTCGTACATAAGTTTTGAAAAACCCGAACCGGCCACCTGGGGATCGAACTCAGGTCTCCTGACTTGAGATTCCGATCACCCAACAACTCGGCTATCGTGACTTTTTTTGTTATGATGATAATTATGATTATAGAATCAGAAACAACTAGGAAACCTTGAACATCCGAGAAAATATAAAAAAAGTCGAACAGAAACCGAAACCTCAGACCTGGTGATACTATGAAAAATGGTGTGTACTCCATTCATTCACACACGGAGTTTGTTGCTCGTTTGCCAAAAAGAACAGTCCTCAGTCATCTGCATCCATTGAGTCCCCGATAAGTATTGGCGTATCATATAAAGTCTTTTTGGTTGATTTACACTTACTTACGTGGATAATGAGGTCTATTAAAAATAATGATATTGCACAATTGCAATTTATATTCATAATAAATTAATGATTTGGTTTTCTTATCTACATCAAAACCTTGCTGATTGAAATCAAATTACCATGTAATCTCTGAATCACGTTGATTATTACGAATTATCTCTTCTGAATCAACTGTATGGAAACAAAATAAAAGATAAGATGCATTTTGAACAGGAAAAATTTGCTGCCTTTGAAGATAACAAAATCCTCTTTAAAGGTATAATCGTTCGTTATAAATTCAATTTAGTATCACGCATTAAACTAATAGAAGACATTTAAATTCAAGTTAAAAATGTTGGCTGGTTTGGCATTACTTGCATTTGTGGCAGCAAGTCAAGGTAGACATATCGACAATCTATCAAACGAAGGTGTTTATGGGAACCACGTATTATTGTACACCTGGCCGAAAGTGAATGAGAACGCATCGAAATGTAACGAAGTTACATATTCCAGGCCAAATACTGATATTGACTTCGGTTGTGAATGCGAGAGAGAATCTGTCAACCTGGCTTTGATAAAACAGGAGATTTTCATACACGAGTATCTTATACTTGCTGACATCGTTGATAACGAAGAAGATTTGCAGGCGGCTTTAAACGATCAATGCACTTGCTCACCTAGAAAATCTCGTGAGGTCATTTACATGGTGAACGATGATTACTTCTTGCAATACGAATCTGGTCAGTCGAATACTGTCTATTTGTTCGGAAACAAAGTACCGACCGCCGAAGAGATGAGTGAACTGATCGATGGGTTCATGGATTTGAAAGACAGAGGCACCTTGATGTGCGACAAAGAGAGTAAAGAATCGTCATCCAAATCAGAATCAGAAGAAGAATCAAAATCGGAATCAGAAGAAGAATCAAAATCGGAATCAGAAGAAGAATCAAAATCGGAATCAGAAGAAGAATCAAAATCGGAATCAGAAGAAGAATCAAAATCGGAATCAGAAGAAGAATCAAAATCGGAATCAGAAGAAGAATCAAAATCGGAATCAGAAGAAGAATCAAAATCGGAATCAGAATCAGAAGAAGAATCAAAATCGGAATCAGAAGAAGAATCAAAATCGGAATCAGAAGAAGAATCAAAATCGGAATCAGAAGAAGAATCAAAATCGGAATCAGAAGAAGAATCAAAATCGGAATCAGAAGAAGAATCAAAATCGGAATCAGAAGAAGAATCAAAATCGGAATCAGAAGAAGAATCAAAATCGGAATCAGAAGAAGAATCAAAATCGGAATCAGAAGAAGAATCAAAATCGGAATCAGAAGAAGAATCAAAATCGGAATCAGAAGAAGAATCAAAATCGGAATCAGAAGAAGAATCAAAATCGGAATCAGAAGAAGAATCAAAATCGGAATCAGAAGAAGAATCAAAATCGGAATCAGAAGAAGAATCAAAATCGGAATCAGAAGAAGAATCAAAATCGGAATCAGAAGAAGAATCAAAATCGGAATCAGAAGAAGAATCAAAATCGGAATCAGAAGAAGAATCAAAATCGGAATCAGCCATTTTCACCCGCGCTCTGGCCGCCGCCGATTTATAAAAGGCGCTTAATGGCACTCTTCTCGAGTCTATCTCATCGTGACACTTTTTATACAATTCGTCCAAAATACTCGGTGTAAAGGATTATCTGAAAACGAAAAAAGTTTACCTAAGAATTAAACATAGGAATTAGCTAAATTCTACTCTAAATTATTAAAATCCATTATTACATACTTGTACATAATTTAATATATTAAATTATGTACAAGTATGTAACTTGTACATAATTTAATATATTAATTCAATTCTTGATTATACCGATCAGTTGCGATGTAAGGGGAAAACAAAGAAAAAAGTGAATTATCTGAAATTAAATGAATTTCATTTCGTTTTATTATTTAGTTTTTTTTATTTAGTTTTCCAAAAAACCTATTTTTACTTCCCGACGTCTCAAATGCATGACTAAGGGTGTTAGTTTTTACTAGTACAGTGAATGTGTATGCAAAACTGAATTTTAATAACCAAGTGATAACAATCGCAAGTATATACTTTAAAATATGCATTGAAAGAAATATCCAATTTTAAATATATTTATACCACTGATATTCATTTATAATTGTTTAAAACAAACAATTATATCCTAATGTATTGATTTTGGTAGCGCACTCCCAGATAGCTCAATTTTTCCGACTTACTTACAGTTCATGTCGTAATATTATAGCCCATTTACACAAAATCGGTATAAATTGTAGCCTATATGTTATTCTGTCGTACAAGCTATATTACAGTAAAGTTTCATCAGAATTCATACTGTATTTTAGCGCGTAAGAGCAACAAACATCCATCCATCGTGAACAACTTTGCATTTATTAAAATCGCACTTATTATGACATAACGCACCTCATCCGGGTTCGATTCCCAGACGGTTTAATATAGAAAGCATTTTTTCTACAATATCTCGGGCCTGTGTTACTTGCTTAGGCATCAGATCAATGTATTTAATGTTCCTATGCATGTATGTTTTTAGTTATTATTTTGTATTAGGAGGAATAAAAAGTAAAATTGTATACTGTTTGATGGACTATAAATAAACTAACGACGCCGTATTTTTCTTTGCATTCTATTATCCTATTTTTTTTAATTATCCTATTATGAGATAGAAGTCACGATAGCCGAGTGGTTTGGTGGTCGGAATTTCGAGTAAAGTGACCCGAGTTTGATCACCAGGTGGAAGGCTCGTACCAATAGGTTTTTCAAAAACTTACGTACGAATTACATCGTTGGCTTTGACATAAAGACGGCAACGGGCTCATCATCTCTTACTTTATCCCGAAAATATCTTCGGTGGCAGGTGGGTCGAAGGGACTTCTTTGTCTAGACTAGACCTCTGTCTACCTCTCTATTGGGAACAGCGTGACGATATAATCGTACATAAGTTTTTGAAAAAACCCGAACCGGCCACCTGGGGATCGAACTCGGGTCTCCTGACTTGAGATTCCGATCACCCAACAACTCGGCTAGCGTGACTTTTTTTGTTATGATGATAATTATGATTATAGAATCAGAAACAACTAGGAAACCTTGAACATCCGAGAAAATATAAAAAAACTCGAACAGAAACCGAAACCTCAGACCTGGTGATACTATGAAAAATGGTGTGTACTCCATTCATTCACACACGGAGGTTGTTGCTCGTTTGCCAAAAAGAACAGTCCTCAGTCATTTGCATCCATTGAGTCCCCGATAAGTATTGGCGTATCATATAAAGTCTTTTTGGTTGATTTACACTTACTTACGTGGATAATGAGGTCTATTAAAAATAATGATATTGCACAATTGCTATTTATATTCATAATAAATTAATGATTTGGATTTCTTATCTACATCAAAACCTTGCTGATTGAAATCAAATTACCATGTAATCTCTGAATCACGTCGATTATTACGAATTATCTCTTCTGAATCAACTGTATGGAAACAAAATAAAAGATAAGATGCATTTTGAACAGGAAAAATTTGCTACCTTTGAAGATAACAAAATCCTATTTAAAGGTATAATCGTTCGTTATAAATTCAATTTAGTATCACACATTAAACTAATAGAAGACATTTAAATTCAAGTTAAAAATGTTGGCTGGTTTGGCATTACTTGCATTTGTGGCAGCAAGTCAAGGTAGACATATCGACAATCTATCAAACGAAGGTTTTTATGGGAACCACGTATTATTGTACACCTGGCCAAAAGTGAATGAGAACGCATCGAAATGTAACGAAGTTACATATTCCAAGCCAAATACTGATATTGACTTCGGTTGTGAATGCGAGAGAGAATCTGTCAACCTGGCTTTGGTAAAACAGGAGATTTTCATACACGAGTATCTTATACTTGCTGACATCGTTGATAACGAAGAAGATTTGCAGGCGGCTTTAAACGATCAATGCACTTGCTCACCTAGAAAATCTCGTGAGGTCATTTACATGGTGAACGATGATTACTTCTTGCAATACGAATCTGGTCAGTCGAATACTGTCTATTTATTCGGAAACAAAGTACCGACCGCCGAAGAGATGAGTGAACTGATCGATGGGTTCGCGGATTTGAAAGACAGAGAGGGCACCTTGATGTGCGAAAAAGAGGAGAGTAAAGAATCATCATCGGAATCAGAATCAGACGAAGAATCCAAATCAGAATCAGCTGAAGAATCCAAATCAAAATCAGAAGAAGAATCAAAATCGGAATCAGAAGAAGAATAATCTTATTTTGAGTACAGCAATTAAAATATTGTAAATAATATTATGCCAGTGTTAAAACGGATAAAACTAAGAAAGATATTACAATAAGATTCTTAAGAGAAGTTAAATAAAGGAGACAGACGAAATTGTATGAATGATACAAATATAGGTAACTGAATCGATTTTTTGGCATTAAAGATGAATTTTTGTAGTTTTTGTGTAAATTAGAAGACAGGTATCTTTTTGTTTTAAAATTTTGTTATTTACTAAATTAATGTTTAATCATATTTTGCTTATTTGTAACTCTGTTTAATTTATCGGTAAATTACTGAAAGGTGTATTTCAAACACAAAATAAATTACTGTACATAAACAGTTTTTTTACATTTAATTTTATAAGAGAAATGTATATTACCTTACCTAGCGGCCGGGAAAAGTTCATTGCAGTGTATAGGTCCCTCGGATCACCTTTAATCGCCATCCTAGGTAAGCAGATTAGCGATCGCTGTACCAGTTCGCATTACTGGGCTAGGCACTGCTATCCATTCCTGTCAGCTTTCTTTCGGGCGGGTTTCAGAGATTAGTCAGACAGACAGACAAATATTGTAAAAAATGGTTACTTCAGTATTACAAACAGACACTCTAATTTTATTTATATGTATAGAATATAGATGTATGGATGGAAATAAGAGTACATATCTGTGAACATCACACAGATTTGCTTAAATAATTAAGACTCTACGTGCCCGTGAAGTATGTATGTTTACGTTGGCCTGCTGCGTTACTCCTCGTGCTTACCGCTAGGACTAATTTGTCTTTTAATTCGTTTGTGTCACGAGCGAAAAAAAATATATAAATAATAAATATCTACACGCCTTTCATAATACAGGGGTAGACAGAGTTTTAGACATTTAATTCCTTTCGACCCTTTTCGATGATTTGGGACAACGTTAAAGGTTGCCATTTTAATGTCGAAGACAATGATATAAATCGTAAATAAATTTTTGAACAAGCCCATTAGTTCGAACCCTTGGGATCGAACTTATGTTTCTTGACTCGAATTCAGATAACCCGATCACTCGGCTATCGTGATGAATTTAATTCGCAAAAATTGGTATTGTTTTATGTGACCGGACAGAATGTACAATATCAGCTTATAATTGCGTAGAAAGAAATATAATTTGATAGCAATTGTATTTAGTTATTTTCATAAAGAATTCCAATATATTTAGTTATAAAATTAGCTAGTATTTAGTAATCAAAATCAAATCAAATCATTTATTTATCGATATAAGTGCACCCATCGAACGTAATTTTTTAAACTACCACCGTTTTGTTTTGAGGTTCCTCTGACGTAAAAGATACGGCGAAATAAACTCTGTAGGTATCCCATTTTTTAGCTTTTTTTTATAAAAGAAATACAAAATAATTCAATTAGAAAATAATTAACAATAATTTAATTAGAAATAGCATGGGAGCGATCAACTCATTCCTCTGGGAATAATACTATCATTAATATAAATACCGCTACCGCCTCTTTTCTGTCAGAAGATTTTAAGAGTAACACTAGGCTCATATATTATCGAATATCTATAATTTCATGGCATTATAAACCTTTCATAGCTGCGTACGTGCGTAAGTCACGATAGCCGAGTGGTTGGGTGGTCGGAATTTCGAGTCAAGAGACCCGAGTTCGATCCCCAGGTGGCGGGCTCGTAGCAATGGGTTTTTCTAAATCCTATGTACGAATTACATCGTTGGATTGGACATAAAGACGGCGACGGTCTCTCCACCTCTCACGTTGTCCCGAAAATATCTTCGGTGGAAGGTGGGTCAGTGGGACTTAATTGTCTAGACTAGACCTCTCTCTTCCCCAGTATTGGGAATTGCGTGAAGATATGTTTTTATTTTTTATGGCTGCGTACTTCACGAAAGTTTTCTATCGGTAATCCTACACATGCGTGTAATCGTGCGATCTTCGATAGCGCGATGTAGGATGTCTATGTGTATCCTGAATCCGCCACTAGCGAGTTTCTTATCTGGATATACAGATGTCGCCACACGGACAAAGTATTATTGAAATCGGACTGGTGGTTACAGAGATTACCTATTATAAACAAAAACAAAAAACAAAGTTATCTTCATGATATCAGTAGATATAGATAAACTACCGAGTCATACATATTAAGTCATAACATTACTATTAATCTATTTATTGTCTGTGTAAGTATATTCATAATAATCTTATCAACGAATTTGAAAGAATTAAATGTTGTGTACTTCGATAGTCGAATGGTTGAGTGATCGGAATCCGATTCGAAAGCGACCCAATTTCGAACCCTAGGAGGTGTGTACCAATGGGTTTTTTCAAAAACCTTATGTACGATTTGTATAATTGGCTTGGTCATGAAGACTGCGAGCTCACAACCTGTCTCGTAGAGATAACATTTGTTTTTTCTAATTGATTATCAGATGAGCAGGTTTCTTCTCAATTTAACAGTTACAGTGAGCGTATTTATTATTCGTCGTCGTTTATTATTGCAATAAAATTAATATTTAATGAATTGTGCTAATGTTATTTTAAGAAATGATCGGTTCTGTCCGGTCGACGTCTTCATGTCCAAGCTAACGATATGTGAATAGTACATAAGTTTTTTTTTAACTCCTTTGTACGAAGATTCTATCTGGGGATCGAAATCGGGTCTCTTGAATCAGATTCGATGACCTCCGTGGACGAGTGGCGTATACACCGGTTTTCAAGGTGTTTCTATCTCGATAACCATCTCGAAAAAATTCCAGATCAAAATAAAAGACCGGTAACGGGCAGCAGCATCTAAGGTGCAAAAATTCTGTTACTTCGATCGCCAATCCGCTTGGCGAACGTAGCGATTATGGCAAAACCGTACACGAAAGATACAGATACATGCCGCAAAAAACAGTAAACTAATACAGGTACGTATTTTATGTGTATTTAATTTTTAAAGACCCCTTTTTCCCTTAGATGACTCTTCCCAGGGGAAGAATGAAGTGGTAATTCTTACACCAATACCATCCAATTTATGCACAGCCTATAGGTTAAATAAGTAAACCAAAGAATAACTACGTCAAAGCACAAGCCAATACAAATTTATAATAATTATAAATTTGAATAGCAACTCAATTTTTTATTCATTTATAAACAAATTCGTAGTTGCTTTTAAATAAAAGCACCAAGACGCGCTTGTACAGACTTTATAAAGGCTTAGTTAACTTGCACAGCTGTACTTAAATGTAGTTGAGTAGTTCTCGCGTTGATGAATGGTGACAACACTTGACAGCGCGCCATTAGCGGCCATTTTGTTCATCGTTCAGAGAGCGATACTGTTTACAGATAGCGTATAAAAGAGATTGATCCACTGGGGCACAGATGTTAGAAGTCACGATAGCCGAGTGGTTAGGTGATCGGAATTCGAGTCAGGAGACCTGAGTTTGATCTCCAGGCAGTAGGCTCGTATGAAAGTTTTTTTTAGAACTTTTGTACAATCTATATCGTTGACTTGGATATAAAGACAGCGTCACGCTCACTACCTGTCACTTTTTGCCAAAAAAAGTCTTCGATGAAAGGTGTACTCCGTGTACTCTTGGCACTCCTGTGTAATAATTTTAATTTTAAAACTAAATCATTAATAATAATCGATTATTGCACCACCTGCCAGGTATCTGTTACGGAGTTTCTTAACGCCTTTGGTTGCCTGGACGAGATCGCTATGCAGCGACAAGGCCGCCATATTGTACAGATTTTTTAGTTCTTAATTTTTAATGTTTTTCGATTTCGTGGTGTACAATAAAAGTATTTTAATTCATTCATTCATTAATTCATTAATTAATAATAATAATAATATTACTAAAAAAACATACCAATTCAGCAGGCCGGTGACCGACAGCAGCGTTTGAGGTGCAAGGTGTCTTGTATTGCGATCGGGAATCCGATTGCTCAGCGTAGCGATTATACAAACAGGTTCTGGGGATGTAATATATGAATTCTTACTATGCCATGAATGGTAGTTAATTACTGTTACTATAACTGTTATAACTGTTACTAAAAAATTCCCACCATTCCCGTACAGGGGTAGACAGAGGTCTAGACAGTTCAGTCCCTTCAACCCACCTTCCGACGAAGACATTTTTAGGATAACGTGAAAGGTGGTGAGCCCGTCACCGTCTTTATGTACAAGTCATATATCGTTGACTTGTACATAAAGACGGTGACGGGCTCGTCGTAAGAATCGTGCATAAGCTTTTGAAAAATCGTATTGGTACGAGCCTTAGGGGATCGAACTCGGGTCTCTTGACTAGAATTCCTTCCATCAAACCACTCAGCCGATTGGTATCGTAGCTTCCTAATTACTGTTACTAATCGACCAATTCCATTTAAGATAAAAATAAACCAATTTAGATAAAAATATCATTCTTTAAGTAATGGTTTTGCCATCGATGCTTATTCAGAAAGGATTAAAAGAATGTGATAAAAACGTATTGCATATTAGCGCCATCTAGTTCTCAACTAGCGAAGCTGGTACTAACAGAATAAAGATAATACATACAGAGTTTATATGGCCTGATACTTCTCCGTTAGACGAACCTCATTACAAAACCTCAAAGTAAGCAGATTAAGCGTTTGTATTATGAAATCAGAAACAACGAATGTTTCACAATAGGAAAGTAGAAATAGTGTTTTCTACATTGACTCGACCTGGAAGCGAATTTCTCAGGAATGGAATCTCTGAGCTGGCGACACCATGAACACGCAACTTCAAGTCCATCAAGAGATCTACAAGAGTAAAGAAACTTAATTAGTCGAAAGTCTTTCTTTCCATAAAATACAAACTTTTAGTTGCATTCAAAAAGCTTTTGAATTTCTTTCTACAATTCGTTTGATTGGCATGAACTGTCTTCCGCAGACCGCGCTTTGCTATTAGCAAAGAAAGCTTTTAAGTGCTTTCTCTAATGTTCGTGGACGTTCGGGACTCGGTACAGTTTTATGTGCTTTGTTTGATAAATGTACAATCTGGTGCAGTAGAATTATCATTAAAAATCAGTTAACTCAACGATAGCTGAGGGGTTGCGTGATCGCGATTTGAATTAGAAACCCCAAGTTCGGTCCCCAAGGCAATGATAAAAAAATTTTTTTTTCGAAACTTATGTACGTTTTATATCGTTAGCTTGGACATGATGACAGCGACGGGCTCACACACCTGTCAAGGTGGGTCGAAAGGACATAATTGTCTAAACCTCTGTTTACCCTGTATTGGATGATGACGTGAATACAATAATGACGTGAACAGTTGAACACGAATTGAAAGGCTTGTACCAATGGCCAAATCCGTAAGCGAGTAGCGTGACACCGCTTATCATTTCGTCGCCAGCTCTGAGCTTTACTCAATGTAGAAAACCACAATTTCTACATTGACTCGGTTCTACCACACGAAGCTACCACAACCACCGTAGCTTCGTTATTCAAACTTTCTTAAAACGTGACCTTTCGCTGCTTACTTTAGTATCAGAACAATGTATGTAATGTTAACCCTGTGTAACTTTTATTTATTTATATATTATTATTTGAGCGTTCAAGGCTTGATCAACAGCAGGCATTACCTATAATTATTTCGGAGAGGTGTTAAATTGCGCTCAATGTGCTCGTACGTTCAGCGTAAAATTGGTTACGTCAATCAACTGCGAGCACACGAATGCTCGCAATAGTCCAAGTCGGCCGAAATTGGTCGGGATACTATACATTATTATTTAAAGACGGCGACTGGCTCATCACCTGTAATGTTGTCACAAAAAACGACTTCGGTGGAAGGTGGGTCGAAAGGACTTAATTGTCTAAACCTCTGTTTACCCCTGTATTGGGAACGGCGTGAAGATCTTTATTTGTTTAAATTTTTGTACGATTTGTATCGTTCTCTTAGACACAGACTGCGAGTAGAGAGAGTAGGTAGAAAAGAATAGAATAGAATAGAACAGAATAGAATGGAAAAAATAATTATTCCTTACTTAAAACAGGTTGCATTGTGCTGAAAAGCGGTGGCTCAACATATTTTGCAGCAGCGCCGATTGTCAACCAAAATCCAATTGAAAAAATGTCTTCACGCCCTACTCCAGTATTGGAAGGCAATTAGGCCCTTTCGAACAACTTTCCACTGAATACATTTTAAAGACAACTTGACAGGTGATAAGCATATCGTCGTCTTTATGTTTAAGCAGACAATATAAATCGTACAAACATTTTAAAAGAACCCATTGGTACGAGCCTACCACCTGAGGATCGAACTCGGGTCTCGTGTCTCAATTCGATCACCCAACCACTCGGCTATCGTAACTGTTCAGAGTTTTTTTTAAATTGATTTTCGATTTATATCGTTATCTTAGATATAAAAAAGGCGACATCCGTAAATATCGTATTGGAAATAACATATTAATTGGCTATTATGATAAAAAGTAGTAGGAATAGTGAAAATGTAGTACAAGAATAGGAGGATAATAAGATCAGCTGGGATAGCTTCAAGCTTGCACGGGGGTG
The DNA here is from genome assembly GCA_029286605.1 of Sericinus montela. Lineage (NCBI taxonomy): Eukaryota > Metazoa > Arthropoda > Insecta > Lepidoptera > Papilionidae > Sericinus > Sericinus montela. The sequence continues at coordinate 868,223 of JAGSMR010000103.1, forward strand.
CACTAATCTTGTTTGCGTGCAACACGAGATAAATTGCCTTTGTAATGAGATGCTGAGAGACTGTACAAGATTAAATTCTATCTGATACTCTATATATGTATATGGTATATGGGACAACACATGTAGGTACACCATAAAAATGTCTTCGGTATAAGGTGGGTCAAAGGACTTAATTGTCTAGACCTCTTGACAGAGCTCCAGACTAGGGGTATCTACTCCTGTCTAGACTATAGACAGGGGTAGACACCCTGTATTGAAGATGGCGTGAAGATGTTTTTTTCCTACGTATATTTGTGCAAGTTCAAAGGTCAAACTTCTCGATCTTCGACACTTAAAGATCTCGGTGGAATTGTGGCGTACACACCAGTTTTCATGGTGTAGTCAGCTCAGAGGTCCCGGGTTCGATTCTCGGACAGGTCAATTTTTAGAATTTGGAAAGGTCATTATACATCGTACATAAGCTTTAAGAAAACCCATTTGTACGACCCTTGTGGATCGAACTCGGGTGTCTGGACACCACTTCCGATCACCCAACTAAGCCATCGTGACGTTAATTGGAGTGACTAAACATATATGAGTATTCTTGAAATGTTGCTCGGCATTGCCAGTATTTTTTTTTATTTCCGCCACAGACAGATACTAATATTGATACGAGGAAACTTCGTTTCGGTTTATAATTTAACAGCCCTGAATATTGTTCTCCGAGATTTAACTTGTTTTGTACTTGTTTTTGACTCATTAAGCCACGGAAGAGAGAGACACGCTTTAAAGAAATTAAGTATAAACTCGAAAGTTGTTTTAATAAACTTTTAATTAAAATATAAAAACGTACAAAAATACAAGGTTTTATACAGTTTTCAGTGACCGAGCACTTGGAGAAATGTATAAAAGTGCGCGCATATTTCATATCATATTCTTATTTTAATTACTTTGCTCGTTTTTTACGCAGTTTAAAAAATGAGGAGTAAAACAACTTAATCCAAAACGTCCTTTTCTGTTGTCGGTTAAACATTGAATAAAAAGTGCAATTATAAGCCCGTCGCTATTAAAATTTTTCTTATTTCTTCGTTTTCCAATACTAAGGTAGACAGAAGCTGAGACAATTGTGTTTCTTTACATTTTTTTTTAACGGAAGCTGTTTTGGGAGATTGTGACAGGTGATGAGCCTAACTTACCACCTGTCACAATGTCCCAAATCAGCTTGTCTGTTGCGTCTTAATGCCCATGTCAATAGTAAAATATACTAACATAGATTAAAAATATACAATTTTAATCTTGAAAACAAGTCACAATAGCCGAGTTCGATCCCCAGTTGGTAGGCTCGTACCAATGGGTTTTTCAAAAACTTTTATTATTTTGTATTAGGAGGAATAAAAAGTAAAATTGTATACTGTTTGATGGACTATAAATACACTAAAGACACCGTATTTTTCTTTGCATTCTATTATCCTATTTTTTTTAATTATCCTATTATGAGATAGTAGTCACGATAGCCGAGTGGTTTGGTGGTCGGAATTTCGAGTAAAGTGACCCGAGTTTGATCACCAGGTGGAAGGCTCGTACCAATAGGTTTTTCAAAAACTTACGTACGAATTACATCGTTGGCTTTGACATAAAGACGGCAACGGGCTCATCATCTCTTACGATATCCCGAAAATATCTTCGGTGCCAGGTGGGTCGAAGGGACTTCTTTGTCTAGACTAGACCTCTGTCTACCTCTCTATTGGGAACAGCGTGACGATATAATCGTACATAAGTTTTTGAATAAACCCGAACCGGCCACCTGGGGATCGAACTCGAGTGTCCTGACTTGAGATTCCGATCACCCAACAACTCGGCTATCGTGACTTTTTTTGTTATGATGATAATTATGATTATAGAATCAGAAACAACTAGGAAACCTTGAACATCCGAGAAATTATAAAAAAGTCGAACAGAAACCGAAACCTCAGATCTGGTGATACTATGAAAAATGGTGTGTACTCCATTCATTCACACACGGAGGTTGTTGCTCGTTTGCCAAAAGAACAGTCCTCAGTCATCTGCATCCATTGACTCCCCGATAAGTATTGGCGTATCATATAAAGTCTTTTGGTTGATTTACACTTACTTACGTGGATAATGAGGTCTATTAAAAATAATGATATTGCACAATTGCAATTTATATTCGTAATAAATTAATGATTTGGTTTTCTTATCTACATCAAAACCTTGCTGATTGAAATCAAATTACCATGTAATCTCTGAATCACGTCGATTATTACGAATTATTTCTTCTGAATCAACTGTATGGAAACAAAATAAAAGATAAGATGCATTTTGAACAGGAAAAATTTGCTACCTTTGAAGATAACAAAATCCTATTTAAAGGTATAATCGTTCGTTATAAATTCAATTTAGTATCACACATTAAATATTTAAATTCAAGTTAAAAATGTTGGCTGGTTTGGCATTACTTGCATTTGTGGCAGCAAGTCAAGGTAGACATACCGACAATCTATCAAACGAAGGTGTTTATGGGAACCACGTATTATTGTACACCTGGCCGAAAGTGAATGAGAACGCATCGAAATGTAACGAAGTTACATATTCAAGCCAAATACTGATATTGACTTCGGTTGTGAATGCGAGAGAGAATCTGTCAACATGGCTTTGATAAAACAGGAGATTTTCATACAGGAGTATCTTATACTTGCTGATATCGTTGATAACGAAGAAGATTTGCAGGCGGCTTTGAACGATCAATGCACTTGCTCACCTAGAAAATCTCGTGAGATCATTTACATGGTAAACGATGATTACTTCTTGCAATACGAATCTGGTCAGTCGAATACTGAGAGAGTCTATTTATTCGGAAACAAAGTACCGACCGCCGAAGAGATGAGTGAACTGATCGAAGGGTTCGCGGATTTGAAAGACAGAGAAGGTACCTTGATGTGCGAAAAAGAGGAGAGTAAAGAATCATCATCGGAATCAGAATCAGACGAAGAATCCAAATCAGAATCAGCTGAAGAATCCAAATCAAAATCAGAAGAAGAATCAAAATCGGAATCAGAAGAAGAATAATCTTATTTTGAGTACAGCAATTAAAATATTGTAAATAATATTATGCCAGTGTTAAAACGGATAAAACTAAGAAAGATATTACAATGAGATTCTTAAGAGAAGTAAACTAAAGGAGACAAATGAAATTTTATGATTGATACAAATATAGGTAACTGAATCGATTTTTGGCATTAAAGATGAATTTTTGTAGTTTTTGTGCAAATTAGAAGACAGGTATCTTTTTGTTTTAAAATTTTGTTATTTACCAAATTAATGTTTAATGATATTTTGCTTATTTGTAACTCTGTTTAAATTTTCAGTAAATTACTGAAAGGTGTATTTCGAACACAAAATAAATTACTGTACATAAACAGTTTTTTTACATTTAAGTTTATAAGAGAAATGTATATTACCTTACCTTGCGGCCTGGAAAAGTTCATTTCTGTATATAGGTTCCTCGGATTACATTTAATGGCCATCCTAGGTAAGCAGATTAGCGATCGCTGTACCAGTTCGCATTACTAGGCACTGCTATCCATTCCTGTCGGATTTCTTTAGGGCTGGTTTTGATAATGGTTATCCCGCCATATATCTATAGCTATTACTACTATCAGAGTTTTTTGAGGTTCCTCTAAGGAATAACAAAATAAGAAAAGACACTTCTTTGACACCCTTTAATTAGTTCTTCTATTTATAAAAAAAATATCCACGCCAAACAAAGGTCTAGACAATTAAGTCCTTTCAACTACAGGAAAAGATGGCGTAGAATGACCCCTCACAAGATGGATAGACAGAGTAAGACAGAAGTGTAGACGGTTAAGTCCTTTCGCCCTCATCAAAGTCATTTTTGGGACAACGTGACAGGTGACCCTCTAGCCGTCTTTATGTCGAAGCCAACCATAGAAATCTTTGAAAAAAAAAATCTATTGGTACCAGTCTTCATGATCAAACTCCGTGTCTCCTGATTCGAATTCCGATCCCCTAACTTGTCTATCGTGACATCAAGGTAAATTTGAATTACGTATACAGAGATGAATTATAACCTTGGAGGACTTTAAGGTTTCGCAACAATTCTTTCACGTTCCATTCATGAATATTTATGGGGGAAGTAAGTTTAGGCAACGACAAGGCACGTAAGCGAAAATTCAAACTTCGAACACAAACAGATTTACGACTCCGACGTGTTTTTGTTATAGGGAAGTTTCTTTTGAAACTCATGGTTGATCGTAACTTTGTAATGTTCTCAGAGTAACTTCGTATTGAGTGAAGAGATATTGGTATTTACAAATATCGATGCTCTATTATTGATGTATCTGATTATCGCGTTTATTAAATACTAGCTGTCCCTCGCAGCTTTGCCCGCAGTTTAATACTTAACGCGGAACCCTAATTATGTTTCTATTAAAAAAGTAGCCTATGTTTCTCCTTATAACATTAGCTACATGTCAGTGAAAGTACTGTTAAAATTGTTCCAGCCGTTTCAGAGATTAGCCAGACAGACAGACAAATATCGTAAAAAAATTACATATTAGTAAAAACGGTTACTTCAGTATTACAAACAGACACTCTAATTTTATTTATATGTATAGAATATAGATGTATGGACGGAAATACGAGTACATATCTGTGAACATCACACAGATTTGCTAAAATAATTAAGACTCTACGTGCCCGTGTAGACATTTAAGTCCTTTTGACCCTTTTCGATGATTTTGGACAACGTTAAAGGTGGTGAGCCCTTCGTCGCCTTAATGTCGAAGACAATGATATAAAGCGTAAATAAATTTTTGAACATACCCATTAGTACGAGCCCTGGTAATCGAGCTCATGTTTCTTGACTCGAATTCAGATCACCCGACCACTCGGCTATCGTGATGAATTTTATTCGCAAAAATTGGTATTGTTTTATGTGCGGACAGAATGTACAATATCAGCTTATAATGGCGTAGAAAGAAATATAATTTGATAGCAATTTTATTCAGTTATTTCCATATAGAATTCCAATATATTTAGTTATAAAATTAATTAGTATTTAGTAGTCAAAATCAAATCAAATCATTTATTTATCGATATAAGTGCACCCATCGAACGTAATTTTTAAACTACCACCGTTTTGTTTTGAGGTTCCTCTGACGTAAAAGATACGGCGAAATAAACTCTGTAGGTATCCCTTTTTAGCTTTTTTTATAAAAGAAATACAAAATAATTCAATTAGAAAATAATTAACAATAATTTAATTAGAAATAGCATGGGAGCGATCAACTCATTCCCAGAGGTTACTATCATTAATATAAATACCGCTACCGCCTCTTTTCTGTCAGAAGATTTTAAGAGTAACACTAGGCTCATATATTATCGAAAATCTATAATTTCATGGCATTATAAACCTTTCATAGCTGGGTACGTGCGTAAGTCACGATAGCCGAGTGGTCGGAATTTCGAGTCAAGAGACCCGAGTTCGATCCCTAGGTGGCGGGCTCGTAGCAATGGGTTTTTCTAAATCCTATGTACGAATTACATCGGTGGCTTGGACATAAAGACGGCGTCGGGCTCACCACCTCTCACGTTGTCCCGAAAATATCTTCGGTGGAAGGTCTAGACTAGGTTGTCTAGACTAGACCTCTCTCTCTACCCCTGTATTGGGAATTGCGTGAAAATATTTTTTTATTTTTATGGCTGCGTACGTCACGAAAAGTTTCTATCGGTAATCCTACACATGCGTGTAATCGTGCGATCTTCGATAGCGCGATGTAGGATGTCTATGTGTATCCTGAATCCGCCACTAGCGAGTTTCTTATCTGGATATACAGATGTCGCCACACGGACAAAGTATTATTGAAATCGGACTGGTGGTTACAGAGATTACCTATTATAAACAAAAACCAAAAACAAAGTTATCTTCATGATATCAGTAGATATAGATAAACTACCGAGTCATACATATTAAGTCATAACATTACTATTAATCTATTTATTGTCTGTGTAAGTATATTCATAATAATCTTATCAACGAATTTGAAAGAATTAAATGTTGTGTACTTCGATAGTCGAATGGTTGAGTGATCGGAATCCGATTCGAAAGCGACCCAATTTCGATCCCTAGGAGGTATGTACCTATGGGTTTTTTCAAAAACCTTATGTACGATTTGTATAATTGGCTTGGTCATGAAGACTGCGAGCTCACAACCTGTCTCGTAGAAATAACATTTGTTTTTTCTAATTGATTATCAGATGAGCAGGTTTCTTCTCAATTTAACAGTTACAGTGAGCGTCTACGTTAAAGTCGTTTATTATTGCAATAAAATTAATATTTAATGAATTGTGCTAATGTTATTTTAAGAAATGATATGTTCTGTCCGGTCGACGTCTTCATGTCCAAGCTAACGATATATGAATAGTACATAAGTTTTTTTTTTTAACTCCTTTGTACGAAGATTCTATCTGGGGATCGAAATCGGGTCTCTTGAATCAGATTCGATGACCTCCGTGGACGAGTGGCGTATACACCGGTTTTCAAGGTGTTTCTATCTCGATAACCATCTCGAAAAAATTCCAGATCGAAATAAAAGACCGGTAACGGGCAGCAGCATCTAAGGTGCAAAAATTCTGTTACTTCGATCGCCAATCCGCAAGTCAACGATATAAATCGGTCATAAGTTTTTGAAAAACTATATTGGTACGAGCCTTAGGGGATCCAACTCGGTTCGCGTGACTAGAATTCCTTCCATCAAACCACTCAGCCGATTGGCATCGTAGCTTCCTAATTACTGTTACTAATCGACCAATTCCAATTAAGATAAAAAATAAACCAATTTAGATAAAAATATCATTCTTTAAGTAATTGTTTTGCCATCGATGCTTATTCAGATAGGAATAAAAGAATGTGATAAAAACGTATTGCATATTAGCGCCATCTAGTTCTCAACTAGCGAAGCTGGTACTAACAGAATAAAGATAATACATACAGAGTTTATATGACCTGATACTTCTCCGTTTGACGAACCTCATTACAAAACCTCAAAGTAAGCAGATTAAGCGTTTGTATTATGAAATCAGAAACAACGAATGTTTCACAATAGGAAAGTAGAAATAGTGTCTTCTACATTGCCTCGACCTGGAAGCGAATCTCTCAGGAATGGAATCTCTGAGCTGGCGACACCATGAACACGCAACTTCAAGTCCATCAAGAGATCTACTAAATGTAGAAAACCACAATTTCTACATAGACTCAGTTCTACCACACGAAGCTACCACAACCACCCGTAGCTTCGTTATTCAAACTTTCATAAAACATGACCTTTCGCTGCTTACTTTCGTATCAGAACAATGTATGTAATGTTAACCCTGTGTAACTTTTATTTATTTATATATTATTATTTAAGCGTTCAAGGCTCGATTAACTGCAGGCATTACGTATAATTATTTCGGAGAGGTGTTAAATTGCGCTCAATGTGCTCGCACTTTCAGCGTAAAATCAGTTAACTCAACGATAGCTGAGGGGTTGCGTGATCGCGATTTGAATTAGAAACCCCAAGTTCGGTCCCCAAGGCAATGATAAAAAAATTTTTTTTTCGAAACTTATGTACGTTTTATATCGTTAGCTTGGACATGATGACAGCGACGGGCTCACACACCTGTCACGTGGTCCCGCAAAAAGGTCCCCTGTGGAAGGTGGGTCGAAGGGACTTAAATGTCTAGACATCTGTCTACCCCTGTATTGGATGATGACGTGAATACAATAATGATGTGAATAGTTGAACACGAATTGAGAAAGGCTTGTACCAATGACCAAATCCGTAAGCGAGTAGCGTGACACCGCTTATTATTTCGTCGTCAGCTCTGAGCTTTACTAAATGTAGAAAACCACAATTTCTACATAGACTCGGTTCTACCACACGAAGCTACCACAACCACCCGTAGCTTCGTTATTCAAACTTTCATAAAACATGACCTTTCGCTGCTTACTTTCGTATCAGAACAATGTATGTAATGTTAACCCTGTGTAACTTTTATTTATTTATATATTATTATTTAAGCGTTCAAGGCTCGATTAACTGCAGGCATTACGTATAATTATTTCGGAGAGGTGTTAAATTGCGCTCAATGTGCTCGCACTTTCAGCGTAAAATCAGTTAACTCAACGATAGCTGAGGGGTTGCGTGATCGCGATTTGAATTAGAAACCCCAAGTTCGGTCCCCAAGGCAATGATAAAAAATTTTTTTTCGAAACTTATGTACGTTTTATATCGTTAGCTTAGATATAAAAGGCGACATCCGTAAATATCGTATTGGAACTAACATATTAATTGGCTATTATGATAAAAAGTAGTAGGAATAGAAAACGTAGTTCTAGGATAGAAGGATAATAAGATCCAGCTACTGGGATGGCTTCAAGCTAGACTGGTGGGCGCACTAATCTTGTTTGCGTGCAACACGAGATAAATCGCTTTTGTAATAAGATAATGAGAGACTGTACAAAATTAAACTCTATCTAAGATTCTATGTATGTATGTGGTATATGAGACAACACATTTAGGTACAACTAATTAAATGTCTTCGGTGGAAGGTGGGTCGAAGGGACTTAAATGTCTAGACATCTGTCTACCCCTGTATTGGATGATGACGTGAATACAATAATGATGTGAATAGTTGAACACGAATTGAGAAAGGCTTGTACCAATGACCAAATCCGTAAGCGAGTAGCGTGACACCGCTTATTATTTCGTCGTCAGCTCTGAGCTTTACTAAATGTAGAAAACCACAATTTCTACATAGACTCGGTTCTACCACACGAAGCTACCACAACCACCCGTAGCTTCGTTATTCAAACTTTCATAAAACATGACCTTTCGCTGCTTACTTTCGTATCAGAACAATGTATGTAATGTTAACCCTGTGTAACTTTTATTTATTTATATATTATTATTTAAGCGTTCAAGGCTCGATTAACTGCAGGCATTACGTATAATTATTTCGGAGAGGTGTTAAATTGCGCTCAATGTGCTCGCACTTTCAGCGTAAAAATCGGTTAGGTCAGTCACGTTCGAGCACACGAATTCTCGCAATAGTCCAAGTCGTTGTGGCCGAAATTGGTCGGGATACTATACATTATTATTTAAAGACGGCGACTGGCTCATCACCTGTAATGTTGTCACAAAAAACGACTTCGGTGGAAGGTGGGTCGAAAGGACTTAATTGTCTAAACCACTGTTTACCCCTGTATTGGGAGCGGTGTGAAGATGTTTATTTATTTTAATTTTTGTACGATTTGTATCGTTCTCTTAGACACAGACTGCGAGTAGAGAGTGGAGTAGAAAAGAATATAATAAAATAGAATAGGATAGAATAGAATAGAACAGAATAGAATGGAAAAAATAATTATTCCTTACTAAAACAGGTTGCATTGTGCTGAAAAGCGGTGGCTCAACATATTTTGTAGCAGCGCCGATTGTCAACCAAAATCCGATTAAAAAAATGTCTTCACGCCCTACTCCAGTATTGGAAAGGCAATGAGGCCCTTTCGAACAACTTTGCACCGAATACATTTTTAAAGACAACTTGACAGGTGATAAGCATATCGTCGTCTTTATGTTTAAGCAGACGATATAAATCGTACAAACATTTTAAAAGAACCCATTGGTACGAGCCTACCACCTCAGCATCGAACTCCGGTCTCATGGCTCGAATTCCGATCACCCAACCGCTCGGCTATCTAACTGTTCAGGGTTTTTTTTTTAATTGATTTTCGATTTATATCGTTATCTTAGATATAAAAAAGGCGACATCCGTAAATATCGTATTGGAACTAACATATTAATTGGCTATTATGATAAAAAAGAAGTAGTAGGAATAGAGAAAACGTAGTTCTAGGATAGAAGGATAATAAGATCAGCTGGGATGGCTTCAAGCTAGACTGGGGGCGCACTAATATGTCTGCGTGCATCACGAGATAAATCGTTTTTGTAATAAGATAATGAGAGACTGTACAAAATTAAACTCTATCTAAGATTCTATGTATGTATGTGGTATATGAGACAACACATTTAGGTACAACTAATTAAATGTCTTCGGTGGAAGGTGTGTTGAAATAACTTAATCGTCTAGACCTCTAGATTGGGGTAGACACCCCGGTATTGGAGATGGCGTGAAGATACACACCAGTTTTCATGGTGTAGTCAGGTCAGAGGTCCCGGGTTCGATTCTGGGACAGGTAAATTTTTCAAATTCGGAAAGTTCATTATACATCGTACATAAGCTTTAAGAAAACCCATTGGTACGACCCTTGTGCTCGAACTCGGGTGTCTTCACACCACTTCCGATCACCCAACTAAGCCATCGTGACGTTAATAGAGTGACTAAACATATATGAGTATTCGTGAAATGTTGCTCGGCATTGCCAGTATTTTTTATTTCCGCCTCAGACAGATACTAATATTGATAGGAGGAAACTTCGTTTCGGTTTATAATTTAACAGCCCTGAATATTGTTCTCCGAGATTTAACTTGTTTTGTACTTGTTTTTGACTCATTAAGAGACTCATTAAGAGATTGTGACAGATGGTGGCTCACCATCTGTCACAATCTCCCAAATCAGCTTAATGCCCATGTCATTACTAAAATATACTAACATAGATAAAAATTTATATAATTTTAATTCATGATTCGCATTATATATAATTATATGTAACTAAAATAATACAATGTGCTTCATGTAAAGATATGGAAAGACTGACTTATTCCAAGAAAAGAATACAGAGGCAAACGAATTGTTCACAATTTTGTCACGAGATGGCGCTAGTTGTATCCAAATTTTGACATTTACAACGCATAAGATACAATATAAATAAATAATAAAATAAATGTCTTCACGCAATTTCCAATAAAGGGGAAGACAGAGGTCTTTGTCTAGACAATTAAGTCCCTTCGACCCACCTTCCACCGAAGATGTTTTCGGGACAACGTGACTGGTGGTGAGCCCTTCGCCATCTTTATGTCCAAACCAACGATATAATTCCTACATAAGTGTTTGAAAATTCCATTGGTACGAGCCTGCCATCTGGGCATCGAACTCGGATCTCTTAACTTGAAATTTCGACCACACAACCATTCGGCTATCGTGACATAAGTATATATGTAAATAATTTGTACAGTTGACTTAGACGGCGAAACGTGGGTTGAATGTACTTAATTGTCTAGACCTCTGTATAGGAATGGGAATATGCATAAAGATACAATATAAATAAATAATAAAATAAATGTCTTCACGCAATTTCCAATAAAGGGGAAGACAGAGGTCTTTGTCTAGACAATTAAGTCCCTTCGACCCACCTTCCACCGAAGATGTTTTCGGGACAACGTGACTGGTGGTGAGCCCTTCGCCATCTTTATGTCCAAACCAACGATATAATTCCTACATAAGTGTTTGAAAATTCCATTGGTACGAGCCTGCCATCTGGGCATCGAACTCGGATCTCTTAACTTGAAATTTCGACCACACAACCATTCGGCTATCGTGACATAAGTATATATGTAAATAATTTGTACAGTTGACTTAGACGGCGAAACGTGGGTTGAATGTACTTAATTGTCTAGACCTCTGTATAGGAATGGGAATATGCATAAAGATACAATATAAATAAATAATAAAATAAATGTCTTCACGCAATTTCCAATAAAGGGGAAGACAGAGGTCTTTGTCTAGACAATTAAGTCCCTTCGACCCACCTTCCACCGAAGATGTTTTCGGGACAACGTGACTGGTGGTGAGCCCTTCGCCATCTTTATGTCCAAACCAACGATATAATTCCTACATAAGTGTTTGAAAATTCCATTGGTACGAGCCTGCCATCTGGGCATCGAACTCGGATCTCTTAACTTGAAATTTCGACCACACAACCATTCGGCTATCGTGACATAAGTATATATGTAAATAATTTGTACAGTTGACTTAGACGGCGAAACGTGGGTTGAATGTACTTAATTGTCTAGACCTCTGTATAGGAATGGGAATATGCATAAAGATACAATATAAATAAATAATAAAATAAATGTCTTCACGCAATTTCCAATAAAGGGGAAGACAGAGGTCTTTGTCTAGACAATTAAGTCCCTTCGACCCACCTTCCACCGAAGATGTTTTCGGGACAACGTGACTGGTGGTGAGCCCTTCGCCATCTTTATGTCCAAACCAACGATATAATTCCTACATAAGTGTTTGAAAATTCCATTGGTACGAGCCTGCCATCTGGGCATCGAACTCGGATCTCTTAACTTGAAATTTCGACCACACAACCATTCGGCTATCGTGACATAAGTATATATGTAAATAATTTGTACAGTTGACTTAGACGGCGAAACCTTCATCACCTGTTACGTTGTCCCAAATAGTCTTCAGTGAAACGTGGGTTGAATGTACTTAATTGTCTAGACCTCTGTATAGGAATGGGAATATGCATAAAGATACAATATAAATAAATAATAAAATAAATGTCTTCACGCAATTTCCAATCATACAGGGATAGACAGAGGTCTAGAAAATTAAATCGATACCTCTGTTTTCGACCCACTTTCCACCGAATACAATTTTTGTAAAAACAGTTTGAAAATATAAAATTTAAGTAGCAATATAGGTTGGTAAAATAAATATAGTTTAATAATTGTCAATAATACTAATAATTAAATAACAAATGTCAAGGAATATCGATTACTATTTGTAAATGTATATTACAATTCTCTCCTTCCTCTAAGGAAATCGTCAAATGAGTAATAACATTTCTCATTTAGGAGTTTTTTCATGTCGAAAATACATATACAATATATTAGAGTATACGACGAGAAAAGCCTTGATACTATCAATGGATGCCGGCAGATGGCGGTTTATTCATCCCAAAATAGCAGACCAAAATAAAAAGATCAGTGACGAGCAGCAACGTTTACTCTCCCACGGGAGAGTCCGATGTCCAGCTGTGGAATTCATAGGCCATTATGTATGTATGTGTTATTAGACACATACCTATAAATATAGGCTATACATACATAAACAGTTTTTACATTTAAGTTTATAAGAGAAATGTATATTACAATTCTCTCCTTCCTCTAAGGAAATCGTCAAATGAGTAATAACATTTCTCATTTAGGAGTTTTTTCATGTCGAAAATACATATACAAAAGTATAAAAAAATGTTTTAAATATTTTGACGCCATTTTTAATCATACAGGGATAGACAGAGGTCTAGAAAATTAAATCGATACCTCTGTTTTCGACCCACTTTCCACCGAATACAATTTTTGTAAAAACAGTTTGAAAATATTAATATAATATTATAATATTATTACTATTAAGTCACGATAGCTAAGTACTTGTGTAATCGGAACTCCAGTCAAGAGACCCGAGTTCGATTCCCAGGTAGACTCGTACCAACGGGTTTGACAAAAATTTTTAATTGAATTGAATTACATTATCGTCTTGAACATAAACACGGCTGGTGTTTATGTTCAAGACTCACCACTTTGAAAGGACTTAAATGTCTAACCCTCTGTCTACTCCAATATTGGGAATGGCGTGAAGATATTCATATAATATTATAATATTATTACTATTAAGTCACGATAGCTAAGTAATTGGGTAATCGGAACTCCAGTCAAGAGACCCGAGTTCGATTCCCAGGTAGACTCGTACCAACGGGTTTGACAAAAATTTTTAATTGAATTGAATTACATTATCGTCTTGAACATAAACACGGCTGGTGTTTATGTTCAAGACTCACCACTTTGAAAGGACTTAAATGTCTAACCCTCTGTCTACTCCAATATTGGGAATGGCGTGAAGATATTCATATAATATTATAATATTATTACTATTAAGTCACGATAGCTAAGTACTTGTGTAATCGGAACTCCAGTCAAGAGACCCGAGTTCGATTCCCAGGTAGACTCGTACCAACGGGTTTGACAAAAATTTTTAATTGAATTGAATTACATTATCGTCTTGAACATAAACACGGCTGGTGTTTATGTTCAAGACTCACCACTTTGAAAGGACTTAAATGTCTAACCCTCTGTCTACTCCAATATTGGGAATGGCGTGAAGATATTCATATAATATTATAATATTATTACTATTAAGTCACGATAGCTAAGTACTTGTGTAATCGGAACTCCAGTCAAGAGACCCGAGTTCGATTCCCAGGTAGACTCGTACCAACGGGTTTTGACAAAAATTTTTAATTGAATTGAATTACATTATCGTCTTGAACATAAACACGGCTGGTGTTTATGTTCAAGACTCCTACTGAAAGGACTTAAATGTCTAACCCTCTGTCTACTCCAATATTGGGAATGGCGTGAAGATATTCATATAATATTATAATATTATTACTATTAAGTCACGATAGCTAAGTAATTGGGTAATCGGAACTCCAGTCAAGAGACCCGAGTTCGATTCCCAGGTAGACTCGTACCAACGGGTTTTGACAAAAATTTTTAATTGAATTGAATTACATTATCGTCTTGAACATAAACACGGCTGGTGTTTATGTTCAAGACTCCTACTGAAAGGACTTAAATGTCTAACCCTCTGTCTACTCCAATATTGGGAATGGCGTGAAGATATTCATATAATATTATAATATTATTACTATTAAGTCACGATAGCTAAGTAATTGGGTAATCGGAACTCCAGTCAAGAGACCCGAGTTCGATTCCCAGGTAGACTCGTACCAACGGGTTTTGACAAAAATTTTTAATTGAATTGAATTACATTATCGTCTTGAACATAAACACGGCTGGTGTTTATGTTCAAGACTCCTACTGAAAGGACTTAAATGTCTAACCCTCTGTCTACTCCAATATTGGGAATGGCGTGAAGATATTCATATAATATTATAATATTATTACTATTAAGTCACGATAGCTAAGTAATTGGGTAATCGGAACTCCAGTCAAGAGACCCGAGTTCGATTCCCAGGTAGACTCGTACCAACGGGTTTTGACAAAAAATTTTTAATTGAATTGAATTACATTATCGTCTTGAACATAAACACGGCTGGTGTTTATGTTCAAGACTCACCACTTTGAAAGGACTTAAATGTCTAACCCTCTGTCTACTCCAATATTGGGAATGGCGTGAAGATATTCATTTATTTAAAACCAATTACTTTATAAACGTTTTTATACAACTACGTGAACATAAGCAGACATTAAATATCTATAGTTTGATATTAATATCTATTACAACTTATAAGATAAGTCTAAGAGCACACTTATGTAGCACGTAGAGCGTGTCAAGCGGTAAGCGGATTAAGTGATAATTCGATCTAAGTAACTGCTGTAGGATCGCAGGTGCTTGGATCTTAGGTCATCTAAACTTAGCACAGTTTAATGCAGCAATATCCAAACTTAGGTATGTGCAAAATACACACTCCAACTTACCGCTTGTGCTAATTTTTTCTAGCGTATATACGATCTCTTATTTGCCAGAATGTAGGTAACATTAGACCTTAATATAATATAAAACATAGGCTTATACTTTCTGCCTTATTGAGGCATGTAAAAGTTTGATTACAGTATAAAAATTTTATAATAGATTTTAATAGAACAAATTTAATTTGTAAAAACAGTTTGAAAATATAAAATTTTATTAATTAATTAACTAGCTAATTAGATAGCTACAAATTTTAAAGCCCGAAACAATAGTTGCACTGTTATTTAGCAGAAGAAAATAGCAATGTTTTTGTTCCGGATTAGTTCCACTTATACTAACTAGATGGCGCTAGAAGTATGATTATTTTCGACACGTCTAGGCGAAATCAGAATAATTTCACTGAAAAGCATTTGTAAGTATGTATAAGGGAAAGCGTAAACTGTTAAAAAATCACATGTCATTTTAACTATGTTGTTTTTTGCTATGAGATGATGTTAGTGAAATATAGGACGCCAAGTCACGGCAAATAGAAATCGAAATTTCTGTTTATGATTTCATTGAAATTCGTCTGTAAATATATTTGTAAGCGTAAATAAAAAACACGTGTAATTGTTATTGTACTCATTAAATTTATTGCTTGATATGATATGAGTGAAAAATTATTTCCTTTTGATGGCAATAGATGGCGTTAACTGTTCACTTTTTGGTAGTCGGTTTTGTTTTCTATTTTTATTAATTAATTAACTAGCTAATTAGATAGCTACAAATTTTAAAGCCCGAAACAATAGTTGCACTGTTATTTAGCAGAAGAAAATAGCAATGTTTTTGTTCCGGATTAGTTCCACTTATACTAACTAGATGGCGCTAGAAGTATGATTATTTTCGACACGTCTAGGCGAAATCAGAATAATTTCACTGAAAAGCATTTGTAAGTATGTATAAGGGAAAGCGTAAACTGTTAAAAAATCACATGTCATTTTAACTATGTTGCTTTTTTGCTATGAGATGATGTTAGTGAAATATAGGACGCCAAGTCACGGCAAATAGAAATCCGAAATTTCTGTTTATGATTTCATTGAAATTCGTCTGTAAATATATTTGTGAAAGCGTAAATAAAAAAGAAACACGTGTAATTGTTATTGTACTCATTAGAATTTATTGCTTGATATGATATGAGTGAAAAATTATTTCCTTTTGATGGCAATACATGGCGTTAACTGTTCACTTTTTGGTAGTCGGTTTTGTTTTCTATTTTTTATTAATTATACACACATTTATACTTAACGGCATATTAAAGTTCACTGCCGGACATAGGCGTCTCCCATAGGGAGGATTTGCCATAGTCATTAACTAGCGCGACAACTTATTTTCATATTAACTATGCATTGAAGAAAACATCCTGCGGTGTTACCGGATTTAGAATATGCCACATCCTTTCTTTTCGTGAGTATCGTAAGAGGCAACTTAGAATAAGAAATATAAAAATATCTTCACGCAATTCTCAATACAGGGGTAGACAGAGGTCTAGTCTAGACAATTAAGTTCCTTTGACCAACCTTATACCGAAGATATTTTCTGGACAATGTGATAGGGCGCGTTGTCGTCTTTATGTCCAAGTCAACGATATAATTCGTACATACGTTTTTGAAAAACCCGTTGGTACTATACTGCAACTCGGGGATCAAAATTAAGCCTCACGACTCGAATTCCGATCACCCAACCACTCGACTATCGTGACTTTTGATCAAGTTTATCCCATTCAGCTGTTGTTGTTTTATTTTGAAAGAAAAAATAAATGCGGACAGCATCACATACATTGCTCTGATCCCAAAGCTTACTTTACTTATCCACAACATAAGTGCTTAGGCTACTTATAGCTTATATATAGCACTTATGTTACGGAATCAGTAACAACGAAAATGAAAATGTAGAAAAAGTGTTTTTTTACATTGATTCGACTCCCGAGCTGGCGAAACTATGAAAACCGGTATATACGCCACTCCTCCGTTGAGCTCGTCATAACAGTCAGGGTATAGTGTTAAAAAACTAGTGCGTGTTAAAACACATATAAATAAAAATAAGTGAAATTATATATAAATATATATATATATATATATATATATATATATATATATATATATATATATATATATATATATATATATATATATATATATATATATATATATATATATATATATATATATATATATATATATATATATATATATATATATATATATATATATATATATATATATATATATATATATATATATATATATATATATATATATATATATATATATATATATATATATATATATATATATATATATATATATATATATATATATATATATATATATATATATATATATATATATATATATATATATATATATATATATATATATATATATATATATATATATATATATATATATATATATATATATATATATATATATATATATATATATATATATATATATATATATATATATATATATATATATATATATATATATATATATATATATATATATATATATATATATATATATATATATATATATATATATATATATATATATATATATATATATATATATATATATATATATATATATATATATATATATATATATATATATATATATATATATATATATATATATATATATATATATATATATATATATATATATATATATATATATATATATATATATATATATATATATATATATATATATATATATATATATATATATATATATATATATATATATATATATATATATATATATATATATATATATATATATATATATATATATATATATATATATATATATATATATATATATATATATATATATATATATATATATATATATATATATATATATATATATATATATATAAATATAATATAAAATATCTTCACGCAATTCCCAATACAGAGGTAGACAGAGGTCTAGTCTAGACAATTAAGTGTCTTTGACCCACCTTCCACCGAAGATATTTTTCGGGACAACGTGACAGGTGGTGAGCCCGTCGCCGCCTTTATGTCCAAGCCAACGATGAAATTCGTACATAAGTTAAAAAAAAAAAACAAAATAAAACAAATTCAAAAAAATAATTCAAATAAATTCCTTAAAACAAATTCACTTGTGTCCGGAATCGAACCCGGGACACCCACTTTATAAAGTCAGTACCATGAAAATTAGGCTACCACCCGCAGCAACGTAAACTTATAATATTTATAGTAAAGTAAGTAAATTTAAGTAAGTTACTACAGTTAACATGTATCAGGAAAAGTTTAAGCATATACATACAAGAAGTCACGATAACCGAGTGGCTGAATGGTCGGAATTTCAGGCCTGATTCACATAAAATAAACAAAATTCTAACATAAAATACATAAATAAATAAATATCTTCACGCAATTCCCAATAAAGGGGTAGACAGAGGTCTAGTCTAGACAATTAAGTCCCTTTGACCACCGAAGATATTTTCGGGACAATGTGATAGGGCGCGTTGTCGTCTTTATGTCCAAGCCAACGATATAATTCGTACATACGTTTTTGAAAAACCCGTTGGTACTATACTGCAACTCGGGGATCAAAATTAAGTCTCACGACTCGAATTCCGATCACCCAACCACTCGACTATCGTGACTTTTGATCAAGTTTATCCCATTCAGCTGTTGTTGTTTTATTTTGAAAGAAAAAATAAATGCGGACAGCATCACATACATTGCTCTGATCCCAAAGCTTACTTTACTTATCCACAACATAAGTGCTTAGGCTACTTATAGCTTATATATAGCACTTATGTTACGGAATCAGTAACAACGAAAATGAAAATGTAGAAAAAGTGTTTTTTTACATTGATTCGACTCCGAGCTGGCGAAACTATGAAAACCGGTATATACGCCACTCCTCCGTTGAGCTCGTCATAACAGTCAGGGTATAGTGTTAAAAAACCTAGTGCGTGTTAAAACACATATAAATAAAAATAAGTGAAATTATATAAATATTTATAACAGATCAGTTAAGTTCATCAGTTGTCTTCGTTGTCAAAATATCTTCGGTGGAAGGTGGGTCGCAGGGACTTAATTGTCTAGACTAGACCTCTGTCTACCCCTGTATTGGGAATTGCGTGAAGATGTTTATATTTATTTTCATATTAACTATGCATTGAAGAAAACATCCTGCGGTGTTACCGGATTTAGAATATGCCACATCCTTTCTTTTCGTGAGTATCGTAAGAGGCAACTTAGAATAAGAAATATAAAAATATCTTCACGCAATTCTCAATACAGGGGTAGACAGAGGTCTAGTCTAGACAATTAAGTTCCTTTGACCAACCTTATACCGAAGATATTTTCTGGACAATGTGATAGGGCGCGTTGTCGTCTTTATGTCCAAGCCAACGATGAAATTTGTACATAAGTTTTTGGTATGAGCCCGCCACCTGTGGATCGAACTCAACACGAAATTCCGACCACTTTACCACGCGGCTATCCTGACCTCTTGGCGGCATTAATTTTATAATTTTTGTTTCTAGGTTACAGATAATTTTCCTCTTTGTAGTCATAAAAAAGTATGCTTCGCTAATTTAACAGTTTGTTTTTCACTAATTTACAAAGCTAAAGTAAGACAGGGACTTTAATTTGTGCTTTTATAAATTTCTCATAAAAAAGACGTAATAAAAATTAAGTAGTCGAAATTATAAACTTTTTATCAAAGGACTTTGAAGATAAAAAATTTATTCTATAATTTGGTCTTTTTGTTAGTAAATGGTAAATTGTTTTTGAGTGTAATATAAATATATATATATATGTATATATATATATCGTCGCCGTATATCGTGTCCCAGCCAACAATATAATTCGTACATAAGTTTTGGTATGAGCCCGCCACCTGTGGATCGAACTCAACACGAAATTCCGACCACTTTACCACGCGGCTATCCTGACCTCTTGGCGGCATTAATTTTATAATTTTTGTTTCTAGGTTACAGATAATTTTCCTCTTTGTAGTCATAAAAAAGTATGCTTCGCTAATTTAACAGTTTGTTTTTCACTAATTTACAAAGCTAAAGTAAGACAGGGACTTTAATTTGTGCTTTTATAAATTTCTCATAAAAAAGACGTAATAAAAATTAAGTAGTCGAAATTATAAACTTTTTATCAAAGGACTTTGAAGATAAAAAATTTATTCTATAATTTGGTCTTTTTGTTAGTAAATGGTAAATTGTTTTTGAGTGTAATATAAATATATATATATACATATATATATATAAATATATATATATATGTATATATATATATATATATATACATATATATATATAAATATATATATATACATATATATATATATCGTCGCCGTATATCGTGTCCCAGCCAACAATATAATTCGTACATAAGTTTTGGTATGAGCCCGCCACCTGTGGATCGAACTCAACACGAAATTCCGACCACTTTACCACGCGGCTATCCTGACCTCTTGGCGGCATTAATTTTATAATTTTTGTTTCTAGGTTACAGATAATTTTCCTCTTTGTAGTCATAAAAAAGTATGCTTCGCTAATTTAACAGTTTGTTTTTCACTAATTTACAAAGCTAAAGTAAGACAGGGACTTTAATTTGTGCTTTTATAAATTTCTCATAAAAAAGACGTAATAAAAATTAAGTAGTCGAAATTATAAACTTTTTATCAAAGGACTTTGAAGATAAAAAATTTATTCTATAATTTGGTCTTTTTGTTAGTAAATGGTAAATTGTTTTTGAGTGTAATATAAATATATATATATAAATATATATATATATATATATATATATATATATATATATACATATATATATATATATATATATATATATATATATATATATATATATATATATATATATATATATATATATATATATATATATATATATATATATATATATATATATATATATATATATATATATATATATATATATATATATATATATATATATATATATATATATATATATATATATATATATATATATATATATATATATATATATATATATATATATCGTCGCCGTATATCGTGTCCCAGCCAACAATATAATTCGTACATAAGTTTTTGGTATGAGCCCGCCACCTGTGGATCGAACTCAACACGAAATTCCGACCACTTTACCACTCGGCTATCCTGACCTCTTGGCGGCATTAATTTTATAATTTTTGTTTCTAGGTTACAGATAATTTTCCTCTTTGTAGTCATAAAAAAAAGTATGCTTCGCTAATTTAACAGTTTGTTTTTTCACTAATTTACAAAGCTAAAGTAAGACGGGGACTTTAATTTGTGCTTTTATAAATTTCTCATAAAAAAAGACGTAATAAAAATTAAGTAGTCGAAATTATAAACTTTTTATCAAAGGACTTTGAAGATAAAAAAATTTATTCTATAATTTGGTCTTTTTTTTGTTAGTAAATGGTAAATTGTTTTTGAGTGTAACATCAAGCTAGTACCATAGGGTAGGTACAATATTGGAAAAGGCTTTGAAAACCGGGAGAAAACGCACCTCTCGTGACGTGTCAGCCTAAAGTGCTGTTCTAAAATAATATACTGCCGGAATTGTTCCTCTCATTGTCATTTATCTGTCTCATAAGATAAAAAAAATATCTTCACGCAATTCCCAATACAGGGGTAGACAGAGGTAAAGTCTAGACCATTAAGTCCCTTTGACCCACCTTCCACCGAAGATATTTTCGGGACAACGTGACAGGTGGTGAGCCCGTCGCCGTCTTTATTTCCAAGCCAACGATGAAATTTGTACATAAGTTTTTGAAAAATTTATTGATACTGCCACTGGGGGATCGAACTCGGGTCTTTCGACTCGAAATTCCGACCACCCAACAACTCGGCTATCGTCTCATAAGATAGATCCAAAATAACTATTTTAATAATTCATTGAAATATAACACGATTTACCGGAAAACTCACCGGAAAGGTGCATGGCGGCGAGCGTTTTTTTAAATATTGTTGGGTTTTCGTAAACGCAACGGTGGCACGGGTGTATGCTGTGCAGCATAACAGCAACGGCAGAAGCACGAGACTCTAGTTCACGCAAGCCCTGGTCTAGCCTGCATGCTGGCAGCTCGACCACGAATAGTCTTGCAACAACAAATGTCTCTAAGAGTGGAAAGCCAAGAGTACACGTCTATCTAGACATGCGTGTATGAGGAGAATGAATTTGCAAGAAGCGAAAGAAGTATGTTCTCTAAGGGTATCCTGGCCAGGAAATATATATTATGCCAAAATAACAATAACAAAATTTCGATGTACATAGTTTGAGTCACGTAGCCGAGTGTTAGAGTCAAGAGACCCAAGTTCGATCCACAACTTCAGTTTCAAAAATTAAGTACGATTTACATCGTTGCTTTGGACATAAAGACGGCAAATAAATTTATCAAAAACTATCAATCCACAATATTATTGGAGCTACCCAGTATCTGTGAGCTTCACACAAGGCAACTAAGAGAATAATACCAAATGGTGGTCTAATAGTCTTCAAATTTACCAAACCAAAATTATATTGACCATTGAATGTCGGCGTTGAGATATGTCTCGTATTTCGATCGCCAATCCGCTCGTTAAATGAGTTTAGTATTGACCAGCAATATTATTATTATTTATTGATATATTAAATGTTACAGTGCACCATGCATGCTTTGCTATTTATGTTCGATTCGAGGTGGCTAGGGCTTAGGAGTTGCTGATAATTGTTGTAATTATTTCTTCATGCGTGTCAATATGTTATTATAATATATATTATATATATATTATAATAACATATTGTTATATATAGTAAAAAAAATATATCAGTGAAGTCTAGACAATTAAGTCCCTTTGCCCCACCTTCCACCGAAGATATTTTCGGGACAACGTGACAGGTGGTGAGCCCGTCGCCGTCTTTATGTCCAAGCCAACGATGAAATTCGTTCATAAGTTTTTGAAAAACTCTTAATATAACCAAAAGATTCGTTTATCGTACCATCAAACGATACAATGAAGACTCTACTGTAGATGACAGGTCAAGAAGTGGTCATCGTCGGTCTGTTAGGACTCCAGCAGTGATAAAAGCTGTGAAGGCTCGAATTCAAAGAAATCCCAAACGTAAGCAGAAACTGTTGGCCCTTCAGATGGGATTAAGCAGAACCAAGGTGAAAAGGGTGTTAAATGAAGACTCAGGGCTTCGGGCATATCGAAGAAAAACAGGACATTGTTTGAATGCTCGTCTTATGCACCTGAGACTGAAGAGATGCCGCGCTTTGTTTAAGCGGTACGTGGGAAAAAATATCGGGAAATTCTTTCTTCGGATGAAAATTTTTTTACCGTAGAAGAGAGCTACAACAAACAAAATAATAAGGTGTACGCACATAGTAGTGAAGAAGCGAGCAACCGTATTCCGCGTGTCCAACGAGGTCATTTTCCATCCTCGCTTTTGGTATGGTTGGGAGTTCCTTATTGGGGCTTAGCAGAGGTACATTTTTGCGAGAAAAGTGTAAAAACGAATGCAGTTGTGTATCAAAATACAGTCCTGACGAACCTTGTGGAACCTGTTTCTCATACCATGTTCATTAACAGGCACTGGGTATTCCAACGACGGCAATAAATCGATTTCACGGCGCGTGAAATCGATTTCATCGGGCACGAAGACTGGCTCTCCTTCAGTTCAGATTTGAATCCGTTAGATTACAAGATATGGCAACACTTGGAGGAAAAGGCGTGCTCAAAGCCTCATCCCAATTTGGAGTCACTCAAGACAACCTTGATTAAGGCAGCCGCCGATATTGACATGGACCTCGTTCGTGCTGCGATAGACGACTGGCCGCATAGATTGAAGGCCTGTATTCAAAATCACGGAGGTAATTTTGAATAAACTTTAGTGTCATAAGAATCTATGTTTTGTTAAGTTCATTTTGGTATATAAATGGTTACATAATGAATAAACTTGTTTTAATTATTTTAGGTTAAACATGTGACATAATTTATGACCTGACTAGGTATTTTATGACTTATTAATAATGTCTTCAAACAGGAGTAGAATGTTAATAACATGACACATAACGTTTATTTCTATCAACACTTGATTTCCCCACTTTAAATATTCTAACGATTCGCAAATTGTATACAATTTTCTGAAGTCTCTAAGTACATTCAATTTTGACAGTCAATTGCACCGGTCACTTTGTCAGCAAAGGCTATTTTCGAGTATGGCTATGAGGTGTATGCACAGTTCCAACTTAGACATTTGCTTGCACTGTGCAATTAGATTCAATTATGGAGTACAAAATTATCGGCTTGCGGTGACGTAAATTACAGCTTAATGGAAGAAATAGTCAAAACAATATAGAACAATTACAATTTAATGTTATATATTATTTGATTGCTTTTTAAATAAATTACATCACATTCCGTATGAATCAAAAGTGATATAGAGGCTCAAATACTCCCTTCTAAATGTAACATGATCTAATTACCGCGCAGTTTTCTCTTGTAACTCGATTCCACATTCAACAGCGCGGCGCTGCGGCACGGGAGCTGCTGTTGCTTTGATTCCAACAAATGTAATTGACTTAAGTTACATGGCTTTGAAGTCCTATTTAACGATATTGGTTCGTATTTTACGTAGCGGTCATGATAGGGGGATATCTGTAACTGATTTTTCTTATCTCGCTCCCACTGTATTCGATTCGCAGATAATAATAATAATTTAAATAATTTCTACATGTATATACAAGCACAGCCAGATGAGAATATATAAGCAAATATACTCCATACTAGCCGATACTACACACGATAATCGAGTCGAATACGAGTCAAGAGACCCGAGTTCGATCCAATTGGTTGTTTTCAAATTTTTACTTTTTGTTTATAACATTTTAAATAAATGTAATTTTCATTCATTAATAAATAAAAAAAAAAAAGCTAGTATCCACAAGTATATTTAAAAACATCCTCCGGACTTCACCGTCCGAGGTCCGCAAGAGTTTCGGTATGAGACTGTACTTAACCGTCAACTTCTTCGTCCGCATTTCCACGCCCACGTCGATGGTGGGGTTGCACTCTGCTGAAGAAATCAGAAGAGCTGAAACAACACTAGATTAATAATCAGTTTTCATGATATAAGTGTACATGCTTTACCATCAAGTAACCTTGGTACATTACTGGATAACGAAAGTTTACGAATTGCTGTTTCCTACAGCAATTCGTACGATTCGTACGATTGGAAGCATCGATTTGTCAACCACATCGATGTCCTTGTGGCAGCGACGTCGACGACTTAGGCCTCCACGGACTTTCATGCCGAATGCCTTATTAATATCCGTTGAAAAAACATCTTTTTGATATTATCGCTATAATGATAATATTTTCATTAGTTTTTTCATGCTGGTAATAAAGTTACACTACGCTGAACTCAGCTACTGTCAACAATTGAAATTTGTCTTAGTTAGGTTTTATTCACTTAAATATTTTCAGAAGTCACGATAGCCGAGTTGTTGGGTGGTCGGAATTTCAAGTCAAGAGACCCGAGTTCGATCCCCAGGTGGCGGTACCAATGAGGTTTTCAAAACCTTATGTACGTAGAACATCGTTGGCTTGGACATAGACAAAGGCGGCGACGGGCTCACCACCTGTCACGTAGTCCCGAAAATATCTTGGGTGGAAGGTGGGTCAAAGGGACTTAATTGTCTGCACTAGATCTCTGTCTAACCCTGTATTGGGAATTGCGTGAAGATCTTTATTTTATTTATTTATTTTCATGGAACCCACTCTTTCTAATTATATATTGGTACAAATTTATTTTGCTTTGTGATTAGATGCCAAACACAATTCGTCCGGGAGCTTCGCTTTCTCCAACGCCACTTAGCTTAGATTTCTAACAAAATACCCATATTTTAGTTCTTACTATTGGTGACATATGTCATGTTGATTCATGGAAAAAAATTGTTAACTCTCTATTATGAAGCCAAATTTAATTCCTAATGTAGTTAAGTTAATAATTTACCCAATACTGTATGAGGTTTCCTTGCTACTGTTTATATTATTACGGCATGTAGAAGGAATTCAGGTTCGAGTATCGCTAGGTTGAAACATTTGTGTAATTAAGATAAATAATTGTTCTCTAGTACAAGTGCTTAATGACGTTTTGTAGTAAAAAAAACTTTAGTCGCCACTTACGACAACAACGGTTAGAAAAGCGGTTGAATTCTTACGCTGATCCCACTCGACAGTTTTATTATTATTCCATTGATTTTACAATTATAATATTTTGCAGGCATCTTCATTTGTGCTTGTGCTCACGGCATGCCGCAGTTAATATTCCAGCCAGTTCAAGTACAGCCTGTGTCCGTCTCCCCTCAATCTCTACCGCAGCTGCTGTCCACCTTGGTGGGAATGCTGCGTATTTCTGCAGTATTCCTGCACCATTAGTTACAGAGTGAAAGAAATCGCAAACGTTTTTCTGCAACTAGTTATCATCGTGTGTATAAAACACAATACACATTTACATGCACATGTGTACACCTGTTACGTTTATACGTTTTGAATACATAACAAAAGTGAATTTTAATAAAATTTTAATTTATGTTTTTGGTTTTATTCCGTTGATCGAAATTCGGTGGCAGACTTGTTTTTACAATTTATATACGATTTATATCGTTAACTTGGATATAAAGACGGGGACAGGCTCACCACCTGTCACGTTATCCCAAAAAATGTTATCGGTGGATGGTGAGTCGAAAGGACTTAACTGTTAAAATCTCTGTCTACCCCAGCGTTGGGAATTAAATTCTTTTTTTATTGAAATTCTTATTTATGTTGAAATTCTTATTTATGACTAGCTGGCCCCACGGCTTTGCCCGCAGTTTAACACTTAACGCGGGACCCTAATTATGTTTCTAAAATAAAAGACTAAGAGAAACAGCCATGAACATCGCTATGGCAACCGATAGACGGTGGGATAAGCATCTCCAAAAAAACATCAGACCATAGTAATCAGACCGAAGATGGGCAGCAGCGCCTAAGGTGCGAGTGGTCTGGTACTGCGACCGTCAATACGCTTGCCAGGCATGGCGATTATGGCATATCCTCCCTATGGGCGAGGCCTTTATCCTGCAGTGGACTTAATAGGCCGTTATGTATGTATTAAATTCTGTCACATGTTTAATATATAATAAAAACAAGTTTATTCATTATGTAACTATTTATACACCAAAATGAATTTAACAAAACATAAATCTTATGACACTAAAGTTTATTCATAATGACCTCCGTGATTTTGGATACAGGCCTTCAATCTGTGCGGCCAGTCGTCTATCGCAGCACGAACGAGGTCTAGGTCAATATCGGCGGCTGCCTAAATCAAGGATCTCTTGAGTGACTCCAAATTGGAATGAGGCTTTGAGCACGCCTTTTCCTCCAAGTGTTGCCATATCTTGTAGTCTAACAGATTCAAATCTGAACTGGAGGAGGGCCAGTCTACATGCCCAATGAAGTCGATTTCACGCGTCGCTAGCCAGTCTTGTGTGCTCTTCGCTCTATGAGCTGGCGCCAAATCTTGTTCGAATACCCAAAGCCTATTATTGAACATGGTATGAGAAACAGGTTCCACAAGGTTCGTCAGGACTGTATTTTGATACACAACTGCATTCGTTTTTACACCTTTCTCACAAAAATGTACCTGTGTTAAGCCTCAATAAGAAACTCCCAACCAAACCATGAGCGAGGATGGAAAATGACCTTGTTGGACACGCGGAATACGGTTGCTCGCCTCTTCACTACTTTGTGCATACATTTTGTTTATTGTAGCTCTCTTCTACGGTAAAAAATTTTTCATGCGAAAAAATAATTTTCCGATATTTTTTTACCGCAAGCGCGGCAACCAAGCGCGTCATCTCTTCAGTCTTAGGTCCATTAGACGAGCATTCAAACAATATCCTGTTTTTCTTTGATATGCCCGAAGCCCTAAGTCTTCATTTAACACCCTTTTCTCCGTGGCTCTGCTTAACCATCTGAAGGGCCAACAGTTTCTACTTACGTTTGGGATTTCATTGAATTCGCGCCTTCGCAGCTTTTATCACTGCTGGAGTCCTAACAGACCGAGGGCGACCACTTCTTGACCTTTCATCTACACTAGAGTCTTGTATCGTTTGGTGGTATGGTAAACGAATCTTTTTGTTATATTCAAATTTTTAAGTATGTCAAAAACTTGAATTGATGCGTAACCGCAACGATGCAACGCAATAACTGCAACACGGTCCTCTTTAAGCGTCCACTCCTTATTTAAAAATGAGTAAAATTCTAAAAAGTATGTAGTTTTATTTTCATGAACAATTCTAAATTCGAATTTAATAAACTTTGTTGTGGACAGCATTGTAAAAGAAAAGTTTTTACTGTGTGACCTGACTGTGTATTTATGTATCTAAACGAAACTGTTGAAAAATTTAGTATTATACGACGCTATCTATGACCATAATCTGTTATTGCTTCGGATTTGAAATATTAAGAAAATTTTAATTCGCAACCGTTCGATAACACTGAAGCGTTTCCATTGACCGCTAGTTATTTAATTAATGCTATGCGAGAGATCGAGTGAGAGCGAATGTTTAAATGAAAACAGTAAGTCAGCGCTGGGAGACATAAATTGTTACATCATTACGTACAATCCGCGATGAATTCTGTGATTTCAATATTTCTGTTGTTGATAGGTAAGTGCAAGCTTCTGACCAAAAAATAGTTTTTAGGAAAAAACTTATTACAAATCAAATTATATTTATTTATAATTTTGATATAATAAGGTAATATAAATTAAATATTTATTTACATTAATATTATTTAATTGGTTATTGCTCTTTTCAGGAGCTGTTCTTGTTACTTCAGTACCATTCTGGGGATCACCTATTCCACCGCTGCCAGCTGCCTATCTGACAGCTCGCCCTTGCAGCCAGACTAATGAAGACAGAACACGTGCACTAATTCTGCCCGCAGCTTATCTAAGTCCACCAAACATTGTGGACAAAGATAAACTCGTAGAGGGTTATCTTACTAATGGTAAGAATTTGAAATAGGCATAACAACGATCTGCAATTCATAATCATTATAACGGCCTCTAAAAGTGCACTCCATGACCGAAAACTCCCAGGATGGTTTGCCAAAATTGTCATATTGGGATAATGCAAGCGGATTGCGATCGCAGTACCAGACCTTTCGGTATCCAATAGCATTTTTCAAGATGTTTCAATAGTCTTCTCTTACGTTACCCGGATGAGATGGGTAGGATTATTCTTACGTAGATGATTATAATTAAATATGCTTTATTGTAAACCAAAAAAGCAAATACAGTCACGCACAATCCCTGACGGGGTAGCCAGAGAACAGATCGCCAAGTGTCACGATCCCTACATACTTCTTTCGCTTTTTCAGATTCATCATCTTCTTCATACATGCACGTCTAGGTATCCGAGTACTCTTGACCCTCCTCTCTTCGAGCAATTTGCTCACATGGTCTTCGAAAGTTAATCTCGGTCTACCTCGACACCTTTTCATATTAACTTTCGCGCTATATATTTTCTTCACCATTCGGTCTTCACTCATTGGCTCAACGTGCCTAAACCATCGAAGCACGCCCTTATCCATTTTTGAGACACGGTCATCTTTCAAACCTGCCATATTGCGAATCTCTTCGTTTCGCTTTCGGTCGGCCATGGTAAGGCCGCACATTTTACGAAGAGATCGCATCTCCACTGCATTCAACCTGCTTTTATGCTTCTTCTGGCATACCCAGGTTTCGCTGCCATATAACAAAGCCGGTACCAACACTGCGTTATGTATTGCAAGGCGTGCACTTTTCACAACGCCTTGCCTTTTGATTAACGCAGTCAGGGCACCATTGACTTTGTTCCCGGCAGCGACACGCCTGTCCACATCTAAATCACATCTTCCATCCCGGCTAAACGCACTCCCCAAGTATACAATTTCATTCACCTGTTCTAGACATTCCTGATTTACCCAAATTTCGCACTTCGTTCTTTCTTCGTCCCTTTCAAATGCCAGAACCTTAGTTTTATTAGCATTCAAACGGAGACCATTAATTTCACATTCTTCTTTCATACACGTGACTAATGCCAGCAGTTCTGCCTCTGATGGTGCTATAAGCACTGCATCATCAGCATAAAGCAGACAATTTACTTTTATGTCACCCAATTTCACACCTAGGCAGCTATCTTTCAGCTTCTGTAAACAGCTGTCGAGATTCAGTATGAATAGCCAGGAGGACATGACACAACCCTGTTTTACGCCCGATTGGACGCCAAACATGGGTGACAGGTCATGCGCTACCCGCACACAGGCTTTACAGTCACAGTAAAGTGACTGTAAAGCCCTTAGCAATCGACCATCCACACCATATCACGGCAACAGTTCCAACATTTTCTCCTTACAACCTTATCAAATGCTATCTCAAGATCGACAAAGACACAGAAAATCTTCTGGTTCGAAGCCAGAAGCTTCTCCGTGATCTTGCGGAGAGAAAATATTTAAACCGTGCATCCTCTTCCAGGTCTAAATCCGCATTGTGTCTCCCATAGAAATCTTTCCGATTGCACTTGCATCCATTGCGTGTCAAAACGTTCGAGTAAACTTTACTTTCAAAACTGGTCAAGCTGATCGCCCGATAGCACCCGCAGACATAAGGTGAACCTTTACCTTTATATAAAGGCACAATGACCGCGGATCGCCAATCATCCGGAACAGCCCCCGTTCGCCAGCACAAATTGCACAGCAGATGAAAGCTGTCCCAGACGCGTGGCCCACCATACTTGACCATTTCAGTGGTAACCTGTTCAGTCCCGCAGCCTTACCACATTTCAAACTTCTAATCGCACATTCAATCTCTTTCATACTGATGACCTCAGTGTCATCGAGGTCCGAGTCTGGCGTACCAGTCACGGCTTCACCCCGGATCCCTCACTAAGATCATCACACGCATACATCTCTCTATAAAATTCGCTCCATCGCTACATGACGTCCGATTTTTCTGAGAGGACGTCATTGGTTCCCGAAAGCACTTTATTCATTCTTAAGGCTGTCGCACCACTCGGGTCCTTCCAACCTCTTTCCAGAAGAGTTTGAGTTCTCCTTGAAGTTGTGCGACAACCTTTCGTCCGCTTCCATTCTACTCCTTTCACGCACTTCCTCAATCAATGCTTTCGTGTGTACTTTCTGGAGCTTATATCTTTCTTTCCTCTTCTCTCTCATATCCTTATCATTACTAGAGGCCAAGTAGTCTAACCATGCTTTCTTCTTCTTATTTACAGCTTCTTTCACTTCGTCATTCCACCATGCATCACCCTTTTACTACTACCTCTTTTCACATTTCCACACATGTCTTCCGCTGCACTAACCATTCCATCTCTAAGGCTCTGTCATATTTCTTCCACACATTCTTTCCTAACACCAATGCTGTCCAGCTTTTGGGCTACCCTTGCTTGATATTTATTCCTAGTGTCCGCTTCCTGAAGCTTCCAGCTTCGGATGCTACCGACCGACTGTGGTTCTGGTATCGCCGTCCGGTGGCGCCAACCCGCGAACAGACCCCTAAATCTAGTAATCACTAGGTAGTGATCCGTTCCCAGGTCAGCACCTCGGAACACTCGCGTATCCATCACCTGTTTTCGCAGTCGGTCATCCACCAGGAATAAATCGATCATACTTCTCTCATTCTCTCTTGTTCTTGTATACATATGGATTTTCTTGTGACTAAACATAGTGTTTGTCACAAGAAGACCCTTTTCCTTGCATACAGCCAGTATAAGCTTGCCAGCATCGTTAACCCTTTTATCGCCAAACATTCCAAGCACCGACTCGTACCCTGGCCGAGCGGTAACAACCCATCCATTCAAATCACCACATACAACAATTCTTTCGTTTCCTCTAACCAAGTCTAGAACTTCTCTTACATTCTCCCAAAACTCCTCCAGCTCAGCCCTGGACGAGGAAGCTACCGGCGCATAAACAGCCAAAAGGAATAACTTCCTCAGTCCCAATTTTAAGCGAACCCAGAGAAGTCTCGAGTTCACAACCTTATATTCAATCATAACATCGACCAACCGAGACGACAGCAGCACCCCACTCCCTGGCAGGCGCTCTCGCTTTCCGGGACTCCGGACCATAGAGCTAACGCCCCGCCAGGGAGCTCTTCAGTACCACTGCCCTTCCGCTTGGTCTCCGACAAACACACGACATCTAATTCTCTTTTCATTATTTCAATCAACTCATTCGTCTTATCTCTCATGCCTCCTCTAACATTCCACGTGCCAACTCTGCACTCCGTCCTCCACCTTCCGCCGTGTCGGGCTGTGCGTGACGGGTGGCGGTCCCCATCGCTGCTTTGCGCTCTGCATTTCACACCAACGGGGACGAACTGGTGTGCGTCGCCTTGGGGGACGCCCTAACCCTCGTTGGCATGGGTGCGCAGCTGTAGAATTGCAGCCCTGAAAGGGCTGGCAGGGGTCGCGACGAGCACGCTTCTACAATGACCCCCATGAATGAGTCGACTCTCGTTAATTCAAGCATGCGATAATTCGAACCTCTCTATAATTCAAATTTATCACGAGTTCCCTACAAAATCTCTTTATACTCGAACTAAACCAATGTATTTTTAAGCACTTGGTAAATCTAACGAAAAAATCATTGCCATATAACTAATTTGCCATTTAACAGTGGTAGAGCCACGCATCAGATTGTGTTGATGCATGAATGGGCCGGCTCGACCGGGGAAGTACCACGACCTCACAGAATACCGGCGTGAAGTAGAAGCCTAACAAACTTCTGCATTTCGTCTGGTGAGTGCAGGTAACTGGTGGCCCACACACCTCCTTCCCCCTTTTCGGGGAGGGGGGGGCACTCTAAGGGAGGCAACGCATGTGCTAAGCCTCTGGTATTGCGGGTGTTCATCGGCAGCGGTAATCACTTACCATCACGTGAGCCACCTGCTCGTTTGCCTCCCTTTTCGATAAAAAAAAAAACGAGGCGTTAATTTGAACTCATCGGCGTCCGACACTCGACAATTCCAAGTTGCACAGAGAAAGAGGCGGAAAGATTGTACGCAGGTACATTTTGCGACAAGTTAAATCTTTTTAAACGTACACGAGCCTTTCTATTTGTTTTGAATAGTTTGACTATTTGACACGCACTTCTCACGAATTGGTTTGTTTAGTTATCATACAGTTACTGTTACTCTTTCGTTGGTATACAGATAAAAAGTTTGTGTTAGTTATGAGCCCTATTAAGTATAAATGTTTGACGATTGCTTTGATTGAAGTAGCAGTTAAACGAAAAAGTAGAAAAAGGTGAGAATCAAAGTGATGTTGCAACATAATTTAAGATTCCTCTGAGTACTCTCTCAACCATAATAAAGCACAAGGAGAAAATCAATGCTGCTCAAACTCCTGAAGTACGGAGAAGAACTACTAAAGGTGAATTTCCGCATCTGGAAGAAAGCCTGGTCATTTGGCTATGACAGTGTAGAGGACAAAAAGTGTTTATTAATTGATCAACAACTTTATACTTCGAAGTTCTATTTATTTTCTCTCACAAATTTCGAACTATTTGATATTTCAAACACTCGATAATTCGTAATATTTTCAGAGTCCCTCGAGTTTCGAATTAACGAGAGCCGACTGTAATATAAATGAATAAAAACAACAACCAATATCTTCTTTGATGAACAGGAAGGCATAAGGACTGTCGAAGGAAATGTAACGTCTTTAAACACAATGTTTAATTTCTTTTAAAGGCATGAAATGTGAGTAAGCATTACATTTATACATATAAATAAAATTGAGTCTGTTTGTAAAATTGAAATAACCGCTTTTTAATACATGTTTATGAATATAAATACGGTAAATTCACCAAGTTTTAAGTATATATACAGATATAACCTTAGCACAGAGTGCAGCTAGCAGTAGGGGCGCGGCCTGCGACTCCTCACACGACGGGAGATGCAGCGCGCTGGCAACGCTCTGCAGGCTGCCGGCTGCAGTCGTCGGCGCGCTGTTCTGCGGAGAGATAATTGTTTGATATACAAAATATTGTAAATATTGTATTTACTTTTGTCTTTATAACATTTGTTTCACTCAAAAGATAAAAATAAAGATGTGGTTGACCCACCTTAATAATTTTATAAGTCTATTTTCAGTGAACTGTCCTTCTGTCCTTGGGTGGTCGGAATTTTGAGTCGAGAGCCCCGAGTTCAATCCCAAATTGGCAGGCTGGTACCAATGAGTTCTTTTCAAAACAAAAAAAACTTATGTAGGAATTATATCGTTGCCTTGGACATTGAAACGGCGACTGGCTCACCACCTGTCACGTAGTCCCAAAATATAATATTGTCTCGACCTCTAACTTTAAAAAAAATATATTTATTATTATTATTATTATTATTATTATTATTATTATTATTATTATTATTATTATTATTATTATTATTATTATTATTATTATTATTATTATTATTATTATTATTATTATTATTATTATTATTATTATTATTATTATTATTATTATTATTATTATTATTATTATTATTATTATTATTATTATTATTATTATTATTATTATTATTATTATTATTATTATTATTATTATTATTATTATTATTATTATTATTATTATTATTATTATTATTATTATTATTATTATTATTATTATTATTATTATTATTATTATTATTATTATTATTATTATTATTATTATTATTATTATTATTATTATTATTATTATTATTATTATTATTATTATTATTATTATTATTATTATTATTATTATTATTATTATTATTATTATTATTATTATTATTATTATTATTATTATTATTATTATTATTATTATTATTATTATTATTATTATTATTATTATTATTATTATTATTATTATTATTATTATTATTATTATTATTATTATTATTATTATTATTATTATTATTATTATTATTATTATTATTATTATTATTATTATTATTATTATTATTATTATTATTTAAATCAAAGTGATGTTGCAAAATAATTTAAGATTCCTCTGAGTACTCTCTCAACCATAATAAAGCACAAGGAGAAAATCAATGCTGCTCAAACTCCTGAAGTACGGAGAAGAACTACTAAAGGTGAATTTCCGCATCTGGAAGAAAGCCTGGTCATTTGGCTATGACAGTGTAGAGGACAAAAAGTGTTTATTAATTGATCAACAACTTTATACTTCGAAGTTCTATTTATTTTCTCTCACAAATTTCGAACTATTTGATATTTCAAACACTCGATAATTCGTAATATTTTCAGAGTCCCTCGAGTTTCGAATTAACGAGAGCCGACTGTAATATAAATGAATAAAAACAACAACCAATATCTTCTTTGATGAACAGGAAGGCATAAGGACTGTCGAAGGAAATGTAACGTCTTTAAACACAATGGTTAATTTGTTTTATAGGCATGAAATGTGAGTAAGCATTACATTTATACATATAAATAAAATTGAGTCTGTTTGTAAAATTGAAATAACCGCTTTTTAATACATGTTTATGAATATAAATACGGTAAATTCACCAAGTTTTAAGTATATATAACCTTAGCACAGAGTGCAGCTAGCAGTAGGGGCGCGGCCTGCGACTCCTCACACGACGGGAGATGCAGCGCGCTGGCAACGCTCTGCAGGCTGCCGGCTGCAGTCGTCGGCGCGCTGTTCTGCGGAGAGATAATTGTTTGATATACAAAATATTGTAAATATTGTATTTACTTTTGTCTTTATAACATTTGTTTCACTCAAAAGATAAAAATAAAGATGTGGTTGACCCACCTTAATAATTTTATAAGTCTATTTTCAGTGAACTGTCCTTCTGTCCTTGGGTGGTCGGAATTTTGAGTCAAGGCGAGTTCAATCCCAAATTGGCAGGCTGGTACCAATGAGTTCTTTTCAAAACAAAAAAAACTTATGTAGGAATTATATCGTTGCCTTGGACATTGAAACGGCGACTGGCTCACCACCTGTCACGTAGTCCCAAAATATAATATTGTCTCGACCTCTAACTTTAAAAAAAATATATTTATTATTATTATTATTATTATTATTATTATTATTATTATTATTATTATTATTATTATTATTATTATTATTATTATTATTATTATTATTATTATTATTATTATTATTATTATTATTATTATTATTATTATTATTATTATTATTATTATTATTATTATTTAAATAATTTTTTTAAATGAAGACTATATTTGTTTCTTTCGACTTAATTTTGACGCACTTTATTGGCTAGGTCTAGGCAGGGCAGCGACGATCTACATAGGTAAAACACATCTATATGACATCATGCAGCCCTGATGTGGGATTCACTGTGGGTCTTGTTAACTGGTTGGTGATAAGATACATATACTTCTAAGGCAGGCTCACTACAACTACATATAAGATTGTATGATAAAAGACACACTGAAATGCAGGCTTAACCTACAACCTCCTACGATGTCATACATTAATATATACAATAATCCAAAGTAATGACAAAATGAATTTGATTACAATCTCTTAACTGCTTAGTAGCATGGTCTATCGCAAGGAGAAGCACATGGTGGAATGCACGGGGGCAGTGGAGAGGGTTCAGTTGGACACGGCGGCTGAGGCTGATAGAGTGAAACGAGCGCGCGGTCTGAAATCTTGAAGTAGGACGGAAGACTCGGCTGGAAACAGATGGTGGGAGGACTGGGTACGACGATCTTTGGAGGCCTTACCACCAGTAGTTCCGGTGCTGGCGGTTGTATTTGAGGTGGTTGTACCTGTAAACAACATATTAAAATTTCACTGCAATTGAAATGCTAGGCGTGAACTTTACCTACAATTTCGGGATCGAACCTGGATCTCTTGAACTCGAATTCCGATTATCCAACCACTCAGCTATCGTGACTGTTTTTATGTAATTAATTGATACTGCAATTATAAAATGAAGAGCAGCGAATCTCTGGACGGGGGCACCTTCCATTTGACCGTATTCAAAGAAGAGCGGCTCGAATTGTCGACGACCATACTTTATCCGATCGGCTAGATCCCCTGGCTTTGCGAAGAGATGTTGCATCTCTTTGCATTTTCTATAAGATCTACTACGGGGAGTGCTCCAAGGAATTGTTCGGATTAATCCCAGCCGCTGAATTTCACCATCGCACCTTACGGCATAACCAAATATTTTATCAACACCACCTTGATGCTTGGCATTCCACCACAGTGTGTTTTTTAATTACCATGTTAAAAAAACTTTCATTCTAAAAGTAAAATATTTCCTGTCCTCCACATTCAAATCTTGTGATCAGGATGTTAAATGTTATGTTGTTGTTGTGTCAAAATGACATTAAGTGATTTTAGTGATTATTATATGCATAGTGCCTTACGATGTAGTCTGAGAAAACAGATCGCAATATGTCATGATTCTTACATACCTCTTTCTAACTATCTTTTTACATCTCTAATTAAATAAAACAAATTAATGTTTTTGGAATACCCGCATTTAATTTCAATCGGTCACAAAAGTTTTGTAAATCTAGCTTAATAGTAATATACATTAATATATACAATAATCCAAAGTAATGACAAAATGAATTTGATTACAATCTCTTAACTGCTTAGTAGCATGGTCTATCGCAAGGAGAAGCACATGGTGGAATGCACGGGGGCAGTGGAGAGGGTTCAGTTGGACACGGCGGCTGAGGCTGATAGAGTGAAACGAGCGCGCGGTCTGAAATCTTGAAGTAGGACGGAAGACTCGGCTGGAAACAGATGGTGGGAGGACTGGGTACGACGATCTTTGGAGGCCTTACCACCAGTAGTTCCGGTGCTGGCGGTTGTATTTGAGGTGGTTGTACCTGTAAACAACATATTAAAATTTCACTGCAATTGAAATGCTAGGCGTGAACTTTACCTACAATTTCGGGATCGAACCTGGATCTCTTGAACTCGAATTCCGATTATCCAACCACTCAGCTATCGTGACTGTTTTTATGTAATTAATTGATACTGCAATTATAAAATGAAGAGCAGCGAATCTCTGGACGGGGGCACCTTCCATTTGACCGTATTCAAAGAAGAGCGGCTCGAATTGTCGACGACCATACTTTATCCGATCGGCTAGATCCCCTGGCTTTGCGAAGAGATGTTGCATCTCTTTGCATTTTCTATAAGATCTACTACGGGGAGTGCTCCAAGGAATTGTTCGGATTAATCCCAGCCGCTGA
This sequence comes from Sericinus montela, assembly GCA_029286605.1. Lineage (NCBI taxonomy): Eukaryota > Metazoa > Arthropoda > Insecta > Lepidoptera > Papilionidae > Sericinus > Sericinus montela. Next base: position 907,036 of record JAGSMR010000103.1, read on the forward strand.
ATTTCACCATCGCACCTTACGGCATAACCAAATATTTTATCAACACCACCTTGATGCTTGGCATTCCACCACAGTGTGTTTTTCGCGGAATTTTCTGCCACGCTCTTGCACTTTGTGGAATGAGCTGCCGTCAGCGGTTTTTCTGGATCGAAACGACTTAGGGACCTTCAAGAAAAGAGCCTATAGCTTTCTCAAAGGCCGGCAACGCATCCGCTATTCCTCCGGTATTGCAGATGTTCATGGGCGGCGGTAATCACTTACCATCACGTGTGCCACCTGCTCGTTTGCCTCCCTCTTCTATAAAAAAAAACTACGTACTTTAATAGGCGCAGGCTTTGGTGGTTGTACCGGCGCAGGTCTGACAACGATGGGCGACGGCTTCGGAGGATATACAGGCTCAGGTTTGACTTCAATTGGTTCAGGGGCGGGCGGCTGCACTGGGACTGGCTTGACGTAGATAGGAGCTGGGGCGTCTGGTTGAACTTGTGCCGGTTTCACCCAAATCAGCGGCGGTGTTGGCAGACGGATGGGCCCCGGTCGGACTGTGATCGGCGAAGGTTGCCGGAAACGAACCTGACCTGGTCTCACAATTACGGAACCTGTAATAAGAAACTTAGGTCTGACCACGTAACTAATCTGAGACGCCTTCTTTTCATAACAATTTTAGTACTTTCTAAGCAATAACAACAATTCTAAATCAATATATAAGTCTGCTCATTTTATAGTTTTTCTTTATTTATTCTTGAATCAGAGATTACACTCAGTTTATTGCGTTTGATCAAATATGCTCACCATCTGGCGCCTGTCCATTCATGTAATTGACGGGTGGCTCGCCAGGGCTGCACGGACCGATCCTAATGACTTCGCTGTCACCCACACAGGGCTCACCGGGCTCTGGGCACGGGGGCGCACACGGCGGCACTGGACCGCAGGGTTCACACGGGGGATCCTCTCCGCAAGGGTACTGCGGGTCTGGCTCCGGAACTGGTTGACACCATGTTGTGCTCGAGAGAAGAACTGGCCCATATAATAGAAGAAGTTTGCAACATGAAAAATTGTTGATAGATTGACCTCTGACCCAAAAAAGTTTTTAGATACTTACTATCCTAAAGTTAAAAAAACTCATATATACGAGCCTTAGTTCAGGGGAGGTACTCGTCGAAATCGAGACTCTTCATTCAAATTTCGTTCACTAGGCTATCAAGGATTAAAGATAAATTAAAGATCAAAATATAGCTTTTTTTACCAATTACATATTATAGTGTCAGCGAATCGAAGCCGGGATCAGTTTCTGAAATAATAAAAACCGTTTTAATTTAAAATACTCACCGGATAACCAAATGACTTTGCCCCACGCCATCTTGCTGTCGTCTAATTTTCATTGGAAGATTTTGTCTATTTATACAAAGATAGAGGAATAAAATTCAAAATTGTTATATCAAGAATTATCAATCAGAAATAGATGTTGTAAGAGTGTAACTAAGGTTTAGATTTGTTTGAAATTTATGTATTGTTATATTTTACGCTATTTTGTAATTTAAAAATATTTTGCAAATGAAATTTTAAATATTTTAAAATTACCTTAATCGGTTGATTACATTAAAATAACACAAAATGTAAAGTGTGTAGTGTAAATGTAAACACTGCATTTTATCTGATTTGCCGCGGACTCCGTGACATACGTTTACGCAGACATTGTTGTCAGCTGAGCTCGACCATGTTGGTTACACTGCTGCTCAGTTTGTTTTCACGGAACTCACTCTAACTTTACAAATCAATTCTCCTCGTGAGAGAAAATTCAAATACATTTATCTTTGCGCAACTATATCTTTTATCTGTTACAAGCAGCTCCATAGCATTTATTACAATGTTAAATAGAAGTGAGAGAACATTCTCCTGTTCCTTTAAACATGGTAGAGACTACAAACCAACAGAGACAAATCATCTTTTACAAGAAACGGAGGCACAGTAAGAGTACAATGTCGTATCGGCATGAGAATAATGCAACTCTTCCCGTGGGTGTGATAAGTGGCGATCGAGTGAACATTTTTGCAAACAGCAATAGCGGAATAACCATCTCGAAAAAAATCACATCCATATAAAGCATATATAAAAATATCTTCTAGAGATCTAGACAATAAAGTCCGTCCGATCCATTATCCACCGAAGACTTCCTTGGGACAATGTGACAGGTGGTCAATCTGGTTCCGTCTTTATGTCCAAGCCATTAATATAAATCGTTCATAAGATTTAAAAAGAGTCATTGGTACGAGCATACCACTTGTGGAGAGAACTCGGGAACTCTTGACATTTATTCCGATCACCCAACCACTCGGCAATCGTGACTGCAGAAATTTAAGCAAAATACAATATTAAACAATAACATTTAATAATATAAATAAATAATACAAAAAATGTATCATAAATTATTTATTTATAGTCATGGATGGTTTTATATATACTCATATTTATATAAGTATATCCTACCGTCGGCTTGGACACTGAGACGGCAATAGGCTCACCATCTCTTACGTTACTCCAAAATAAGCTCCGTTGAAGCGTGGGTTCAAAGGATTAAATTATCTGGACCTCAGAGTATTAATAGGAATCTTTAATAGGACTCTGGATGGACACTCACAATATTAAAGTCAGAATAGCCGAGTAGTTGAGTGGTCCGAATTTCGCGTCGGGAGACCCGATTTCGATCACCAGTTGGCATGCTCGTACCAATGGATTTTTCTAAAACTTATGTATGAATATATCTAGTTTAAATATTTGAAATTACCTTTTCTCGGAATATATATTTTTGGCTTGGACATAAAGGCGGCGACGGCCTCACAACCTGTCACGTAGTCCCGAAAATATCATCGGTGGAAGGTGGGTCGAAGGGACTTAATTGTAGACTTAAACTAGACTAGACCTCTGTCTGCCCCTGTATTGGGAATTACGTGAAGATATTTATTTATTTATTCTATGAAATATATAATATTCGATAATAGGTTATAGCTCATTATGGATATTACCCCGTGGGCAGGAGCTCTCTGAAATTTAACATGTTTCTTTGACCAGGGTTAGCTGTGTGGTTGTGTGATCGTTATTCGAGTCAAGAGTTCGAGTTCAACGTTTTTGAATGTTGTCGAAGGGACTTAATTGTCTAGACCTCCATCTACCCCTGTATTGGGAATTACATGAAGATATTTATTTATTTATTTATTTATTTACTCAGAATATTACAAATGGCGTGAAGATATAAAAATAATTTCAAATACTCCCGGTGCGTGTGTAAATAAGATTTCAAATATCTAACGAACTGTTTGTAAACGTGAGTCAGTCAGTTTGTATAATATGAATGCGCAAACATTACTAACCACGAAACCTCAAGATATGTAAACCTCCCAAGTCTGAATATTCAATTATATAAGTATAGGTGTTGAATTAACATGTAAGTGTATATTTTTATGTTTTTTTATGAGTCACTAGATCCGGATGGTTGGGTGATCGGCATTTTAGGAAATTCAGGAAACCTGGGTTCGATCACCGTATACGCATATACGTATCGATAACGTAGGCTCGTACCAATGGGTTTACAAAAAAATTAGGAACGATTTGCATCCATGGCTTGGACATAAAGGTAGTGACGGGCTCACCAACTGTTACCTATAGTCCAAAAAAATTCTTCCGTGGAAGGTGGGACGAAAGGACTTATTATCTAGACCTCTGTTTACAGTTTATCAGGACTGGCGTGAATAAACACATTTTTTTAAAATCTGTTTCAAAATATTTGTATATAACGATAAGGATATGGATATCTAAAACTAAATCTCTTTGCTGTATTTCGGTCGCTTTGATTTATGATTAAAATATGGAAGGAGCTATTTTCAAACGTCACAACTTCACCCGGATGAAACGGCGAGAAAGAGCAAGCTGCACCAGTTGAACGTTTATCAAAACCATGCAGCGCTGTTTGGAATCGCCACACCTTAAACGAGGTGAACTATTACAACAATACGACCTCCGTGGAGGAGTGGCGTAAACATCAGTTTTCAGGTGTCGTCATCAAGGGTCAATGTAGAAAAACCACATTTTCTACATTTTCTCGGGTCAGGATGTTTGTGATGCCTTCATTGTTTTCGATTCCCATACCTCAAGTGCTTCAGCATCTTACATTGAGATCGGAGCAACGTATGTGATATTGTCCCTATCTATATAATAAAAAAAAACATACGCATGTTTGTACACGCATAGTATATATATGTAATGTATACATATTCTTGAATATTGCCCTTGACTCGCAATGCACACGTGTGTGACTAATTGAGTTTTATTTTATTAAACGCCACATTACACTAAGTGCAATCGCGTACGCTGTTGTGCTACGCTCTATGAAGCGTCAAACATACAGACATCTACGTGAATATCAAGAATTATAACTATAAAAGTTCTCGAGATTATGCTAAGTATACTAAGTCACAGTCGGCTGACATGGGTGCCTTAGTTCTCTTAGTTTTCGGTACGTATAGTACTTTTTAAATGATGACTGTTTTAATATTAAGAATATTATGATCTGCAGAATTATATCTACAGTTTACAAATATTTTTAGCAAAATTATAACAATCTTATATTATTATCAAAATTATAACATTGTACTAAGAATGTTAGTATTGTAGAGTATAAGAATTCCATCAATATATTTATATTCGAGCTGTTTTTTGTGAGGAAAAACCCGACCTTATTTATGTTGAGTGATTACTGATGCCCATGTATATCTCGTGGCGACGCAGGCGTTGCAGGCACCTTACGCTGATAGGGGAGGAACGAGAGGGGAGAGATGAAGGGCAGTGAACTCCAACTAACTCACTCAACGGAAGAAACACAAGCACAAGATGCCTGTACTATTACGAGGATTGTTCCCCAACATTCTGCCCCAGGAACTAACTCCCCCATACTTTAAACTTTATCAGATAGTTTGTCATATACAATAATTAGTTCGTTTTAGCAAAATTATAATGCATTCTACACATTTCAGTTTTGCTCAGGTGCGCATCCGCGGCACCATGGCGATGCTACAAGACCAGCAGCGGAGCTACAGTGTGCATCGGAACACAAGGAGAGCCTCGCTTCTCTCCGCCCTCCATTTGCACTCGGGAACTCTTGACATTTATTCCGATCACCCAACCACTCGGCAATCGTGACTGCAGAAATTTAAGCAAAATACAATATTAAACAATAACATTTAATAATATAAATAAATAATACAAAAAATGTATCATAAATTATTTATTTATAGTCATGGATGGTTTTATATATACTCATATTTATATAAGTATATCCTACCGTCGGCTTGGACACTGAGACGGCAATAGGCTCACCATCTCTTACGTTACTCCAAAATAAGCTCCGTTGAAGCGTGGGTTCAAAGGATTAAATTATCTGGACCTCAGAGTATTAATAGGAATCTTTAATAGGACTCTGGATGGACACTCACAATATTAAAGTCAGAATAGCCGAGTAGTTGAGTGGTCCGAATTTCGCGTCGGGAGACCCGATTTCGATCACCAGTTGGCATGCTCGTACCAATGGATTTTTCTAAAACTTATGTATGAATATATCTAGTTTAAATATTTGAAATTACCTTTTCTCGGAATATATATTTTTGGCTTGGACATAAAGGCGGCGACGGCCTCACAACCTGTCACGTAGTCCCGAAAATATCATCGGTGGAAGGTGGGTCGAAGGGACTTAATTGTAGACTTAAACTAGACTAGACCTCTGTCTGCCCCTGTATTGGGAATTACGTGAAGATATTTATTTATTTATTCTATGAAATATATAGTATTCGATAATAGGTTATAGCTCATTATGGATATTACCCCGTGGGCAGGGAGCTCTCTGAAATTTAACATGTTTCTTTGACCAGGGTTAGCTGTGTGGTTGTGTGATCGTTATTCGAGTCAAGAGTTCGAGTTCCAACGTTTTTGAATGTTGTCGAAGGGACTTAATTGTCTAGACCTCCATCTACCCCTGTATTGGGAATTACATGAAGATATTTATTTATTTATTTATTTATTTACTCAGAATATTACAAATGGCGTGAAGATATAAAAATAATTTCAAATACTCCCGGTGCGTGTGTAAATAAGATTTCAAATATCTAACGAACTGTTTGTAAACGTGAGTCAGTCAGTTTGTATAATATGAATGCGCAAACATTACTAACCACGAAACCTCAAGATATGTAAACCTCCCAAGTCTGAATATTCAATTATATAAGTATAGGTGTTGAATTAACATGTAAGTGTATATTTTTATGTTTTTTTATGAGTCACTAGATCCGGATGGTTGGGTGATCGGCATTTTAGGAAATTCAGGAAACCTGGGTTCGATCACCGTATACGCATATACGTATCGATAACGTAGGCTCGTACCAATGGGTTTTACAAAAAAATTAGGAACGATTTGTATCCATGGCTTGGACATAAAGGTAGTGACGGGCTCACCAACTGTTACCTATAGTCCAAAAAAATTCTTCCGTGGAAGGTGGGACGAAAGGACTTATTATCTAGACCTCTGTTTACAGTTTATCAGGACTGGCGTGAATAAACACATTTGTTTTAAAATCTGTTTCAAAATATTTGTATATAACGATAAGGATATGGATATCTAAAACTAAATCTCTTTGCTGTATTTCGGTCGCTTTGATTTATGATTAAAATATGGAAGGAGCTATTTTCAAACGTCACAACTTCACCCGGATGAAACGGCGAGAAAGAGCAAGCTGCACCAGTTGAACGTTTATCAAAACCATGCAGCGCTGTTTGGAATCGCCACACCTTAAACGAGGTGAACTATTACAACAATACGACCTCCGTGGAGGAGTGGCGTAAACATCGGTTTTCCAGGTGTCGTCATCAAGGGTCAATGTAGAAAAACCACATTTTCTACATTTTCTCGGGTCAGGATGTTTGTGATGCCTTCATTGTTTTCGATTCCCATACCTCAAGTGCTTTAGCATCTTACATTGAGATCGGAGCAACGTATGTGATATTGTCCCTATCTATATAATAAAAAAAAACATACGCATGTTTGTACACGCATAGTATATATATGTAATGTATACATATTCTTGAATATTGCCCTTGACTCGCAATGCACACGTGTGTGACTAATTGAGTTTTATTTTATTAAACGCCACATTACACTAAGTGCAATCGCGTACGCTGTTGTGCTACGCTCTATGAAGCGTCAAACATACAGACATCTACGTGAATATCAAGAATTATAAGTATAAAGTTCTCGAGATTATGCTAAGTATACTAAGTCACAGTCGGCTGACATGGGTGCCTTAGTTCTCTTAGTTTCAGTACGTATAGTACTTTTTAAATGATGACTGTTTTAATATTAAGAATATTATGATCTGCAGAATTATATCTACAGTTTACAAATATTTTTAGCAAATTATAACAATCTTATATTATTATCAAAATTATAACATTGTACTAAGAATGTTAGTATTGTAGAGTATAAGAATTCCATCAATATATTTATATTCGAGCTGTTTTTTGTGAGGAAAAACCCGACCTTATTTATGTTGAGTGATTACTGATGCCCATGTATATCTCGTGGCGACGCAGGCGTTGCAGGCACCTTACGCTGATAGGGGAGGAACGAGAGGGGAGAGATGAAGGGCAGTGAACTCCAACTAACTCACTCAACGGAAGAAACACAAGCACAAGATGCCTGTACTATTACGAGGATTGTTCCCCAACATTCTGCCCCAGGAACTAACTCCCCCATACTTTAAACTTTATCAGATAGTTTGTCATATACAATAATTAGTTCGTTTTAGCAAATTATAATGCATTCTACACATTTCAGTTTTGCTCGGGTGCGCATCCGCGGCACCATGGCGATGCTACAAGACCAGCAGCGGAGCTACAGTGTGCATCGGAACACAAGGAGAGCCTCGCTTCTCTCCGCCCTCCATTTGCATTCCACCGCCGGTCCCGCCTTGCGCCGGCCCTGCGTACGTGTACACACCGGCGCAGTGCACGCCGCCTCGCCCCTCTCCGTGCCCGCCGTGTGTCGAGCCTTGTCCAGAGCCATGCGCCCCTAGTCCACCGTCGCCTTGTTACTACCCCTGCATCTCACCTTGCTCTATGTAATCGATCTCAATGCTCCTTGTTACTGAGTAAACATTGAAATCGATGAAGCAAATTAATGCCATAATCAATATTTGGTTATTAAAATTTGTAAGACAAATTAATTTTGGTTCCTTAAAGATAATTACACGTTTCGAAAAATTCATAATTTTTGTTATTTCACTGAATTATTACGTTCTTATTTTGTGATTCTAATTGTGTAATTCTTAATTTAACATTTGTAATGTTACTATCTAATGATATTGACCAAACATTATTTATTATCGTAATTATGGAAGACCATTAGTTGAGAAGGGATAGGCCGATTTAGCTGAATGTTTTGAGGTGTTGGTTCTCAGGGCGAGGTACAAAAGGTAATGATAAAAAATACAAATATCTTCACGCCATTCCCAATACAGGAATAGACAGAGGTTATTAATATTAAGGTCTTTCATCCCATCGGACGACATACGGTGGAATCGTAGACATTTTTTTGGGACAACGTATCAGATGGTGAGCTCTTCGATATCTTTGTGACCAAGCCAACGATATAAACAGTTTTTGAAAAAACCATTGGTAATCGAACTTGGATCTCCTGACTCTAATTCCGATCGAATTCCGATAAAAATCGTGAATCTATAATATTTTTTACATGAGACTTCGTGCTTTATAATTTTAATGATAGCTACACGTCTAAACGTATGCATTCTACCTATCTCGCGACCGCTGCGCGCCGATGCGACTTAGATAAGACGGGAACGGGGACAAACAAGTGTCGCTACTGCGATGCTCTCGACGACCGAAATATGCGAAAAAAGTTTTCAAGGCCCTGTTGGAATGTGAAACACTGTAGACACATTAAATTTACTTACTAAATTTCCTTTGAAAATCTACTGCAGATTTCTACAGCACATTTACTATAAATAGTAATTGTTAAAATCGCCAGGTTCGGCAAAGCGGCTCGCTGATATAGCTTCGGGTATTCATTTAACTTTTCTAATAATTGTAACATATGATGTTCTTAGAAAAGTTAAGTCAATATGCGAAATTTGATAACTTTTTCTATAAAATTTGTAGTTTTCCTTTGTGAATTTCATTTAAATAAAAGTAATGATCAAGGTATGTTGACGTCATTGGTCAAGGCGCGAGGTTTCTCATTGATTTTGTAACCAGAACAAGTGTTACATGCGGTTGGATTATAGAAATAGTAATCGACCAAAAGTGTTACAAGAGGCAATGGTATATTTAATTTAACAACATTTTATTATAATACACACACATACATAAAGGACTGGAAAAATCCACTGCATAGGTTACTGGTCTAAAAACAGTCATCGATCTCATTGAACGAAACGCAAGCACATGATGTCGGAGCAAAGCGCTCGCTTGGCTTCACTACATCTAAAATTGTATCCAAATCCTCCAATAGTCTCTCACATTCCTTTATGATCTCAACTCTAGAAGATGTAAATTAATTATTGTAACTCTGTGCTTATGGTAACCCTATTATGGAATCTACCACTTATTTCATTATTTCATGTTCACCATCACTTCACTTCACTTCAGTGCAAGCTACAAGCTGCATTGCCGGCGCATTTCCGGAGGTTGGGAGACCCCTACAGCCTTTCCCGCGGCCGGAAGTTTTATTTAAACTTTTGTGTACAAAATACATGGCAGACTTAATACCTGAAAGTAGTAATACTCGCTAAGCAGCCAGGGCTGACCAGCTGACAGTCCTGTGCTTCTTTAGCTCAGAACTTCCGCTCCAACGACTGTGCTAGACGGTGACGATCATCAGCGAGTCAGCGAATACCGTCGGCCACTGCCATCTCGCATCTGGCCAAGGGTCGGTACCTTCCTCTGATGCCTAATTTGTGAACACATGAGTACCACTACCTCCAACGATGCGAGTGCGTGGAAATAAATGTTAAATCTGTTGCTTTAATCTTTTATTTATTTTTTACTTATTAAATATCACTCTTTACTCCTCTACTACCACTACAACGTGACACTATAAACAAAAATAATATAAATATATAAATATATTGTTAAAAAATTTTAACAATATATCTCCGGGCATTAAAGTAACTGAGGCGGATTCTCATTACCTCCTTGGAGCGCCGATATTTATAGAGAGTATGAAACCTCTTTTGAAAGTGAAATTTGATCAATTTTTAGAACATGTTAATAAACTGTATATTATAAATTCTCATATAGCGCTTAATATTTTAAAATATTGCGTTCTTGTTCCTAAATTTTCTTGTTCCTAAGTTCTTGTGAAAAAATTCTAAATTTATCTTTAATCTCATCTAGCTGGACTCAAGCTACTTTACCTGTTAGATTTGGTGGTATCGGTATAAGTGAGGTTTCAAATATTGCGCTGCCGGCTTTCCTTACCTCCGTACACAGTGTTCATGATTTGTCACGTAAAATTCTTAAGAATGATTTGGACTTGACCTTAGCTACCGAGGCAAGAGAAGCATGGTTACGTCTCTGTCCCGGCGAGGATATTCCACTGGAACCTAACTCACATAAACGGTGGGATATCCCGTTGGTTCAGAATGTGCAGAAATGCTTACTCAACAAATTTCACTGTGACAGAGACCGCGCCCGCTTTCCAGGTGTTTCGACAAAGGAATCCAGTTACTGGCTACATGCTTTACCATAAAGTAACCTTGGTACATTACTAGATAACGAAAGTTTATGTATAGCTGTAGGAATACGATTGGGACCATCGATTTGTCAATCACATCGATGTCCTTGTGGCAGTGACGTCGACGAGTTAGGCCTCCACGGACTTTCATGCCAAAAAAGTGCCGACAGACTATCTCGTCACGGTTCCTTGAATGAAGTCATCCGAAGGGCTCTTGTTTCCATAAATATTCCATCGGTTTTAGAGCCTTGTGGAATATTTAGGGAGGATGGTAAGAGACCCGACGGCTTGACTTTAGTCCCTTGGGAGAGAGGCAAAGCTCTTGTGTGAGACGCAACTTGCGTCGATACATGAGCGGCCTCTCATATAAAGGGTACTTCGATAAGGGCCGGGGCGGCATCAGAGGCAGCTGAATCGGGTAAATGGCGTAAATATGAGTCTTTGAAAGGAGACTATATATTTGTTCCATTTGCCGTAGAGACAATCGGTCCGTGGGGTCCCCACGCGATGCAGTTTCTAAAAAAATTGTAGCCACGACTTGTCGTTGCCGCTGGTGACAAGAGGGCTGGTTCTTTTCTCGCTCAACGGTTAAGTCCAGCCATTCAACGTGGAAATGCAGCCAGCATTCTTGGTAACATGCCACGAGGAGTAGGGCTCTACGATTATAATAGTTTTTAGTTAATAAGTATTGTAAATATAAAGATAATTTTTTCTGTAAATAAATATTTATGAATAAAAATTACAATTTCATTGATATTAAATTGTATGTTTATAGTGTCACTGTCTGTATATTAACGCTGCAATACAAATTGTCACGGACCGCTGAAAGACAGTACAATCAAGGTCACCACGACCTGCTTGATCCTCATAAGTAAGTTTGGTTTAGTATTATAATTTACAGTTTATTAATATTAAGTAAATTTATAGAATTATTACTTAATAAAAATAGAAACTGCTAAATTTGAGTTTATTTTTACTTTTTTGCCCTGCACAGAGCTACATACAACCATCCGGTCAGACTACAGTATGTTAATCTTAATTACGTTAATAGGGAACTTTTTACCTGCCAACATTCCCAAGCACGGAGTGACTGCGGTCTGTGAACCATTACCCAACGTCCTGCCATACAACTAGCAAAGTACTCCAGCTGCCGCTCTAACTCCATCAACCATTTGCGAGTCAGTTCCCAATCTGAATGGATTCTGCTGGCCATACGCTCTATACTACCCAAGTGTCGGAACATCTAATGGGTGTGGCAATCCTTCCAATCTTGCGGGACTGGAGAGCCTCCTTAGCAATGGCATTAATTACTCTTACAGGTTAGGTACGAGAATGTTCTATGGTCAATCTAATTTAGGAGATACCACAGTATGTAAAAGCAGCTCACCCAACGTCCTGAGTTTCAGTCAATCAAGCTATCCTCTCCCTGATGTATCAGTCGGCAATGGATTTAGAGCCACTGCACCAGCTACTGTCTGTGACTGTTCATCTAATGATGTCGGCGTGAACCCACTGACACTTACGTACAGAAGTATTGCAGTGAACAAATTGGGATTGGCACCAACTGGAAATCATTTTTTATAAATTCTCTCTGGATGTGTAAGAGTTTATCCTCTGCGAACTATGACACAAACACGCAAGTAGGATTGGCCGCGTTGCAAATAAAAATCATAAATCAAACAGCTCCGAAAGATCCGAAATTATATTTGACCCCGAAATCTGTTAAACGGACCTAGGATAATTGTTAACTGCTTTTAATTGTCAATATTTCTTACATTTGAAATTTCTTATCTATGCCTTCATACTTTTTTTTTCTTTTCATGAAGTTTTCTAAGTACTTTTCTAATTTGTAATCATAATTTTAGACAATAATTTTTTTTATTTATGCACATCAGAACATGTATATCTGTGTTTAATTTTTACCCGATTTTGACATTCATCAGTTTCATATACTATTTATTAAAAATAAATACTCATTATGATGATGAGAACAAAGCCTACATGAGTTAAAGACCGGGCAAGGACGTAAACAACTGACTTGTTTTGTATTTTCCGTTGTGATTTGTATATCCTCAGTGTTAATTTAAAATATACGAACGAAAGCGAAGGAAGTTCTACATACATAAAACTGCTTTAGTTTTTATAAGATACGGGTGGTTACATCTGCAGTACCTCTGACCTATTCTGATGATAAGCCGATCATATTCATAATTTTAATTTACCATTACACTGAGTATTTTACTAGAGATTAATGTATTAAGGGATCGCTCATAATACATCGATATGTAATACCAAAGCTGTGTGCCAGCTGTATAACTACGTAGACAAGTGAACCGAGAACATGATCAATTAAAACTGCAATAACCGCACAGTGCGCGCGGTCGCTTGTGAAATTTAAATTTGCTCGCTTCACATGAGCCGGTGTCGCCTCATAGCAACTACTTCGTTAATAAGTTATAATCAAAAAATTATTCGACGCATGTCGTATTTATTTATTTATTTATTTATTCTTTATTGTTACATCTTATACTAAGGACTACAATGGGCGGACTTAATGCCTGGTGGCATTCTCTACCAGTCAACCTTTGTTATGGTGAGAAGTAGATGGCAGGTGCTAACAACAAAATATAGACTTATGCTCCTATATAAATAAATATATACATATAAACAGTAAATATTTTATGGAAAAATACATACATGTATTATATAAACTAAACGTACATAAATATACAAAGATACGTAAATAATATACATAAAATATAAACATATAAATATATACATAAATACATATTAATTATTCTTAAGATAATACTCACGAACTAATCTCTTGAACGAATAGGCATTCGAAGATAAAATCTGCACGATTTTATCTTCAAAGGTAGGGCGTTGCATTTATCGTAAAGCTGAAGATCATCTGCATACAGATGATACGAACAGTTTAAGACAGTAGTGATGGAGTTAATAAATAACGAAAACATTATTGGAGAAAGTATACCGCCTTGCGGCACCCCAGAACCTACATCCTCCCAGGCAGAACATTGCTGTCCTAAGCGGACTGACTGTTGGCGGCCGCGAAGATATGATGAGAACCAATCCAAGGCTTGGGTCGATAATCTGAGGTAAGTAAGGTACGATATAAGGATATCGTGATCAACTGTGTTAAAAGCATTTGAGAAGTCAACCAGCACCACCACTGTCAACTTTTGCTCATCCATGCCCTTCCTTATCTCATCTGTGACCTTGACAAGTGCTGTAGTGGTACTGTGACCTGGACGAAAACCTGACTGAAAGTCATTCAGTAGGTTATGTTTGTTTACGAACGTAGATATTTGCTTATGTAGACAGGCTTCAAGAACTTTAGAAAGGAAAGGAAGTATAGAGATCGGTCGAAAGTAATTAGGCAAGATAGGATTATTTATTTTAGGAAGTGGAAGTACAAAAGCCTTTTCCATAGGGTCGGGTAAACACCAGAGTCTAAAGAAAAGTTAATAATATGTGTAACTACTGGTAAAAGGTACTCAAGTATTAAGATATCATTTACCTACTAACCTCGTGGCTTCCCACAGCCTAAAATTATGTATATTATAATATTTATAATATATTAGAATATTTTATCTTATGTATATTTTATACAACAACACAGAAAAGTATTTAAATTGGGGCATACCACTCTTATTAATTTAAAATTATCCATTTCGTGTTTACTGCTATTTTTCTCTCAATACTATATTTGCAGAAAAAAAATTACAATGCTTATTAAGTTACAGGTATAATATCCATAGAGCTGTACGCCTTGTGAAATGGTATCAAGAACGCTGACTGCATTTCCATCATCATGTTGAATGGTCAGACTTAACCGTAACACAATAACAGTCTATAACCAGAATTTTGAATGTAACTGTAACTGAATTAGTGCACTATGCTATTGGACTTCCTTAAGCAAACAAAACTATTACCCGGCTGATGCACAGATTATGAGCAAGGCGACTTAACGTAGCTAATGTTAAAAACGAGGTAATTAAAAAAAAAGGTAAGGCAGTGGAAGGCGACCACAGCTTTCTTATTTATACTACGAAAGATGAAAAATAAGCAAAAGGCTATGGATAAAATAACATTTATTTATTTATTAAAAAAATAAATAAATAAATGAGATTACGTCAATCTGCGTCCCTCCGGTATTAGTTAATAGTATATGTTTACAATATAATTTCAAGCCAAAGTTACGATTCGCAGGGCGAGTAAATTTACTAGAGCTCACTAAGCTTAGTAAGCTTAGAGCTCATGGATTATTTTTACGAGCAGCCGGTACTTATTAGCTTATAAAACTATGACTAACTATGACTTTTTAACTCCTGAAGCAGATAAGATTTGTGCCGAAGTTGCAATAGTATCCTTTCTAAATACGTACAACGATTCAGATAAAATACTCGCCATAAAGTTGTAATAATAAAATAAATACCTTCACGCAATTCCCAATACAGGGGTAAACAGAGGTCTAGACAATTAATTGCCTTTGACCGAAGATATTGTCGGGAAAACGTGACAGGTGGTGAACCCGTCGCCGTCTTTTTATTCAAGTCACCGATATAATTCATGCATAAGTTTTTTGAAAAACCCATTGGTACGAGCCTGCCACCTGGGGTTCAAGCTCGGGTCTCTTGACTCGCAATACCGACCACCCAACCACTCGGCTATCGGGACATTTTCATAAAGTTAATAATAAAATAAATAAATAAATATCGTCACGCAATTCCCAATACAGGGGTAGACAGAGGTCCATTCTAGACAATGAAGTCCCCTGGAACCACCTTCCATCGAAGACATTTTCATAAAGTTATTTATTCATATAGAATTCAATAAAATAATCGTATAGGGTTGTTGTATTACTTTATATGTTTTGATCCCTGGTTTGTCATAAGCTAGCTCAGCCGGGCTTTGAAACAATAATCGTCGATTATAGTGATGTAAATATTGAATGTATGATTACGTTGCTGCAACACCCGAGTGGTTGAGTGATCGTATATCGGATCATGTGAACTGAGTTCGATCTCCAAGAAGTAGGCGGGTATCAATGAGTTTTTTCGACACTTATGTATGAATTCAATGATTGGACATTCAGATGGCGAGAGGCTTGCCACGTATCACATGGTTTTAGATAAGCTCCGGTAACGGTCTAAAAAGATTAAAATTAAAAATCAGATATACGGGATATTTGAATTTTGCATTTGATTTTGAACAAAAAGAACAAGTGGAACTTTGTTACGTACTTTTTAAATAAATTAATTGCTTCAGCTAATACAAAACCAACCGCTGTCTAAACCTCTGTTTAAATTTAATTTAATTGTCAAGCATGGGCATAAATTACGAGCCATTAAGGTAATATTGTTGCAGTGAATCATACGGAGTGGGTTCATTTTTGATCGCCTTGAGAATTAGAATAAAGTTTATACCTCTTTAAAGTCATTCAATGAATAATTGTGTGGTAAAAATTTCCCTCCACATGCATAGACCCCCTCTGCAGTATCGTGAAGACTGAGAAGTCTTCACGCTGCTTCAGCTCCAATGGCATGTAAATGGCAAGCTTGGAACTGACATTTTCAGATTGCATTAAATCGGTGATAAAGAAAAATATTTATCAAACATAGATCAGGAATAAGAGATAGAACAGCAGAAGATCGGATAAAAGTGTTGCTCTTTCGGGAAACCCTTTCCAGTATTTAGATAAAATACTGTACTTATTATTCAATTTGAGATAAGTGTTCTGGATCAAACTAAACACAAATACAAAATTAAGTCAAAATACTTTAAATTCAATTATTTACGCTTGTTTTATATCTCTTATGAACGTCAGAAACTACACCGGTTGGCAAAAACAAAACCTCCACAGAGAGGAACCTGCGAGGAACTCTGTTTTCATGTTTTACTGTGTAGTATTCATTATATAATAAAATAAATTCACGTCAACATAAGTAAATATATGAAAAATTAAAATCATCCTATAATATTAAATTAGACGTTTAAAAAATCAACTGACGAGGGCGGGATCCGAACCCGCGAACCAAGAGCGTTGCCACGTTATGGCAGACCATAACGTGGCAACGCTTTTGCCTCTGAGCAACTTTGTCCTACACGCATCAGTTGAAATTATTATATTATCTTAATATTATCTCAAAAAGTATTTATTTCTACTCTTTGCTGAGGTTCTTTCACACACCTATCAACGAGTCATTCACGACATTTAACGAACAAAATTTAATCCGTAATCAAGACTAGAAAATTACACTTCAAATGTGAACACTGGCTCTGAAGTACGTACTTCTCTCTGCTCCAAAACACTCAAAATTGGCAAACTTGCAAAATTGCATTTCCATTTTGTTTTTAATTCGGTGGTAAAAATTATTTTTAAGAATCTACATATTTCAGAAGGCTGGTGAGACAACGTGACAAAAAAATATGAATAAATATTCTTCACTTTACGAAAAAAGTTTTAGTACGGGTCGTCCCTTCACATCGCTCATTCACACTGAAGTATTGGGTGACACAAAAAAAAGTTTCCATCCACCCAGAAAGTTTTTAGTGCCACTGGTACCATCGGAACCACCGCATCGTTGAATAAAAAATAAGAAACAAATCATGTGTTTCGATGTTGTTCAGTTGTATTTATTTTAAATTTATTGTAAATCGACTAAACAACCTGGTGCATACTGAAAATGGTTCTGCATTTTTAAGTTCATACAGCTCTTGCAATAAGCCTGTGCAATATTTGTGTAAGAAGAGCACGCTTATGAAGACCGAAATAGACATAACTCCCGCTGTTTAACAAAAGGACATGGCTATAGCAATATATTTCTGTTCACTTTTGACCGGCTGTCCTGATGGGTTGTTATGTACGTATGAATTTTTTATTTGATTTTATGTTGTTTATGATTTAAATACTTTTTTTTCCGATAAAATAAGAAACAAATAAAGTTTCTTTCTTTCTTCTTCTTTCTATTTCGGTTCATTCCGTGTATACATCGGTCTTATTTATTTTCCCCTTTCAGAGCTCTTAAATTAAATTGGTACGCTGACATAATGAGTTCTTATTTGTATCGAGTTGGACGTTGTCTCTGTGGCATAAAAACGGTGAATGGGAGAATATGTAAATAGTAGTGTATTAATAACAAAATGTTTTATCTTTCTTTCTTTAATTATTTGCATATCTTTCTCTATAATTCGGTTTTCTGATTAAATAGTAAACTTAGAAAAAAATTTATGTATTCTTACATAACATCATAAAGCGAAATAATTTTCTACAGCTTAAGCCTTACCTTACAGTTAAACTTTCATCTCCCTAACTCTAATGAATGTAAACTTTAACAGTTTTGTGATGTTGCGGAATTTACTTCTGCGAACAAAGTTATGAAATTCTTTTATTGTTGTTTTTCAGAACGTATGTACGATTTATATCGTTGGCTTGGACATAAAGATGGCGACAAGCTCAAAAATATCTTCAGTGAAAGGTTGGTCAAAAGAACGAAACCTTTGTATGCCCCAATTGGAACTTTTGTAGCATGAAAATAAGTTAAAATCGTAAACATATCAACACGCATTATGTAGTGATCTTACGATAGCTTATTGGATACTCACAACTTGTGGTCTCTTGGTGGACTTTCATGGTTAAATAAATTTCAAACCACTTATACCACAAATCTCACAAAATCAAATAAGTAATAATTTATTTATTAATATTTTATTCTTAACTCTTTATTTTAAAATGTAACAACAGGCGGACTTAATGTTATATGCCGTTCTCTACTAGTTAGCCTCACTTGACAAAGAGAAATTTGCTCTGAATTTTTTGTAATGCTATAAAGTCAGGCCGGTTGAGTTTTAAAAGAAATAAGAGTGAATTTTAAATGGTTTTACCATAATATATTGAAAATGTAAGGCGAATTTATTTTGGTCGAGGTGATTTGGTAACGGTGTAAAAATATGTCACACCCTCTATTTACTCGGGTGTTGTACGGGACAACTAAGAGAAAAGCGTTGTTACATCAATGGCAATCGTCAGATAACGGTATAAACATCTCAAATAATACCAGACCGATATTCAGCAAGCCAATGAAGAGCAGCAGTATCTAAGATGCAAGTTATCTGATGCTGCGACTGGTAATCCTTGCAAGCTCGCTTGGCAAGCGTGGCGAATGTGCCAGATCCTCCTTGTGGGAGAGGTCCATGTCAAGCAGTGGATATAAAATGATAGTATATTTAAATGTTCAAATTATGTGTTAAATAAATAAATTTTAAATATGTACATAACTAGTAAAACCTCAAAGGCGAACCTGCCAATTGTTATGGCGATATATTAAACGGTACAGAGGTAAGAAAAGCATAAATACTAAGTTTACTCCAGAGTACAGAGCACTTTCTGTCGACTGGGGATATTGTTTCTGTTATAAGTCCATTGCCGGATATAAGGATACGTGGTGACTCCTTCGGTGTGCTGGTCTTTACGTCTATATTGGTTATCCTGGTTCTGTTACGGACATTGCCTTTTACTCAGAGGCAATATCGTAACCCATGAGGTAAATCTGATGTGCGATTATTGCTAATTGAAAACGAATTCACGCAGAGAAATACCGACATAGCCCTTTCCGTCATTCGTGTATGTTGTGTTAAATTGTGCAAAATAAATCAGGACGGTGACGGGCAGCAACGTCTATATTCGCATGCCAAGCGTGACGTCAATATAATTATAGCGACTTTGTCCGCGACCGTCTGTATCCTTTTTATCTTTATAGACGTCGTTAAGTAAGTAAGTAACTAATATCATATCCTTTGCGTTTTATAATATATACCTGGGTTCTGGTAGTTTGAATTTTAAATGTACTGTGAGAAATCTTGATTGAAGAAGTACATATTTCATACATAATTTGAATGCCAGTACAACATAATATTAAATTTGCTAACTTAAAATCGTAGAATCCCTCGCGGCGAGGGATCTGCGCTACGAATTAATTTGCTACAATATTATTGCTGTCGCTTGGTATTCATAACTGAAGAAGTGAATTACAGCCCTACGAGAAATACTTTCTGTCAGTGTTTCTTTAATTTAAAACAATCAGTACACTTCAGTATATTTACTAAAAAAATTTTAACTTAAATTGGATTTTACATAATTGTGTTCATATCAAAGTCGAATGCAATGTTGGTATGTTAATTTGAATTTTCTCTGTCAATTTATGTAAGAATAAGTGCAATCGGTGAGCTTTCCACTCTTCTTCTTATTCTTAGTTGTATGGCTCCATCGTGAGATCGATGATTCTCTGCCAAAGTCCAGGTTGAAGAGTAAAAGGAAAAGTTGCAGCTATTTGTTAGGTAAGAAAGAGTGTTTTGTTTAATGGTGAGATCAACACGCAAATATATATAAAAGGTATAAGTTGGTAGTTTGGATAAAACCGTCACATGTAGATAATTATAACTTTAAGTTGTTTACTCTAAGAAATTTGGCAAAGAATGGCAAAAATTGGTTAACAGGAAAAGTATATTCCTAGGGTGTTGGATATTTTGTGGAAGAATTTCGTATAGAGGTACAGGCAGACGGCTACACTCAAAGAACAGGTGTTTCAATGAACCCTCATCTAGAACGCATTCACATAAAGAGTTGCCTTTAATTCTTAATTTTTCCAAAAACACGAGGGTGCAGACATAACCAATGCGTAGCCTTATGATTATTGAAGTGGTGAGTTTGCTCAAGTTTCTGTGGCATGAAAACCATTGCTTGACAAAGAGATTGGATTGGATGCTACCGTAAACTTTACCTTTAGAAAGTTTGGAAGATTGCCACAGATCATTCCATGTGTTTAGCAAATGTGATTTTGCAGCAAGTCATAAAACTTGGAAAAAATAAGTCTATGTGTCGCGCAAACATGATTTACTGAATCTTTGGCAAGTTCATCTGAGAACTCATTATCTATTATTATATTTATACCAGTGTGACCAGGTATCCAGGCAAGGACTACTTCAATGTCTGAAATGAAACATTTATGAAGATATCTAAAATGACCCCAAGGAACTTAACTTTGTCCTGCATTGATATGACTTCATTGTTTATAGAGAGAGTGGAATGGAATCCGTCTGGAATACGTCTCTTTCGAAAAGCCATGATCACTGAGCCAACCCTGAAGATAATGTAAGGCTATGTTTAGTCAAAAGGTTGCATCGTCGAGAGAAGGTGAGCGAGCATAGAGGGCAGTATCATCGGCATTTTGCAGGATTTTACAAAAGCTGTTCACTGAGGTGTCTAGGTCAGATGTATAGACATTATACAGAATAGGACTGAGGACTGAACGATGAAAGCTTTCCACTCGTATTTTCTCATGTTGTAACATTAATGCAATGAAATCGAAGGATTGGCCAGAGAAACAGTCAAAACTAACGCAACGACCCGATTTCCCTATCCAGTAAGAAGGATATTGCCTTATCGCCACGCTTGTCACACAGGATTTCGTTTGAATTGCGGTCTGAAATTTTTAGATGCAATCTGGCTATCGGAAGGCATTGCTGTTTTGAAATCCTCTTAGGCGCCTCTTACGAGACGCACAAGAAAAAGGGGTTATGATTTTAAAGCAATTATTAAAATGCAATATGGAATCAAAATTGATAAATAAATAATAAATGTCTTCAAGCAATTCCCAATACTGGGGTAGACAGAGGTCTAGTCTAGACAATTAAGTCCCTTCGACCCACCTTCCACCGAACATATTTTCGGTGCAAACAAAATTGATGATTTCAAAATATAAGAGATGGTATTGATAAGATACATATAGGGCCAAATTCACATACATTGCTCTGAGCCGAAAGTAGGTTGCTTAAGGGCTTGTGTTGTGGAATTAGAAACAACGAAGGCACTACAAACACCCAGACCCGAGAACATGCGGAAAAACTATTTTCTATATTGACCCGGGACCTTAGAGCTAGCGACGCCATGAAAACCGGTGTGTACGCCACTCTTCCATGGACGGAGGTTGTCCGTACGTTGTATCAAAATTTTTTATGAAACGTGCCTTTTAAAATGTGATCTTTAACCGACTCTTCTAAAGCTCAGAGTAAACACAGACACACTGAGACACTCAACCTTTATTAACATTACAAATATCTCTAAGCTCGTGTCGGAGCCTCTTTTTACTCGCCCGTGTAACGACGTCATCACTTAACTCGTGTTCCTCACACACGTACCTTCCTCGCGCATTAGTGCTGATGGGACAAACACACTTATGTTTCTTTGTAATTATTTATTTAACCCCTTTTTCTTTATATGAAATAAAATAAAAATCTTTATTTCAGTAACGTAAACCTAGTTAACAAAATATCATCTGGAGAACTCCTTTTAAGTAATAATTGTTTACGTGTAATAGGAGGCCCCGCTCTTCCATTAGGATAGTAAACATCTAGGCGGTAATTAAAACTATAAGAGCAAGAGAAAAGTATACAAATAATAGTCGTCGTAACCGGTACTTATACAAGAAACAGACGGTATACAAGTAATAGTTCTCTTGCTTAACACTAGTAAATTTTTAAAATAATTAAGAAATAAAAATCGCAACGATAACAAAAAAAATTAAAAGTAAAACAAAGAATAATAATTAAAAATACGTGTGTATGTGTATTTGTATGCCTGCGTGCATGTTCGCGTGTGTGTAT
The DNA here is from genome assembly GCA_029286605.1 of Sericinus montela. NCBI lineage: Eukaryota > Metazoa > Arthropoda > Insecta > Lepidoptera > Papilionidae > Sericinus > Sericinus montela. The sequence continues at coordinate 929,513 of JAGSMR010000103.1, forward strand.
GTGTGTAGGTGGGTGGGTGAGTGTGTTGTCTGCGAGTGTGAGCGAGTATTCTGTACATAAATATATACCTATCAAACCGTTTACAACTATTGTAGCATTTCTAAAATCTTTTCAGTTTCTTTATAGTCAAGTGATTGCAGCCATTCAGCAACTCTCTTTTTGCACTCTCGATAGTCGATGAAATGTCTTTGGAATTAACGTTTAAATTAGAGAACGTATGCCATGCTGGGCTTTTTGTTATACAATAAATGAGACTTTAATTATTTTTAAATAACCAACTTACACGCTCACGTAGGCACTGAGGCTCGAAAATCACCACATAATTTAGTATTTATTCCCTGCTACCCACGTAAAGCCAGGGCGAATCGCTAGTCACCTATGTACAGACATAGGCGAGATAAGATGTAGATATCGCAGTTTTTAAATAATGACTGTTGTCTATACTTACCTAATTGAATTGATTAAACTTTGATTGACTTGGTGACAAACATTAATAAAAAACGAACTAAATAAAACGGCTCAATAATACTCGTATAATGTCAATATGGGACATAAACTAATTTAAATATACATACATACAAATCGGCCTGTTAAAGTCCACTGAAGGATATAGGCCTCTCCCATAGGGAGGATTTGATTGGAGATCGCAGTATCAGACTACTCGCACCTCAGACGCTGCCGCCCACCTTCGGCCTGATTATTTTGGTCTGATATTTTTGGAGATGGTTATCCCGCCATCTATCGGTTACCATAACGATGTTAAAGACAGTTTCTCTTAGTCGCCTCTTAGGACACCCACTCCCTTTGAGTGGCAATATTCTTACACCGTTACCATATGATCTATAGTCTGTACGAAGGTATACAATAATGCATAAATAAAAAACATTAAATCTTTATCATGTAACATACAAAAGCTATCTCCTACGCATGGTCTCGCGGCATGAGGTGACAGCACGCGGCAGAGCACGTGCAGCAGAGCGCCGTCGATCTCCAGCAGAGCTGCACGTTGACTTGTTGTTGTATCCTAAAGTGACAAATACATCCATTGTGTCCTGTACAAGCCACTGCAGGATATAGGTTTCAAACAAGGAGGTTTTTTCCATTATCACCATGTTTGACGGCTTGGCGATCGCATTACCACAGACACCGCGCATCTTACACGTTGCTACCTTTACTGGTCTATTTCATTTTGATCCGTTTTATTCCAAATAATTTAAATTTGATGAAATTGTCAGATAATGTAATCTGAAGCCCTAGAAGCAACATAGAAGGAACATAGAAGCAACAATAGCAGTAAGTCATTGGAATGGATATTGAGAAGATAATTTAATCACTATTTAAATACAAAGAACCACCATTTAAATCTTTACAATTCATTTTTTTGTTTCTCTATCATTTAAACACGATAAACATATATATCACGTACAATCAGTACATGAGTTTATAGCGTTAAAACCATAACACGTCTGACTAAGAACAACAAAGAGCAGTAACTTGGCATTTGATTAACATGTGACGAAGCAATACAAATAATTGTTTACTTTATTACTTAAACGGTGCGGTAAGAAACGTGGTTATCACAGTAGGTACAGTGGTCACAAATATTAACTAGAATCCATGGTATTAAATTAAAGAAAACTAATGTTTTTTAAAATTTCAACTGACATGGGCGGGATTAGATCCCGCGACCTTTACCGAATCGTGGCAATGCTTTTACCTCCGCGCCACCGTGTCTTACACGCATCAGTTGACATTTCATATCTCCATTCTCTTTCTTCATTTACTGTCATTTGCAAAATTTGTCATTGGACATTTTTAAAATATATTTCTTCTTTCTTATTTAATAACATAAAGTTCAGTATAACTTATATGCTTTAAAATAAATAAACATTTCTTACTAAAGGGTAAGACGCAAAGGCTGATAGATAAGTTGATGAAGGTGTTTCATACTCGATACATGATTATATCTGTCTGTATGACTTTCAAGTTTGTAGACAAGAAAGCAGTATTGATAGTTTTTGAAACTAATTTTAAATATTTTGTACAATGACATTTTTGGTAGAAGTTTAAGTCGCGTAGCACATTTATATAGCATTTAACTCGAGCAATAAGACTGTAATGGCGGACATAAAGTCACGTTCGCGTTCATAAATCATGCTGACATTTGTCATACCGGCAGCGTTGGAGAGAAGCCGGTAAAGTGTAGATAGGAATTAATATTCGGTTTCAAAGAAATAAACTTGTGTTAAAACAATGTATATAAGTCACGATAGCCGAGTGGTTGGGTGGTCGGAATTTCGACTCGAGAGACCCGAGTTCCGATCCCCAGGGGGCAGGCTCGTACCAATAGGTTTTTCAAAAAACTCCTGTACGAATTATATTGTTGGCTTGGACATATAGACGGCGACGGGCTCACCCCCTGTCACGTTGTCCCGAAAATATCTTCGGTGGAAGGTGGGCCGAAGGGACTTAATTGTCTAGACTAGACCTCTGTCTACCCCTGTATTGGGAATTGCGTGAAGATATTTTCTTTTTTAAAACAATGTATACATATATACTCATAAATTTATAAATAGTCATATAAATATGAAAACATTATCATCACACAAATGTATGCCTATAACGGAATTCTAACCGATTAGCTACCACGGACACCGACTGCGGTCGTTGAAATTTGGAGAACTGCTTATTATGCGTTGCCTCCCTTAGAGTGCCCCCCCCCCCCCACCAGAATTGGGGGAGGCGTGTGTGTGGGCCACCGGTTACCTGCACTCACCAGACGAAACGCAGAACTACTTTTATTTATTAGATAAATAAATGATAATAAATAATAAATATCTTCACGCAATTTCAAATACAGGGGTAGAAAGAAGTCTAGTCTAAACAATTAAGTCCCTTCGACACACCTTCCACCCGTCTAGTCCTCCGCCGTTTTTATGTCCAAGCCAATGACATAATTCGTACATAAGTTTTTAGAAAAACCCATTGGTTCCACTCGAGTCTTTTTGACTCAAAGATCCGACCACCCAACCACACGGCTAATGTGACTTATTGATACATCGTTCAATTTTTCTTGAATGCAGAAGTTAACAGTCTTAACGTGACTCAAATGATACTTGTTAAATTAACAAAATGTCCATGAGTATAATTATTACCTATCTAAACTAAACTGTGGAAAAAGTTAGTATTATGTGACGCTATCTATAGCCTTAACCTGTTATAGCCTCTGACTAATTCGGAACCGTCCGATAACACTGAAGCGTTTCCATTGACCGTTAGTTACTTAAACAAACTAAACCAACGCTGTGCGAGAGCGAAAGATTAAATGAAAACAGAGCGTCATCGCTGGGGATTGAACTCTTGACTCGAATTCCGATCACCCAGCCACAAGATTACAGTTATGGCTATTGTACACTTAGCTTGCGGAGTGTGAGGCGTTTCAGCAGGAGTCAGTGACGCCTCCAGCGCGGACGCTAGTTATTCCTAAAGTATATAGTACAGTAGATGATATATAACTGTCTATGGTAGAGATAGTTTACATATACATCCATATCTAAACCACAGTTGACTACAGAATAATTGCAAAATTAAAAAAAAAGTTACTGTTCTATAAAAACCATCTGATAAATAATTTTATTATCAAACCATTTCATATTGAAGTTACGAGATAAAGCATTTTACTACTAATTTCTTTGAGGGAGAATTATAAGTTTGTTATTAATGGTTTCACTAATGGACGCGGGAGATAAGCCGGTGCATATTAAACTAACGTGGGATAAGTTTAAATTAATCAGCTGTTTAAAACTTTACTTTGAGCTAGTAGTGTATTATGTTCATCGCACAAGTATTATAATAACTAACTTACGCGGCTAATAATTGTACATCGAGTATTCGTCGAGAGTCGTTCGTATCGTCGCTCGCAACTCTACCTTGTGCAAATCTGTCAATGCAAATCGCGGAGCGTTTTAAATCGCGCGCATATAGCTTTACGGAGAAAAATATTAGATTCTCGCAACCCCTTCGTATTTTTTTTAAAATCTCATGTTTATCATAATCCTACTAATTAAATGGGATTATAAATATGACTAGGGCAGTGCTCTAGGGCAGTGAAACCTACATATATAGAAACTAACAAATAACATAGAATCTAATTTAAAAGCTTTTGTCATAAATGGGGTTTGTCAGGTGATCGCAATTCGAATAAATATATCATACCAGTGAGTTTTTCCCAAACGTACTACGTTGTGTATCGTTGGGTTAAACTTATTTCGGCTAATATGACAGGTGGTGAGCTGCGGCCCGAATAAGCTATGAAATGTGTTTCAAAAAACTAAATTATCTAGACCTCTGATTAGGTACACAGGTACAATAGGGAAATGCGTGAACCACAAGTTTAAATGTTACACTACTACTCTTATATACAAACACCCAATACGAAACACTCGAAAACATTTTTAGAACTGTTTAATATTTATTTAATAACAATTTCATCTGAAACACGAGTTTTTATATACTATATTTTCGACAAAATATATTATTATATACATTATTACGGCTTTGATGATTGACAGAAACTGTATCCGGTAGTAGTTGACATCTTCTTCAAATAAGTTGAAACTTCTTCGTAGCAATAATAAATAATAAGAAATATCTTCACGAAATTCCCAATACAGGGGTAGACGGAGGTCTAGTCTAGACAATCCCATTAGCACGAGCCTGTCACCTGGGTATCGAATTCGGGTCTCTTGATTCGAAATTCCGACCACCCAACCACTCGGCTATCGTGACTTCCTTTAAACATTTACCATAACACCTTTAAGAATATGCTTCAAGATTACGCATGCACTTTAAAATAGCAAACGTCCTCAATATTCTGTCTCTGGCACACAATTCAAACGGGAGAGCATTGCGGGCACAGCGGCAGCGAGTTCCCATGTGTTATAATCTCTTGCACTGAACATAACGTCTTTATGGCGGACGTCGCTTTCCTTCATATTTATTTGAACTTTGTTTATCTAACCTCCTTGACGTAATTGATTCATAGCCTACTTCAAAAGAATGAGTTTATATCCGGTCGTGTGTTTTTTCGTTTTGTTTTATTGACATGTTGAGTTTCAATAAAATATTCATACAATCAAAATATAAATGTAAGTATAGAAAAATGTACCAATCTATATTAATATTCAAATAGCTAAACATGGTATCGACTACAGGTTCACCGCTTGTCACGTTTCACCAAAATAAGCTAAGGTGTTATGAGGGTCGAATCGTTCAAATTGTATAGACCTCTGACTACCTGAAAGCCGCATAATAGCCTAGTGGTTAGGCCGCTCGATTTATGATGTGAGTAGCCCAGATTCGATCCCCGAACTGGCACCACTAAAATTGTTGGTAGGTACTTTAATTGCTGAGATTTCCACGAGCTTGTCGGTGAAGGAAAGCACCATGAGCACAAGAACTAACTTTGTTTTCCAAATAAACATTTACAATTGATCGATAACGAAATATTATTATGTAATCTATGCACAAATACATTTGCGCTTTAGTCTTTCATACTTCTGCCCCGCCCGCTCTCTCTCTCTCTCTCTCTCTCTCTCTCTCTCTCTCTCTCCGTCAGTTCTGTTCGCACGGCGCATGTAAAACGTTCCACCTAAAATTCGCAAATAAACTATTTACATACCCGCAGTGCAAGGGTGTTAAAAATATCCTGAAGACTAACTGTGAGAATGGAAACTATTGCCCTGATCATTGGACCACAGTGAGCACTCGGACTCGAACAAAATGGATTTTGTTGATTTTTCGTCCTAATTCATATAATATTTCTCGCAAATATTATACGAGCTTGAAACAAAAACCTTGAAGTTTTTATGCATTTCAGTTAAAGCCAGCAACTGCGATCCTTTTTATAACACAAGACGCAGCTAAAGCACCTTGCAACCAAAAAATGAAACTTCTTTGTGCACACAAACAGTGTAAAGAGCAAAATCTCTGTTTGTACTTCCATACAATGCGCGGACTTCCTTTGTGTCCGTAAGAAGTGTATTGTGACGTAGCCAATTCATTGTATATTTACGGCTTTCTAGATTTTATGAAGTTCCCGCGACTGTATGTAGCGGTGAAACAGTTTTTCGTAAAAGGAAAATTAACATACGTCGGATATTTTAAATGTTAAGATTATTTCTTCATCAAAATTGGTTCATGGAGGGTAGTTCCGACATTAGCTGCAGCAAACGTATTTTTGTTTACAATTTATGTTTAATATAAAAAAAGTGTTCTTCGCGTATTTTAAAGTATTTGTTTACTGTCAATATAGTTCGGACTAGTGCATACAGTGTTATTAACAATCAATACTTAGTGTAAACTGTTTTAAACAAGAAATTGTGTTCACACAAATTAGCTACGTTGCATTACGCAATAGTAGTTGTCGGACTTAAATTAACTGTTATCGTTAAATTTATAGACTGTGTTTACTGAAATTATTGTAAGTTTATATGCAGTGCGAACTATCGATAACGGGTTAGTCATGGCAATCAAGTGCAACAGTTGTGCAAAGTTTTTATCACCAGTAGACAGTGCAAAGTGTAGTAAATGTATGTCACAGTATCATCGACAATGTGCCCTTTTAAGTCCAAAAGCACGAATCCCTGCCAAGTGGCTTCGTAACAGCTGTAAGCCAAAGCCATTATCCATTGTAAAAAATGCCACCCCAGAAACCGGCAGCTCATCTAACTCAGATTTCCATGATGCGATAATTGATAGCACCCTTGCTACTAATACTGCTCAGACCTTGGTTCACGAAATTAAACTTTTACGTATACAATTGGAAAATGTGTGTACAGAGATGTCTGGCTTCAAGCAAGAAGTAACAAAGATGAATTCTACTTTTGAAGAATTTAGTAAGAGGTTGAGCAGCATGGAAGGAAGGGTAGAAACGTTGGAACAAAACACCTCTAAAGTACAATCCGCATATCCAATCAGTAGTATGGATACCGCAATTGTACAACTACAAACCAAAATAAATGATAGTGAGCAAAAGTCCTACTGCAATGATATAGTCATACCGGGAATTCCAGAGGAGAGAGACGAAAATCCAATTAATTTAGTCACATCCATCGCGAAAAAGCTAGATGTTCACCTAGAGGAACGCGATATTATATGCGCCGATCGACTGAGAAGGCGACGAACAATGGGTGTAAGCGTAGGGCATGCTAACAGTGAGCTGCGGACGGGTCTTATCGTCGTAAGACTTTCCCGTCACGTTCCTCGGGATCACCTGCTGCGAGCAGCGCGTAAACGTCGAGACGTCGATACGTCTGGAATTGGTTTGATTTCGTCTCCTCGGCGGTTTTTTATAAATGAACGCCTCAAGCATGCAAACCATAAGCTTTATCATAAAGCGCGAGATCAAGGAAAACAAAAAGGTTGGCAATTCGTATGGACTCATAACGGACGTATATTCGCCAGGAGAGAAACCGGCTGTGCAGCTTGTCTTATTAGAAATGAGGGTGACGTAATAAAAATTTTTGGCGACAATTAATTTGCTCATACTGTTTACTAATTTATCATCTATTCTTTTGTGTTCTTTTAATTTTTTATTATTATTTGTTACAAAATATTTTTTATTATAGACAAAATATTTTTTATATAATTTTTTTTATAGACGCTGTAATAGTTTCGAAGGAAGTAATGGCCAATAGAGGATCTGATATTTTATTTCATGTGATTAAACTGCGTAGTATAGTAATAATGATTAAAGCAAGTAGAAAAAACCTATGTTTGAAATTTATTCCAAGAATGCTTTTTAAAGAAGTGTGAATATTTATTGGTTGTGTTATATTTTTTTAATATATAATCGTGTACTTCATGCTGAAATTAGTGTCCGAAGTACACTCCAAGGACTCACTGAAAATCAGTGCTGTATTTGCAGCTAATGCTGAGTGAGGGCCTTTTTGTGTATATGCTGCAGTATAAAATGTACGGCTTGTTAAAATTAAAATTTTTATTTATGAAATAACCTGTGTAATGTAGTGTTTAAGTAAGTTGAACTGTTTTTTTTTTTTTTGTAAAATGCTGTTGTTTATGCGCAAATAAAGTTATTCTATTCTATTCTATTCTATTCTATTCTAAAATTACAACATGCTTTAATAGTTAAACAAATAAATTAAAATTAAAGTCTAAGTTCTTCGTTTCTTCTTCGTTTCTTTCTTAAAAGCATACGTAAGCTTATAATTACACAAATATCGTGTGAAATTGCTGTACATTTTGTCTGCACCTTGCGGCCAGCGCCTGAATTGTTGATGTCATGTATTTGTATTTAGGCTAGAGATATTTTTTCTCTTTATATTCATAACAAAAAGTATGCTTAGAGCAAATATTAATATATATTTATATTAAAATTCCACGACTTTTAAATGCAATATATTTTGTTCGCTCAATGCATACCTGTAGTGTCATTCATCCCAAAGGGTTCCTAACTTTTTTTTTTACGCCAGCGTTCCGGTCCCGACACAAATACTGTCATGTACACAAAGTGACGCTTTTAAATTTTTTTAATAATCTGTGTGTTTTCCTAATATACTGTAGCGAGGATTTTAATGAGATATAAATCTTTCCCCGTTGTGCGTTTGTTTCTGGAACGGGAATCATTTTAATAGGGTTTTTTACACCCGACAAGAATTTATTACTTTGATAATTTATGAAAAAATTTTTGTGTCTTTCTTGTTTTGACAGACGAGCTCTTTGAGAATTAAAGATGAGATCGGATCGGCAGAAACGGGATTGTTAAATTTATGTTAAATTTTAATGATTTTTTCAATGATATTTTGACAATTGTACTCTGGGAGCTTATTACGAGATGAAATAATAGGGTCATGTCACCACGAACCGATTAAGTCAAATCATTGCCACGCACCTGCACATTGAAGAAAGTGCTGCCGTCATCGGTTTTTCCGGACCGATACGTCTTAGGAACCTTCAAAAAAAAGAGCCTATAACTTTCTCAAATACCGGCAACGCATCTGCTATTCCTCTAGTATTGCGGATGTTCTTAGGCGGCGGTGATCACTCACCATCACGTGAGCCATCTGTGTGGTTGCCCTTTATTCTATATATAAAAAAAATAATAAAACATAAACATCTTTACGCAATTCACAGACAGAAGTCTAGTCTAGAAAATTAAGTCCCTTCGACCCATCTTCCACTGAAGATATTTTCGGGACAACGTGACAGGTGGTGAGCCCGTCGCTGTCTTTATGTCCAAGCCAATCCATGTCCAAGTCAATCTGAATCGTACATAGGTTTTGAAAAAACCCATTGGTACGAAGCGTGCCACCTGGGGACCGAACTCGGGTCTCTTGACTCGAAATCCGACCACCCAACCACTGGGCTATCGTGGCTCGAAAAAAGCTTAACTTTTTTTCATGTAATTGAAAACTTACTTTGACGACTTCCGCGGACCTCGTCCACTCTGTAGCGTACACACCGGTTTTCATAGTGTCGCTAGCTTTCCCGGGTTCCCGGGTTCGATTCCCGGTCGGATCAATGTAGAAAACACTTTTTCTACATTTTCTCGTGTCTGGATGTTTGTGGTACCTTTGTCGTTTCTGATACCATAACACAAGTGCTTTAGCTTTTTAATTTGGGATCAGAGCAATGTATGCTATGTATTTATTAGTTATTATAAATTACAATAATAATCAAGGAGAAAAATGCCCATTTTTTTACTTTATTATAAACAATGAAAATTAAATAAAAATAAGGTGACTACAAAATCACGCCACAATTGGTCGCCATGTTTGTGACGTCACAATGTTAAAATAATTCCTCGTTAGCATGATACCAACGGTTCGTACATGTAAATGTCTAAAAGTATCTGTAATTCAGTCTAGCCATTCAACGTGGAAATGCAGCCAGCGTTCTTGGTACCATGCCACGAGGAGTAGGGCTCTACGATTATAATAGTTTTTAGTTAATAAGTATTGGTATCATGACCAACGGTTCGTACATGTAAATGTCTAAAAGTATCTGTAATTCAGCACAAAAAATTATTTATAGTAGCTACTTTGATTAGTTATATTATAAACAATAAAAAAAATATCTTCACGCAATTCCCAATACAGGGGTAGACAGAAGTCAAGTCTAGACAATTAAGTCCCTTTGACCCACTTTCCACCGAAGATATTTTCGGGACAACGTGACAGGTGGTGAGCCCGTCGCCATCTTTGTGTCCAAGCCAACGATGTAATTCGTACATAGGTTTTGAAAACCCATTGGTACGAAGCGTGCCACCTGGGGACCGAACTCGGGTCTCTTGACTCGAAATCCGACCACCCAACCACTGGGCTATCGTGGCTCGAAAAAAGCTTAACTTTTTTTCATGTAATTGAAAACTTACTTTGACGACTTCCGCGGACCTCGTCCACTCTGTAGCGTACACACCGGTTTTCATAGTGTCGCTAGCTTTCCCGGGTTCCCGGGTTCGATTCCCGGTCGGATCAATGTAGAAAACACTTTTTCTACATTTTCTCGTGTCTGGATGTTTGTGGTACCTTTGTCGTTTCTGATACCATAACACAAGTGCTTTAGCTTTTTAATTTGGGATCAGAGCAATGTATGCTATGTATTTATTAGTTATTATAAATTACAATAATAATCAAGGAGAAAAATGCCCATTTTTTTACTTTATTATAAACAATGAAAATTAAATAAAAATAAGGTGCCTACAAAATCACGCCACAATTGGTCGCCATGTTTGTGACGTCACAATGTTAAAATAATTCCTCGTTAGCATGATACCAACGGTTCGTACATGTAAATGTCTAAAAGTATCTGTAATTCAGCACAAAAAATTATTTATAGTAGCTACTTTGATTAGTTATATTATAAACAATAAAAAAAATATCTTCACGCAATTCCCAATACAGGGGTAGACAGAAGTCAAGTCTAGACAATTAAGTCCCTTTGACCCACTTTCCACCGAAGATATTTTCGGGACAACGTGACAGGTGGTGAGCCCGTCGCCATCTTTGTGTCCAAGCCAACGATGTAATTCGTACATAGGTTTTTTGAAAAACCCATTGGTACGAGCCTGCCACCTGGGGATCGAACTCGGGTCTCTTGACTCGAAATTCCGACCACCAAACCACTCAGCTATCGTGACTAACAATGAAATTTAAATAAAAATAAGGTGACTACAAAATCACGCCACAATTGTTCGCCACGTTTGTGACGTCACAATGTTAAAATAATTCCTCGTTAGCACGATATCAACGGTTCTTACATGTAAATGTCTAAAAGTATCTGTAATTCAGTCTAGCCATTCAACGTGGAAATGCAGCCAGCGTTCTTGGTACCATGCCACGAGGAGTAGGGCTCTACGATTATAATAGTTTTTAGTTAATAAGTATTATAAATATTAACATAATTTTTTCTGTCAATAAATATTTTTGAACATAAATATTATTTATGTTAGCTACTTTGATTAGTTATCTGTGAAAAGGATTTATAAATGCCAATTTCAATAATATCCGTGATGTGAATTCTGATATAATATGATGATTCTACACATTTCTCAAAGGCCGGCAACGCATTTGCTATGCCTCTGGTATTGCGGATATTTATGGGCGGCGGTAATCACTTACCATAACGTGAGCCACCCGGTCGTTTGCCTCCATTTTCTATATAAAAATATGTGGGTATGTTTATTTTATTTATTTATTTATAATCGTCACGATAGCCGAGTTGCCGGGTGATCGGGATTTGAGGTGGCAGGCTAGTATCAATGGGTTATTTCAAAACTTATTTACGAATTATATCGCTGGATTGGACATTTCGACAGGGACAGGCTCACTACCTGTTACGTTGTACCAAAAATATCTTCGGTGGAAGGTGGGTCGAAAGGACTTCATTGTATAGACCTCTGTCTACCCCTGTATTGGGAATAGCGTGAAGATATTTTTATAAAACTAAAAAAATATTTTGAAAACAAGGGCAGTAAATAATTTAATTTTAAAACGAGATTCCAACACGATTTCATTCTTTCTTTTTAGGAATCTAGTTCAACGAAAGGGTTTTTCAACCTTTGAGTGTTTTCATTTAATTATGTGAAGAAACGTATGATCATAGGACGTGGCATTATGTAAGCACTTGCAAATAAATTGCCTCGCAGATAATCCCACATTGTGGTAATCCTAATTTAGAGGAGAGAATAAAATACTTTTTGTATGTTATTCATACTAATTAACAATTTTAAGTATTCTATATATTATCAGTGTTTAACTGACACTGTTTGCTTAACTGTTCACCCAGACTACCCCATAAGTAAGTGCGTGAAGATGTGCGTGAAAATTTTATTTAAATTTTTGTAAAGCCTATCTTTTTTTTATAAAAGTTTGTCTCAGTTGAATGTGGATCAGGACATTTCGGGAGATCTATTCTTGAGCAGCAGGCGGTGAGCTTGTCACCGCCTCAGTGCTAAGTCAACAACAGGAAGCTTACGTAAGCTTTAAAAATCTCGTCGGTACGATCACTTCACAACTAAAATCGAACTGAGTCTTTTAAATATAAATTTTGTCGATCTGGTTACGCAGTTGGTGCTCTGCCTTCTAAGCACACGGGTTCAAATCTTTATCGAATGATGGGCATATATTTCATGGTCATGATTATGATTACACGCGAGTTATGTATGTTTTAATGTTTTTATGACAATAAGTAAATTTATTTTTGTAATATGTTTTTATAAGTGTATAACGCAAATTTTTATTGATGTTGAACTTTTTTGTTATTAAATTAATGATTCTTTTTGATACATTCGTTCGAATCCCGCCCGTGTCACTTGAAATTAAAAAAAAATGCTCTTAAATTTAGTATACCGTATTATATCTAAACTATTATTTTGACACTGAATCATTTTAAATTTCGTTTCTGGAAATATTTCTTCCTACATATTATACCTTTGCCGGTTTTTCTCCAACGCTACTGGTATGACAAATGTCACCATAATTCATGAACGTGAACATGACTTTATCTCCGCCATTACAATTTTATCGTCGGCGTTAAATGTTATATCAACCTTTTTGTCAGAAATCTCGCTGCACAACATGTTTAAACTTAGTTTTAAAATTATTTCAATACTATTTCTTCATCCACAAATTTAAAAGCACCCCGAAAAAACTCAACCCGCTACATAGCATATGATTCAAAGGCATATGAATAAATTCCTTTATTAAAAAGTATTATTCTCAACGGAATACTAACATTTATGGCAACAGTGTGACTACTTAAAAACCTCATTAAGCCTTAGTCATAGACTTAGCTCAAAAATTCTCAGAATAGATGCATACGTGAAAATACGCCTTTCCTTGTGGGGTACCCAAACCATACTGTTTTTCTCGACGGGTATGCTTTTTGTAGTTTGATCGTCCTATTGAAACTGCATAATACATAACGTACATACATAACGGCTTGTAAGGGTCCACTATTGGCCCTTAGAAGGATTTTCCTGAATCACCACGTTTGCCAAGCGGATTGACAATCGCAGTACACTACTATATGACGCAGCTTGGAAACTGCTGCACCTTATCGGTCTGCTTATTTTTGAGCGTACTTTTTTGAAATGATCATCCTGTATGTTACCATTAATGTATTTAAAGCTGCTTCCCGTAGTCGCCTCTTACGACACCACAGTGAGAACGACTATTCCAACTTTTTCAAATTTTGTAAAATATCATCGTTTTATAATAAAGTTAAATATTTATAATATTACAATTTGCATCCCGAGCCCTAAACAACACATACGCAACACGAGAAAATTCTTTTTTTTAGAGAAGCAGTAATTACTATGGGAAATATACATACTAATATCTAATACCGTTCCTTAAATTATCTATCTTTGGAATTAAGAAATAAATTAACAGTCCAATAATCAAATACACACTAAAATTATTACACGGAATAACAAAAAATATATAAAACAACAAAATTTTTTTCAATTTTTAAAATACAGTTTTAGTTATATAAAAAAATTATCTAAAAAAAGGATTTAAAAGTAAAGAAAGCGTTTAAAAGTGAAACATATACATACGACACGCAGGTAATATAGACTAATAATATTAGACTAAGAGTGGGTACTTATTATTGTATAAAAAAGTATTGAGTAAATGTTAAAATGTGATAAGATACCCTCTAAATTTGCCTTGTAAAGCCTATGGGGATTGTGAATGTAACATTTAAAGATTTATATACAACATATTAAATAAGAGCTTAGTGTACAGTTCCAAGACTAATTTCTGTTAAATGGCCTTAGGAAATTAAATTGTAAATTAAAATGGAATTCGGGAAATAAAGAGAAAAAAGGATGTGACGTATTTTTATGACATCACCATACGATCGAACCTACCACATAATACTGAACATTGCATTAGATATATTTAAAAGTTATTTTGATTACATTATGAAATCAAATCATTTATTTATCGACAAAAGAATGTACATTCGTTTATCGATAGTCATTTTTAATCTACCACCGTTTCGTAATGAGGTTCCTCTAGCGGAGAAGAAACAGGCGAAAGAAACTCCGTAGGTATCCTCTTTTTTGACTAATTATTTTTTTACAATGTGATGTATATGCTGTGTGTATATGTGTATATGATATTTTCTAGAAATAGCTTGGGAGCGATCACCTCATTCCCAGGGGTTACTGTCATTAATATATTCATTTATATTATAATAACCCATCTTATAAAGTTTTTCTTTAATAAATTTTCTTAAACCTGTTAATAGAATAGGCTTTGCACATTTACCGGGATTTTGTTGTAGAAGCGTATAATACACCGCCTTATAAACGAGTTACTTACTGTATGGAGTCTAGTAACCGCTGTTACAAGCTTGTGTTTTTTCCTAGTATTTACATTATGCACATCAGAAGTCTTGCACATACATTAAATTTTCATAAATATATTGAGAGGTCTGTGTTAAAATATTAATTTCTTTAAATTTCTCTCTAAGAGATCCTCTATAATTTAGACTATATATAGCTCGAATGACCCTCTTTTGTTAAACAACTACTGTTCCTATGTCAGCTGCATGACCCCATAGCAGAATACCATACGACATTATGCTATGGAAATAACTAAAATAAACAAGTCTAGCCGTTTGTACTTCAGTTAAGAATCTTATTTTTCTTACAGTATATGCTGCAGAGCTTAACTTACTCTCAAGTTGGGATGTATGGGGCCCCATTGAAGCTTTGCACCAAGTGTTATTCCAAGAAAAACCGCGGTTTCCACATAGTTCAACCCTTCCTCATTTATTAGTACATTGGTATTACCCAAATGTTTATTATTAGGTGTTGAAAATTTTATATACTTTTTCTTATTGCTATTTAAATGTTAATTATTAGCATTGAACCAATGGACCAATGACCAATGGACCAATGGATCAACAAACCATGTCATTCGTATACAATTTTTATTGATTTTAAAGCATATAAGTTATGGTGAACTTTTGTTATTAATTTAAGAGAAACAAATGTTTAAAATTTCACGGGCGGAATTTGAACCTAGCCGTACCGGAGCAAAGGTCGCGGGTTAGTTTAATAATCAATCGTATACGAACGATCCGATAACCTTCTTAGCAGTGCCCTCTGCCTTCAAAGTTAAGGGTTACGGGTTTGATTCCCGCTGGAAGCAAACATTTGTGTTTGTGAATATGAATGTTTGCACTCGAGTTATGAGTATCAGACACCTCGAATTATTCTGTCTCCAACCCGCTTCTGTCTACTGAGTTTTAGTCAGATATTTATTTCAGCACATTTCTGTTGACATTTTTAAAAGGCAGGCAGGTTTCTGTTGACATTTTAAAAGGCTTATCCATTAGTCATCTCTTACGAGACCCACGGAAGGAATGGCTATGGTAAACCCTTATGCATAGTACAGTTATATTATAATTTAAAGTGCTTTGTTATCTGCGCCAGTTCCTGGTAATCGCTTATAACATAATTGTTAATGTGCAAAATTTGAAATATCCTTTCCTTTATTAAGAACATTCGACCGAAAATAACACGATGCCACTTTTTACCTCACTGCACCGTGTTAAAATTGAATTCACACTGAAGCGATTGCGTTAAGATCACATCAACGTAACATTTCGCTTATTGTAAGTACACAACTTATTGCACGGTAATGGTTAGTCCTATTGTAATCGCAGTAATTGTTGTAATTTACAAAATCTGCTGAACATTAGCCTGTAGAACCCGACAGCGCAATGGCACAGTGTAGTGCGTGGTCCGAGCAGTTGCGTCGAGCGTGTCGTCGAGCGCGGCGTAGCACCACGACAGTGCCGCTGCTACTGCCCCACATCAACGGACTATGTGGTTAGTATTTGGTATCCTGTGATGTATACTATGATAAGTAACTTTTGCAAATGCCTATTTCATGCAATTATCGTACATTAGATTACATAGTCCACCTTAAAGTTATGTTCATCGCTTATAGATACAGCATAAAGTCACGATAGCCGAGTGGTTGGGTGCTCGGAATTTCGAGTCAAGAGACGCGAGTTCGATCGCCAGGTGGCAGGCTCGTACCAATGGGTTTTGTCAAAAACTTATGTACGAATCATATCGTTGGCTTGGACATAAAAACGGCAACGGGCTCACCACCTGTCACGTTGTCCCGAAAATGTCTTCGGTGGAAGGTGGGTCGAAGGGACTTAATTGTCTATACTAGACCCCTCTCTACCCCTGTATAGGGAATTGCGTGAAGATATTTATATATTTTTTTATTTATTTAAAAAAAGCATGGGGTGCACGATGTCAATAGTTATAAATATTTTATTGACAGATATGAGTATTATGAGAGATTAATTTCTAGAAGATTGATTTATTATTTGATTATCATTTTGATAATACCTACTCGAGGTCCCGAGGTCGATTCCGGGTCAATGTAGAGAAACACTTTTCAACATTTTCTCGAGTTGTTTCGGCCTTAGTAGTTTCGGATTCCCATACTACAAGTGCTTTAGCATCTGTAGCTGTCATTATATTGGAATCGGAGCAATGTACGTGATGTTGTCCCCATACATACACATATATATATATATATATATATATATATATATATATATATATATATATATATATATATATATATATATATATATATATATATATATATATATATATATATATATACACGAGCTCACTGCTTTCATCCTGAAATAATGTCATCCTCGAAAAAATAATAAACTAAAAAAGGTTCATTACGTATTTTGAAAGTTAAGAGATTCCTAAAAGCATTGCAATGCTTTTAGGAATCTCTTAATAACGTTTATTTTTAAAAAAATATATTTTACAAATAAAATATTTTTTAAAATAAAATATTTTTTTTATTCACAGTATAATTAATTAATATTTATTGAAATTTTTAACGCTTTAAAAATATTTTTTAGTTTGGTATTCTATAAAAAGCGTGTTTTTAGTTTTTAAACTATTATTTATTTTTTCTTTTTAGTTTTTTTATCAAATTAGTTTATTGTCATCGGTCCTCGATAAATCTACAAAGTTTGAACGAAATCTGGCCGTTTAAAGTGGGTCAAAATCGCGCCCAAAGAAGTCGGTTACAAACATACATACAAGTGAAGCTAATATAAAGCGTGTAAATAATTAAAATCATTGTTTACAGGTAGTCAAAGGTTTGAATCGCCGGTTTTCATTAGTCGCCAACTCTGAAGAATCGAATACTTCCGTGTCCCGTAGACGACTTCGTAGACGTAGATAGATATTTAACAATATTTGCCGTGTAGTAACTTGCCAGTAGGTGTGAAATATTGGATCATTTAGAAAACTGAGAAATAGCTGTTTAGTTTTGTTGGACCTAGGGATAATAGCAGTTTGAGCTTAGGTTTTATATAATATTCTTAGACATATAAAAACATATCGTTATTGAGACTCTTTCGAAGTAAAAAAATAAAATAAATATGTAAATAAATATCTTCACGCAGTTCCCAATACAGGGGTAGACATAGGTCTAGTCTAGGCAATTAAGTCCCTTTGACTCACCTTCCACCGAAGATATTTTCGGGACAACGTGACAGGTGGTGAGCCCATAGTGAAGTGAACACTTGTTTTATTGAATACGCATAAGTTATATACTCCTATCCTATCATTTCTCCATTCTTCCAACTTAGTTAAAGTTTTTAACTAAATGTGAACTTAACTTTTAAGATAAATTCTGAAAGAGAACTTGTCCCCGCAAAGTAACTCCAACATTTTCTAATACGTTTCATTGCAATACGTCTTTTTCTCTCTCTTTACTAAACTTGTAAAGAGGACACCTAGACAGATTACACTACTTCTTCTCTGTCGAAGGATAGTCTTTGTAAAACGGTAATAGACTTTAAAGACGACGATTGATAAGTGAAATGTGTCTTCCCAATGTCGTTGAATAAGTTTTATTTAAATAATTTATTTAATAAATTTGTTGAAATTTCAAATGTTGTATATTTTACTAATATTCCTTTCAATTAAAAAATGCATTTTTACTTACTTATGAGGTTAAAATAAATATTAATAAAAAAATAAAATAAGGGTATTTTATTATATTTTTCAACTTTCTTAACGAATACTCCTCTGAATTATTAAAGAAAAGTTATAGTCACATAGGAATTTATATCCTGGTGTTCATATCCTGGTCAAGCCCAGTATTGGTATGTTTATATGGTTCTTTCACACGCAAGAGATGTTAAAGTTGCATAAGTGTTCCACTCGACTTTACTCTGCCATTTCTGACGTAACACCTATGCAGTGACAACGAAATAAGGGCTGTAGACACGGGCCGCGAAGCAAACAAAATCAAAACTTTCTTAATGACCATAGGCAATAATTTAATTAATGTATGGCTGTCGACGCAAATCCATTAAGTTTATTTTTATTTATTTTAATATATTTTAAAATATTTGCTAATATCGTCACCATATTCGGTTCTCCTCGCAAATTCATTTCTCTACCTCATCCTCTACCTCTATGTCCCACCTTCACCGCAAGAAGAATTAAATACAACGCGAAAAAGCAACAACGTATGAAGACGATAGACCCCAGCGACACACACTTTTTTTTTAAAAAAGAAAAGAATTTTCTCTTCTCTCGCCAAACTATAACTATATTCGCTATTCAAAGAACGCTAATTTCTGGGTGCCGTATAAAAGAGTATATAACAGTAAATTATAAGTAAATTATAACCAGCCAGCATCTACGAAGAAAGAGAAAGAACTGCAGGAAATTCTATGGCGTATGAGGAACGTGGTTTTATTGTAAAAGAGGAGCATCCTTATTCCATTTTTCCTATATTAACGCACATTCGAACCAGGAAGTTTAATTTGTGCGAAAAATAAATAAATAAATAAATATCTTCATTCCCAATACAGGGGTAGATAAAGGTCTACACAATTAAGTCGTTTCGACCTACCTTCCACCGAAGACATTTTTGGGACAACGCGATAGGTGGTGAGCCCGTCGCCGTCTTAATGTCCAACCCAAAGATATAATACATAAGTTTTTTGAAAATCCCATTGGTACGAGCCTGCCATCTGGGGATCGAACTCGGGTCTCTCGACTCAATTCCGACCACCCAACCTCTCGATTATCGTGAATTTTTGTATAAAACAAAAATCATTTTGTTGTAAAAAGAAAACGCTTAAAAATACATTTAAAATTAAAGAGACATCATCGGAAATTTTAACATAACTTTCCGTTGAATTATGAGCCATTAAGGTAACAACGTGCTCATAAATTCCACAAGGTGGAATTCATTTCCGATCTCGAGCGAACGTCCCTCTCTCCGTGTATAATGTCTAGTTGTCAATAAATGTCTACCACTGCGTTCGCCACGTAATCACTCGTAAATATTCCGTAACTTTTAGGAGGGCTGTTGTTGTACCTGTGGGCCCTGGCCTGAATTCTGTTTGATAGCTACTTAGAAAGTTATTTTTTAAAAATAGTTAGAAATTTGTCTGTGAGCGACAGTTCAAGTACTTCAAGTATTTTTTATTTATAAAAAAGGAGACAGGATAAGATACTCCTAGTATATAACTTATGCATATTCAATAAAACAAGAATTTACCTTGTCGCAGATGATTTTGTATTAACATAATACATTTGGTACATTATAAAGATAACAACAAGCGTGGTATGTACTTCAATAAAACCGCAATGGTTTTAATCTCAACACGACGTTAACATTTTATTTAACTAAATTTACATACAAATAGATCGGGTTGTCTGAATGTACGCTTAATATTATATATTCTATTACTATATTTTTGTCAACAAGAAATAATTTAAACTTATTTAATTAATAAGTTAATAAAGTATTGCCATGCAATAAGTTGTGTAGTTACAATAAGCGAAATGTTACGTTAATGTGATCTTAACACAATCGCTAAGTTTTGTGTAAATTCAATTTTAACACAATGCAGAAAGGCACAAGGTTGCTTCGTGTTGTTTTTGGAAGAATGTGCTTAATAAAGGAATATTTAAAATTTAAAACATTAAAAATAATGTTCAAAACGATGAACTAGAACTGGCGCAGATAACAAAACTCTTCAAATCATAATATAACTGTAGCAGGCGGAAGCGTTTACCACCCCGGTTCCTCTCTTTGGTCTCGTAAGAGGTGACTAAAGGATAAGCTTTTAAAATGTCAACAGCAACCTGCCAACACATGGCAGAATGACTACCTAGATAAACCTCTGACAAAAACTCAGTAGACAAAAGCGGGTTGCAGACAGAATGGTGTGAGATATCTGATTCTCATGACTCGAGAGCAAACATTCATATAAAACACAAATGTTTGCTTCTAGTGGGACTCAAACCCGTAACCCTTAATTTTGAGAGCAGGGGCACTACCAAGAAGGTTAGCGGATCGTGCCTATATGATTGATTATTAAATTAACCCGCGACCTTTGGCCCGGTACGGCAAGGTCGGGGGACCTTGCCGTACCTTCGAATCCCGTCCGTGTCAGCTGAAATTTTAAACATTTGTTTCTCTTAAATTAATAACAAAAAGTTCAGCATAACTTATATGCTTTAAAATCAATAAAATTTGTATAAAAATTATATGGTTTGTTGATAATGTATTCAAAATACCTTTTAAAAAGTTACGATAGCCGAGTGGTTAGGTGGTCGCAATTTCGAGACAATAGATCCGAGTTCGATCCCCAGTTGGTAGGCTCGTACCAATGGGTTTTTCAAAAACTTATGTACGAATATCGTTGGCTTGGACATAAAGACGGCGACGGGCTCACCACCTATCACGTTGTCCCGAAAATATCTTCGGTGGAGAGTGGGTCGAAGGGACTTAATTGTTTAGACTCGACCTCTGTCTACCCCTGTATTGGGAATTGCGTGAAGATATTTTATATTTAAATATTTTCAAAATACCTTTTAAATATTGCTATTAAAATGTTCAGCACCATGTGATAGGTTTGATCGTATGGTGATGCCATAAAAGTATGTTTTTACTCACTTTTTTCTCTATATTTCTTTTTTTATACATACATACATACATATCATCACGCCTCTTTCCCGTAGGGGTAGGCAGAGACCACTTCTTTCCACTTGCTACGATCCTTACATACTTGTTTCGCTTCGTCCACTTTCATTATTCCCTTCATACATTCTCTTCGATTCAGGGTACTCTTGACCTGGCCTTTTTTCAGGACGTCCCTGATTTGGTCTTGAAACGTCCGCCTAGGTCTTCCCCTTCCTACACTTCCATTCACACTCGCCTTATATGCTTTTTTCGTCAATCGTTCTTCATTCATTCTCTCGACATGGCCAAACCATCTCAGCATACCTTTCTCAATTTTAGTCACTACATCTTCTTCCAGACCACAACGTTTCCTTATTTCACCATTCCTTATCCTGTCGCTCAGTTTAACTCCTAACATACTTCTTAATGTTCTCATCTCAACTGCATTTACTCTGCTTTCATGTTTCTTCTGCCATACCCAACTTTCACTTCCGTTTTTCACTTTTTTTATTATCTTTATTTTACTTTTTTTATTATCTTTATTTTATGCACGGATCTAATGTTTTCTCTCCACATGATCACGTAAAAGCTTCTGGCTGCTAACCAGAAGATTTTCTGTACCTTTGTGGATCTTGAGAAAGCATTTAATAAGGTTGTACGGAAGAAAATGTGGGAACTGTTGCCGGGGTATGGTGTGGATGGTCGATTGCTAAGGACTGTGCTGTCACTTTACTATGACTGTAAAGCCTATGTGCGGGTAGGGCATGACCTGTCACCCGTGTTCGGCATCCAAACGGGCGTAAAACAGGGTTGTGTCATGTCTTCCTGGCTGTTCATACTGTATCTCGACAGCTGTTTACAGAAACTGAAAGATAGCTGTTTGGGTGTGAAATTGGGTGACATTAAAGTAAATTGTCTGCTATATACTGATAATGCAGTCCTTATTGCACCATCAGAGGCAGAACTGCAGGCATTAGTCACGTGTATGAAAGAGCAATGTGAAATTAAAGATCTTCGTTAGATTAAGGTTCCGGTATTTGGGAAAGTGACGAAGAAAGAACGAAGTGTGAAATATGGGTAAATCAGGAATGTCTAGAACAGGTGAATGAAATTGTATACTTGGGGAGTGCTTTTAGGCGGGATGGAAGATGTTATTTATATGTGGACAGGCGTGTCGCTGCCGGGAACAAAGTCAATGGTGCCCTGACTACGTTAGTCAAAAGGCAAGGCGTAGTGAAACGTGAACCCCTTACAAATACATAACGCAGTGTTGGTACCGACTTTGTCATAAGGCAACCAAACCTGGGTATGCTAGAAAAAGCATAAAAGCAAGTTGAATGCAGTGGGGATGCTTCAAAAAATGTGCGGCGTTACCATGACCGAGCGAAGGCGAAACGAAGAGATTCTCAGTATGGCAGGGTTGAAAGATGACCTAATCACAAAAATTGATAAAGGTGAGCTTCTGTGGTTTGGGTACATTGAGCGAATGAGAGAAGACCGAATGGTGAAGAAAATATAGCGTGAAAGTTAATATTAAAAGTGTCGAGGTAGATCGAGACTAACTTTGGAAGACCATGTGAGCAAATTGCTCGAAGAGGGGTGGTCAAGAGTACTCGGATACCTAGATGTGCATGTATGAAGAAGATAATGAATCTGAAAGAAGCGAAAGAGGTATGTAAGGATCGTGACACTTGGCGATCTTTTCCCAAAGTCCATTTAATTTACAATTAAATTACAATTAAATCCACATAGGTTTTGCATTGCCCATTTAGAGGGTATCTTATCACGTTTTACTATTTACTCATTACTTTTTAATCAATAATAAATACAGAAATACCCACACTTAGTCTAATAAATTACTTTCGTCTCGTTTGCAAGCACTATTTTTTTTACTTTTAAACCATACACTATTATTTTAGTTTACTAATATTATATTTTAAAATTTGTATTCAATTTTGTCGCTTCCGTGAAATATTTTTAAGTGCATATTTGATAATTAGACTGTTAATTTATTTCTTAATTCCAAAGATAGAGAATTTAATACACACAATATTACAAATTTGTAAGTAGTTTTCCTATAAATTATTAATAATTCCCCAGTAATTATTGCTTCTCTCAAGTGAAAAAGGTTTTTTTCTTGTGATGCGTATATGTTGTTAGGAGAAAAAATGTAGGAAAAAAACATATAGGAGACGAAAATTTTAATATCATATATTTCAAAATGTTTTTTTTTAATATTATATAATTGACATGTTTATGTATAAGTAATATTTTACAAAATTTTAAAAAGTTGGAGTAGTCATTCTTCCCGTGGTGTCGTAAGAGATGACTACGGGAATCAGCTTTAAACACCTTAATAGTAACATACAGTATAATCATCTCAAAAATATAAGCTTAAAGATATCGTGTACTGCGATCGTCAATCCGCTTGACAAGCGTAGCAATTCAGGGAAATCTTTCTAAGGGCCTACGACCTGCAGTGGACTTTTTAAAGCCCACTGCAGGTCTTTAAAACTGTGTGTTATATGTTATGTTCAGTTTCAGTAAATACAAAATACAGTAATTTTTTTTCTTTGATAACCATGGAGGAAATGTTTTATGCACGAACGTTCACCCGGAGGCCACCGAAACGAACAGTGTCGGGCTCGAAACTCAGAAGGAGAAGCATACCGACTAAAACCATCCACGGGATGTTGTTGACCCGTAGGCCTTTACACCTTCATCTAAAAAGATTTGCGAGGAGAGGCTCGCAAGTTAGAACTTTGAAGATAATGATGGCTGCTGCTGCGAAGCGCTGCGTCCCCTAGAACGAAAGAGAAGACTTCCGACATGGGGGAGGGGCCTTGCGATCTGAGGGCCCCAGTTGCTTTGGAGGAAAATCTCCTCTCGGATCGCCTTGTGATACCATTCAATGACGACTACGACCACGAAAAAGTCTCGCGCTAGTCGTGAAATTGCGACGATGGCGAGGTTGTGTAAGCCGCAGGACGCGGCTTGTGTCTGTGTGAAAATACAGTAAATTATGGTAACATTTGTCATATACGCAGCGTAGGAGAAAAGCCGGCATAGTATATGTAGGAAGAAATATGCTCACAGAAATCTAAAAAATTCTAGAATTATTTAGAAGTAATAAACTTGTAATAAAATACAAATATATATTTTAGGTTGTCCCGAAAGACGTCTTAGTCTTCGGTAGAAGGTTGGTCGAAGGGACTTAATTGTCTAGACTAGATCTCTGTGTCCCCTGTATTGGGAATGCCGTGAAAGTTTTTTATTTATTTTTTTATTTATTTATTTATTTAATTAATTCTTTTATGTATCAACCCAGGCAGTCCAACAGAGGCAAACTAAGTAAGATTTAATTGATGTCTGGGCCATTGTCTTGAACATAAAGCTGATATGCGGCGACAGGCACACCACCTTTCACATTATTCCAAAAATGTTTTCGGGGAAGAATGGGAAGTCGCAATTCCCCATACTCTAGGTCTAGTCTAGACAACTATTATTACTATACTATTAATTATCTTTACTAATATGGTACTGTGAACATCTACATAGAAGTGCCTAGTACATGAGTTCCTTCCGAACGGGGTTCCTGCCTTGTTGAGGCAGTAGGGAGATTCAGTTACCTTGGTTTGGAGAACCACAACCACATTTTGAGCAGAATGGTCAACTAGAGTTGCCAACTAGCCAAATAAAGTTGTCTTTTGTAAAAAATAAACATACGTACAATAAGCTTATAATTATACAAGCATAGTTTGAAATTGCTATGAAGCTCGCCTGCTCCCGGCGGCCCTGAAATGTTAGTTATTTTATTTGTTACTAGACTAGAGATAATTTTTCTCTTTATGTTCCTAACAAAAATTATGCCTAAGGCAAATTTTAAATTACATTTATATTATAAATATACGTTTTACTTTTTTTAGTGATGTACAATGTTAAGGTTAGACAGGTATACAATTTATGAATTTTATGAATGTTCCATCAAAGAGGACGTTAAGTTGTCTTAATTATTAACTTTGTATCAAAGGACTTTGAAGATGAAAAGTTTAAAACTTAGGGTTAAGTTTTATATTAAGTGTAAAACTAATATCTCATCTTTATATCAGTTTGATTC
The DNA here is from genome assembly GCA_029286605.1 of Sericinus montela. Taxonomy (NCBI): domain Eukaryota; kingdom Metazoa; phylum Arthropoda; class Insecta; order Lepidoptera; family Papilionidae; genus Sericinus; species Sericinus montela. The sequence goes on from JAGSMR010000103.1 coordinate 955,154, forward strand.
TATGACTATTATTGCCACGATAGCCGAGTTGTTGGGTGGTCAGAATTTCGAGTCGAGAGACCCGAGTTCGATCCCCAGGTGACAGTACCAATGAGTTTTTCAAAAACTTATGTACGAATTTCATCGTTGGCTTGGACATAAAGAGGGCGACGGGCTCACCACCTATCACGTTGTCCCGGAAATATCTTCGGTGGAAGGTGGGTCGAAGGGACTTAATTGTCTAGACTTGACCTCAGTTTACCCCTGTATTGGGAATTGCGTGAAAATATTATTACTATTATTGTATATAACATAAGAGTATACAACATGGTCTAGGTGACTTCAGATTCCGATTTAACTACGTGGTGCCCGTTTATATAACGGACAGTAAAAGTCTACTGGACATGTTGTGCCTCTCTAGGACATAGGAGGGTTTGTTATTATCGCTACACTTGACGAACGGCTTAGCAGTGAAAGCAGCATTAGATCGCAGTAACGAAATCTTCGCACATAAGACAAAACTTCCCGTCATCAGTTTGCTGAAATTTTGTCCAGTACTTCTCATAATAGTTACCCCTTAGTCAGTAACTACGGAAAAAAGGAGCAGCGTTATTATAAAAGTATTTTAAATATTATTTCTTTTGTTATGCTCAACTCACATTTTTTCAGGTCAGTTATATTTCTTTATAGACGTAAAAAGAAACATTTCGTCAAAATTACGCAGGCGTAAGGCTTTTAATTGAAGCTAAATTAATTTTGCGCTTTTTAATAGCTGTGTACAGATGAAGGATGTCTGAATAGTTTAACTATTATGTTTCTCGAATTGAACAAAAATGTTTCCATTCTGTAAAAGTTTTACATTAAATAAATGAATGAACGTGAAATACTTTCTGGCTTTTTATTGAGCTTACGTTTAAAAATAAAACGTTTGTGGAATTTATTTAATTATGTTGCTGTCTTCACTTACCGCAGTATACGTATACGCATTCCCAATAGCGGGAGACCTCGAGCCTCGCAACCTTTAGCTGCCACGGCTAGGTCACTGCCCTACATATCGTCATAAAATACTGCTGCGATGTAAATACATTGTATTCTTCGTAACGACAGCTGATTGAGTTAACCAAAGCGGAAATGGAAAGAAGGAAATACGGTGAGGACAGGGAGGCAGGTAATGCCGCCCTGTCCTCACCGCATTTCCTCTCCCACATTCCATTCTCAAGGGGTAACAACTTAACTGCAGCTCCTGTACCCACATGGCTGCAGCACTTGATCATTATTATAGTAAAGGTAAACCAAAGTTAGCAAATCACTTCTGCTAAATATTTTCTATATAACAGAACGTACTGTAACGCTGCTCCAGCGCTTGTTGCAGAAATTTTTTTCGACTTGTGGTTTACAATTCACAAGTCGTAAAAATATATTTTTTAATCATTTCACAGATGAGCAGGTTTATTCATGATTTATTTCTTTCCGAGCTTGTAAGTAATTTAATAATAAGTTATTTTTTTATAATTTCCAGGGTGCCAAGGACTGAACTTGTTTTCAGATGCATATAAAGCCACCAGGCTACGGTTTGGCCTACATAGTAATAATAACTAAAGTATGAAAATAACTCTACGATTGCTAATTCTCACGTTGTTGCCCTATAGCGTTGACATATAGCACGCTCCACATGAGGGATGTGGGTCTTGTGACGTCACAGTTTTAACATTGGTAGAGCCACGCATCAGCTTTTGTTGTTGCATGCATGGGCGGGCTCGACCGGGGAAGTACCACGACCTCACAGAATACCGGCGTGAAGTAGAAGTCTAACAAACTTCTGCGTTTCGTCTGGTGAGTGCAGGTAACCGGAGGCCCACACCTTTCTCAAAGGCCGGCAACGCATCTGCTATTCCTCCGGTAATGCAGATGTTCATGGGCGGCGGAAATCAATGAGCATCACGTGTGCCACCAGCTCGTTTGCCTCCCTCTTCTATATAAAAAAAATTCAGCACCGGGATAGCTCGCGCAGCAGCGGAGTGTAGTTTGTTTCAGCGGAAGGCAGCGCCGCTTTCCAGCGCAATGTCTAATTGTATTGACTGAGTAGGTGGTGTATGTTTTAATTATTATTAATCTAATAAATAAGATGTCATTAATTAAAATTTCAAAATATTTTGAAATATATTTGTTCCATTTGCCGTAGAGACAATCGGTACGTGGGGTCCCCGCGCGATGATGCGCAGTTTCTGAAGGAATTGTATCCGCGACTTATCGTTGCCGCTGGTGACAAGAGGGCTGGTTCTTTTCTCGCTCAACGGTTAAGTCTAGCCATTCAACGTGGAAATGCAGCCAGCGTTCTTGGTACCATGCCACGAGGAGTTGGGCTCTACGATTATAATAGTTTTTTGTTAATAAATATTGTAAATATTAACATAATTTTTTCTGTAAATAAAGTATTACAATTTTTGAAATATAAATTATGAGATAAATCATTTCGTACCTAAAATCCTCGAGGGAGAATCATAAGTTTGTTATCAATAGTTTCACTAATGCTATGAATACGGGAGATAAGCCAATGTGTATTAAACTAACGTTGGATTTGATTCCTCTGAATCAGCTACTCAGAAACTATGTCATCATGTGTTCATCGTCATGTTCAGCTGACAGGTGTCCTGATGACTAATCTTACGCGGTTATCAATAGAACATCTAATCAAATAATTTATTCATCGACATAAGAACAAACATTCGTTTATCGATAGTCATTTTTAATCTACCACCGTTTCGTAATGAGGTTCCTCTAAGGGAGAAGGAACTCTGTCAGTATCCTCTTTCTTGCTCAATATTTTTACAACATAATGCATTATACAAATGTGATGTGATATTTTCTAGAAATAGCTTGGGAGCGATCACTGGGTTACTGTTATTAATAATAAAAAAATTGACAAATAAAATAAATAAATATCTTCACACAATTCCCAATACAGGGGTAGACAGAGGTCTAGTCTAGACAATTAAGTCCCTTTGACTTGACTTGACTTGATATTAATATATTCATTTGTATCATAATAACCCTTCCTATAAAGCTTTTCTTTAATAAAAATAAATAAATAAATATCTTCACGCAATTCCCTATACAGGGATAGACAGAGGTCTAGTCTAGACAATTAAGTCCCTTTGACCCACCTTCCACTGAAGATATTTTCGGAACAACGTAACAGGTGGTGAGCCCGTCGCCGTCTTCATGTCGAAGCCAGCGATATGATTCTTACATAAGTTTTTTTGTTGAAAACCCCATTGGCACGAGCCTGCCACCTGGGGATCGAACTCGGGTCTCTTGACTCGAAATTCCGACCTCCCAACCACTAGGCTATCGTGACTTTAATAAATTTCTTAAAACTGTTAATAGACAGGCTTTGCACTTTTACCGGGACTTGGTTGTAGAAGCGTATACACCGCCCTAAGAACGAGTTACTTTATGGAGTCTAGTAACCGGTGTTACAAGCTCGTGTTTGTTCCTAGTATTTACATTATGCACATCAGAAGTCTTGCTAAAAGAATTAATGTTTTTGTACACATAAATTAAAAAATATATCTTCACGCAATTCCCAATACAGGGGTAGACAGAGGTTTAGTCTAGACAATTAAGTCACTTCGACCCACCTTCCACCGAAGATATTTTTCGGGACAACGTGACAGGTGGTGAGCCCGTCGCCGTCTTTATGTCGAAGCCAGCGATATGATTCTTACATAAGTTTTGAAAAACTCATTGGTACTGCCACCTGGGGATCGAACTCGGGTCTCTTGACTCGAAATTCCGACCTCCCAACCACTAGGCTATCGTGACTTTAATAAATTTCTTAAAACTGTTAATAGACAGGCTTTGCACTTTTACCGGGACTTGGTTGTAGAAGCGTATACACCGCCCTAAGAACGAGTTACTTTATGGAGTCTAGTAACCGGTGTTACAAGCTCGTGTTTGTTCCTAGTATTTACATTATGCACATCAGAAGTCTTGCTAAAAGAATCAATGTTTTTATACACATAAATTAAAAAAAATATATCTTCACGCAATTCCCAATACAGGGGTAGACAGAGGTTTAGTCTAGACAATTAAGTCACTTCGACCCACCTTCCACCGAAGATATTTTTCGGGACAACGTGACAGGTGGTGAGCCCGTCGCCGTCTTTATGTCGAAGCCAGCGATATGATTCTTACATAAGTTTTGAAAAACTCATTGGTACTGCCACCTGGGGATCGAACTCAGGTCTCTTGACTCGAAATTCCGACCTCCCAACCACTAGGCTATCGTGACTTTAATAAATTTCTTAAAACTGTTAATAGACAGGCTTTGCACTTTTACCGGGACTTGGTTGTAGAAGCGTATACACCGCCCTAAGAACGAGTTACTTTATGGAGTCTAGTAACCGGTGTTACAAGCTCGTGTTTGTTCCTAGTATTTACATTATGCACATCAAGTCTTGCTAAAAGAATCAATGTTTTTATACACATAAATTAAAAAAAATATATCTTCACGCAATTCCCAATACCGGGGTAGACAGAGGTTTAGTCTAGACAATTAAGTCACTTCGACCCACCTTCCACCGAAGATATTTTTCGGGACAACGTGACAGGTGGTGAGCCCGTCGCCGCCTTTATGTCCAAGCCAACGATGAAATTCGTACATAAGTTTTGAAAAACTCATTGGTACTGCCACCTGGGGATCGAACTCGGGTCTCTTGACTCGAAATTCCGACCTCCCAACCACTAGGCTATCGTGACTTTGATACACATACATTTGACATCGTGATACACATTCATTAAATTTTCAAATATGTATTGAGAGGCCAGAATACCATATGACATTATGCTATGGAAGTAACTAAAATAAACAAGTCTAGCCGTTTGTACATCAGTTAAGAGCCATATTTTTCTTACAGCATATGCTGCAGAGATTAAACTACTCGCAAGTTGGGGTATATGGGGGGGCCCCATTGAAGCCTCGCATCAAGTGTTATTCCGAGAAAAACAGTCGTTGAAAAACATCGAGTATCTAAATATAATCAAAGTCAAATCTGTGTTCGGAGGGTTGTGGGAGTCGCTTCAAGTCGTTCGTGTCGTTCGTGTCGTTCGTATCGTCCCTCCATAACTTGACTATTATTTTTTGTACATTTAACTCGCAGAGCGTTTTCCTTCCGCTTTGAATTATAAATAAATAACGTTTTAAAGTGTCGGTTTGCAATTAACGTTATAGGTAACCTACCTTGAAAGTAATTCAAGAAGAATATTTTATATTATATATATTTTTATACAACAAAACAAAAAAGTATTTAAATTGGGCCATACCACTATTTTTAATTTAAAATAAGCGATTTAGTGTTTACTGCAATTTTTTTCTCAATTTTTAATAATTGCAGAAAAAAAATTACAATACTTATTAAGTTACAGGTTAAATATCCATAGAGCTGTACTCCTTGTGAAATGGTACCAAGAACGCTGACTGCATTTCCATGTTGAATGGTCAGACTTAACTGTAACACAATAACAGTCTGTAACCAGAATTTTGAATGTAACTGTAACTGAATTTTCTTAGTCAGTAGGTCACTCTATGATTGTATGTAAAATTTCAAAGTTAACTTCAGCATCTGTGCACTATGCTATTGGACTTCTTTAAGCAAGTAAAACTATTACCCGGCTGATGTACAGATTATGTGCAAGGCGACTTCACGTAGTTAGTGTTAAACGAAGAATTTAAAAAAAAAGTCAAGCAGTGGAAGGCGACCACAGCTTCCTTATTTAAGAAGAAGTGAAGATTGAGAATTTACACGACGAAAGATGAAAAATAAGCGAAAGGCTATGGATAAAATTAAATTTATTTGTTATGTGTTGTTCATTTAATAAAATGAATAGATAAACAAAATTACGCCAGTCTGCGTCCCTCCGGTATTAGTTAATAGTATATGTTTATAATATAATTTCAAGCCAAAGTTACGATTCGCAGGGCGAGTAAATTTACTAGAGCTTACACACACTTACTGAGCTTAGAACTCATGGATTATTTTTACGAGCTGCCGGTACTTATTACCTTATAAAACTATGACTAACTATAACTGACTAACTACTGAAGCAGGCAAGATTTATGCCGAAGTTGCAATAGTAACCTTTCTAAATACGTACAACGATTCAGATAAAATACCCGCCATAAAGTTGTAATAATAAAATAAATAAATATAAATACCTTCACGCAATTCCCAATACAAGGGTAAACGGAGGTCTAGACAATAAATTCCCTTTGACCGAAGATATTGTCGGGACAACGTGACACGTGGGGAGCCCGTCGCCGTCTTTATGTTCAAATCAATTATATAATGCATACATAAGTTTTTTGAAAAACCGATTGGTACGAGCCAGCCACATGGGGTTCGAACTCGGGTCTCTTGACTCGAAATTCCAACCACCCTGTCACTCGGCTATATAACTTTTTTTTTACTTTAACTTGACTTTTTTTTTTAAAGTAACTTTGAAAGAAAGGAGAGACTATTATACTTTTGATAGAAAGCCAACTATATAATTCGTACATAAGTTTTTGCAAAAGCCTTGGGGATCTACTTAAAGCCTCTGACTGACCCAGTTATGATTTGAGGCATTCTTGCACGTCTTGTCGTTACGTCATACCCAATACTGGCGTAGACAGAGATCATGAAGAATTCCTTTCGACCCACCCGTCACTAGAGATATTTTTGGACAACGTGACAGATGGTGAAGCGTGACGTCATCTTTATGTCCAAGTCAAAAATATAAGTCATACATAAGTTATGGAAAACCCCATTGGATCGAGCCCAGTACTGGTGTAGGCAGAGCTTTAGACAATTAATTCCTATCGGCCCATTGTTTACCGAAAATATTATTAGGACAACGTGACAGGTGGTAAGCCTGTCGCCGCTCATCAGTATTATGTCCAAGACAACGCTATAAATCGAACATTAGTTTTGAAAAAAAAACTCATTGTTACGACTCTACCACCATTCGAACGGGGGTCGAATTCGGGTCTCTCGACTCGAATTCCGATCAGCCAACCACTTGGCTACCGTTCCTTTTTTAAACACTCACATTTTAACAAATGAAGAGAAAAATCGGATCTAAACATTTGCTCACATACTTACAACTACAAAAGTATACACATATATACAACACTAAAAGTATAATAATAAAAATAACAAAAATAAACTATAGGCGCTTAAGCTGCAACAATCTCAAGTTATGACAGAGCCAACTTGCAGCCTCAGCTGCTGCAGCAGTGGCTATTGTATGAAAAGTTGGCTTCCGTTAGAGAGCTTGTGCAAAAAATAGAAAATAGTCGATGGATCTACTTCAATTTTCTACACAATGTTATACTTTTATACAAAATTGTTATAATGAATTTTTTCCAGAAGCTCCCAAATTTCTGCTTGAAATTTTATTTTATTTTTTTAGTTTTTTTTTAGTTTACATTGTAAATTAAATAGTGAATTTCTAAGTTAATCTGCGTTCCGTAGATTATATTTATTTAAATCGCTGATAATTAATAAAGGGCTGCGCCACAGCAAATCGTGGTAAAATTTTTCAGTTACTTTTCAATATTTGAGACTTAGTTTGTCTCTGTTAGACTGCCCGGGTTGGCATATAAAAAATTACGATGAAATATAATGTATGAATATATAAAAAGACAACATTAAACAGTCTATTTCAGGACTATTGACACCAAGTACTATTTTCTCTATTTTAACATCATGTACATATACTAACAAAGTGTAGGAGGACGGATAAATAAAACACGTTATCTTTGTGAATTGTTGATTGCTGCCTGTGACACCAGCAGACAACCTAAAATAGTATATGGTATAGACTATATATATATATATATATATATATATATATATATATGCTAACAAAGTGTAGGGGATCGCAGAAATAAAACACGTCATCTTTGTGAATGGTTGAATAGGTCCGCTGCCTGTGACCCCAGCGGACTACCCGTGATATTTTTTTATTAATTATTCAAAACATATGTTGGTGTACCGTCATTCAGACGATTTATTTACATTGTGTTTACAATGTCTTTAAATTTGTCTCTATATTTAAAGTTACTTTTTTTCATTGTTTATTACTTAACTTCTTTAATATATTATTAAACATGAGAATTAGTATGTAAGGAAGGAACGTGTTGAACTGTATAAAGATTATGCTAATATTATGTATGAGTTATGAGTCGTAGTCTATATTGCTTTAGCTTGTACATAACCAACCGCTGTCTAAATCTTCCATAAAATTTAATTCAATTGTCAAACACGTTGAATTACGAGCTATTAAGGTAATATTGTCGCAGTAAATCATACGATATGGAGCTTAGTTTCTATCGACTTAAGAATTTGAATAATTCTATGAATCTCTTTAAATTAAGTTAATCCTTAACGACGAGTAGAAAATTTCAATTCATATATGAAGGCATTATTTTTTTATGTATGAAGGCTCTTAACAAACGTCAAAAGTGAATTCGTTGTACCGATTTTAACATGTGTGTTGTTACTGTCAGCCACACCAATTGTTTTGAATAAAAATTCATAAGAGAGAAACGTTCTTTTGTAAGAGTGCAGTTAAGGTAAATTTTAATAATAAAGATTATTTTCAAGTGTTAACTTAGTCATGATAGCCGAGTGGTTGGGTGGTCGGAATTTCGAGTCAATAGACCCGAGTTCGATCCCCAGTTGGTAGGCTCGTACCAATGGGTTTTCAAAACTTATGTACGAATATCGTTGGCTTGGACATAAAGACGGTGATGAACTCACCAACTGTTACGATGTTCAAAAAAAAATGTCTTCGGCGGAAGGTGGGTCGAAAGGTCTAACCTCTAGGAGGCCTGTCTACCTCCGTATTGGCGCGAAGATATTTATTTATAATTTAAAAATCTTATTTAATTTTTAAGACAAAGAGACTATAATGTTATGTACAAGTAATCTGTAATTTTCAATTTCGGTAGATTTATAATATTGGTAGTTAATATAATGAAGATATGATATTGGTAGTTGATGCGCGTAGTCGACTGTTGGCTTAGTTTTTATATACTTTTTAACTAACGGATGGCGCGCCATTTTGTATTAAAATCTAGTGTTTTAGTTCGCGCCTATGTTTAGAGAATTGAAATATTCTCCTTTTCGTGTGAAAGATCTTGAATTGCACTAGCAACACCACACAGCGATTTCAATTCATATATGAAGGCATTATTTTTTTATGTATGAAGGCTCTTAACAAACGTCAAAAGTGAATTCGTTGTACCGATTTTAACATGTGTGTTGTTACTGTCAGCCACACCAATTGTTTTGAATAAAAATTCATAAGAGAGAAACGTTCTTTTGTAAGAGTGCAGTTAAGGTAAATTTTAATAATAAAGATTATTTTCAAGTGTTAACTTAGTCATGATAGCCGAGTGGTTGGGTGGTCGGAATTCGAGTCAGAAGACCGGAGTTCGATTCCCGAGGATCGTATTAATGGTTTTCAAAAACTTGTGTGTGATTTATATCGTTTGCTTGGACATAAAGACGGTGATGAACTCACCAACTGTTACGATGTTCAAAAAAAAATGTCTTCGGCGGAAGGTGGGTCGAAAGGTCTTACCTCTAGGAGGTCTGTCTACCTCCGTATTGGCGCGAAGATATTTATTTATAATTTAAAAATCTTATTTAATTTTTAAGACAAAGAGACTATAATGTTATGTACAAGTAATCTGTAATTTTCAATTTCGGTAGATTTATAATATTGGTAGTTAATATAATGAAGATATGATATTGGTAGTTGATGCGCGTAGTCGACTGTTGGCTTAGTTTTTATATACTTTTTAACTAACGGATGGCGCGCCATTTTGTATTAAAAATCTAGTGTTTTAGTGCGCGCCTATGTTTAGAGAATTGAAATATTCTCCTTTTCGTGTGAAAGATCTTGAATTGCACTAGCAACACCACACAGCGATTTCAATTCATATATGAAGGCATTATTTTTTTATGTATGAAGGCTCTTAACAAACGTCAAAAGTGAATTCGTTGTACCGATTTTAACATGTGTGTTGTTACTGTCAGCCACACCAATTGTTTTGAATAAAAATTCATAAGAGAGAAACGTTCTTTTGTAAGAGTGCAGTTAAGGTAAATTTTAATAATAAAGATTATTTTCAAGTGTTAACTTAGTCATGATAGCCGAGTGGTTGGGTGATCGGAATTCGAGTCAGAAGACCGGAGTTCGGTTCCCGAGGATCGTATCAATGGGTTTTTTCAAAAACTAATGTGCGATTTATGTCGTTTTCTTGGAGATAAAGACGGTGACGGGCTCTCCACCTGTCACAATGTTCATAAAAATGTCTTCGGCGGAAGGTGGGTCGAAAGGTCTAACCTCTAGGAGGCCTGTCTACCTCCGTATTGGCGCGAAGATATTTATTTATAATTTAAAAATCTTATTTAATTTTTAAGACAAAGAGACTATAATGTTATGTACAAGTAATCTGTAATTTTCAATTTCGGTAGATTTATAATATTGGTAGTTAATATAATGAAGATATGATATTGGTAGTTGATGCGCGTAGTCGACTGTTGGCTTAGTTTTTATATACTTTTTAACTAACGGATGGCGCGCCATTTTGTATTAAAAATCTAGTGTTTTAGTGCGCGCCTATGTTTAGAGAATTGAAATATTCTCCTTTTCGTGTGAAAAATCTTGAATTGCACCAGCAACACCACACAGCCGTTTCAATTCATATAAATTACATATTTATATGCAGATAAATATGCATATTCACTTAATAATTCCTGGCTATCACGATAGCCGAGTGGTTGGGTGGTCGGAATTTCGAGTCAAGAGACCCGAGTTCGATCCCCAGTTGGTAGGCTCGTACCAATGGGTTTTCAAAACTTATGTACGAATATCGTTGGCTTGGACATAAAGGCGGCGACGGGCTCACCACCTGTCACGTTGTCCCGAAAATATCTTCGGTGAAAGGCGGGTCGAAGGGACTTAATAGTCTAGACTAGACCTCTGTCTACCCCTGTTTTGGGAATTGCGTGATGATATTTATTTTTATTTTTCTGGCTTTTTCTATTAATGGAAATATCATATACATGTTTCATAACCAAATATAATTTTTCGCTCTAATTCAAACAAATATTTTAGAACTCCACATCGAAAACATGCCGAGAGCTCCCGAACAAACCCGAGCGAGTGTGTCGTCCTAAATGACTTCGTAATCGTAATCTACAAATAATATCAAAACAATAAATTTTTGTTGTTGTTATGAAGATCATTTTAATAAAAGTATTTTATTATTAAAATGAAATAAACTATTTTAATGATTTTACCAAATACAATTGTCATATCTATGCAATATCTAATAAAGTAATAATTAATACAATCATGTAATATATGTGTGATCATACATAAGTTTTTGAAACAACTCTTTGGCTAGAGCGTACCTCCTTAGGATAGAACTTGATTATCTTGACTCGAATTCCGATCACTCAACCACTCGGATGTCGTGACTTTTTTATAATCATGTAGTATTAATTGTTGTATAAATTGAATAAATGCATTAATTGTTCTGAACAATCGCGTCCTTTTACTATACAAATACCATTCTTATGTTTCATTTGGACAACCTGTCGATTTGTCACCGCCACTTTCTCTTCAAAGTACAAAAAAACTTAACAAAAAAATAATAACTAAGCTTAATGAATATATGTGATATGACAATATTATTTTTTGTTGATACAATAAAAAATATATAGTGACTTGTCACGATAGCCGAGTGGTTGGATGGTCGGAATTTGGAATCCGACCCGACCCGAGTTCAATCCTCAGGTGGCAGGCTCGTACCAATCGAAGCGAATTTCAAAAACTTATGTGCGAATTATATTGTTGGCTTGGACATAAAGATGGCGACGCGCTCACCACCTGTCACGTTTTCCCGAAAATATCTTCGGTGGAAGGTGGGTCGTAGGGACTTAATTGTCAAAATTAGACCTCTGTCTACCTAGTAGCCTAATACAGTATAGGATATTGCGTGAAGATATTTATTTTAGTTTATTTATTTGATGCTTCAGCACCTCGAACTTCAGCTGATTTTGATAAAACTGAATAAACTGATTTGATTAAACTGAATAACATATATTAACTACTACTAATATAAACTGAGTAACAAATCTGTCATCGAAAATTATCTAAAAAAAGTATTTTTGGAATTAGCTTTTATAAATCCTTTATTACAACTAAATTAAATCAAAGTAGGTAATATGAATAACTTTTTGTACTAAATTACCGATTTTTTTTATTTACAGAAACGAAATTATGTTTATATTTCAATACTTACGAACTAACAAATTACGGATATTTTTAGATATTTAAATGTAAGAACCGCAGATACTGTGCTATCGAAGAATTCTTTTAACACTGTGACGTCACAAATATGGTGATTTTTTTTATTTACAGAAACGAAATTATGTTTATATTTCAATACTTACGAACTAACAAATTACGGAAATTTTAGATATTTAAATGTAAGAACCGCAGATACTGTGCTATCGAAGAATTCTTTTAACATTGTGACGTCACAAATATGGTGATTTTTTTTATTTACAGAAACGAAATTATGTTTTATATGCAGATAAATATACATATTCATATAATAATTCCTGGCTATCACGATAGCCGAGTTGTTGGGTGGTCGGAATTTCGAGTCAAGAGACCCGAGTTCAATCCCCAGGTGGCAGGCTCGTACCAATGGGTTTTCAAAACTTATGTACGAATTATACCGTTGGCTTGGACATAAAGACGCCGACGCGCTCACCACCTGTCACGTTGTCCCGAAAATATCTTCCACTAGACCTCTGTCTACCCCTGTATTGGGAATTGCGTTAAAACATTTATTTTTTATTTATTTAAAATTATTAAGCTTAGTTGTTAGTCACTGTGCCGTTGAAGCAAAGGGCCGAAGGTTTGATTTTGCTGAAGATAATGTTATTTAACATATCTATCCTATTACCACGCAGTGCTAAGACACAAGGAGTACCATTTTTAGGCTGGGCGACGAGTATTTAAAAAAAACTCAGTAAATAATCAACAATCCTGTAGGCACCGCCTATAACGTACGTCTCACCAGATGCAATACGTTATGTTCGACAGTCGTTTAGATTTTACGACCCAGCAGTCCATTAGCCTTTTGTTTTGATGCTAGAACAAATTTCGCATGTGATTTAAAGTTACTTTTCAGTATAGCTGTAATTGTTTTGTGTTAGCTGTAAATTGTTATGTGTATTTGAAATGCGCACTGAGTATTTAAAAAAACTCAGTAAATAATCAACAATCCTGTAGGCACCGCCTATAACGTACGTCTCACCAGATGCAATACGTTATGTTCGACAGTCGTTTAGATTTTACGACCCAGCAGTCCATTAGCCTTTTGTTTTGATGCTAGAACAAATTTCGCACGTGATTTAAAGTTACTTTTCAGTATAGCTGTAATTGTTTTGTGTTAGCTGTAAATTGTTATGTGTATTTGAAATGCGCACTGAGTATTTAAAAAAACTCAGTAAATAATCAACAATCCTGTAGGCACCGCCTATAACGTACGTCTCACCAGATGCAATACGTTATGTTCGACAGTCGTTTAGATTTTACGACCCAGCAGTCCATTAGCCTTTTGTTTTGATGCTAGAACAAATTTCGCACGTGATTTAAAGTTACTTTTCAGTATAGCTGTAATTGTTTTGTGTTAGCTGTAAATTGTTATGTGTATTTGAAATGCGCACTGAGTATTTAAAAAAACTCAGTAAATAATCAACAATCCTGTAGGCACCGCCTATAACGTACGTCTCACCAGATGCAATACGTTATGTTCGACAGTCGTTTAGATTTTACGACCCAGCAGTCCATTAGCCTTTTGTTTTGATGCTAGAACAAATTTCGCACGTGATTTAAAGTTACTTTTCAGTATAGCTGTAATTGTTTTGTGTTAGCTGTAAATTGTTATGTGTATTTGAAATGCGCACTGAGTATTTAAAAAAAAGGTTTTCATATAACGTAAATTTAAATATTAACATAACACTGTTATAATTGTAAAAAATCATGATAGCCGTGTGGTTGGGTGGTCGGAATTTCGAGTCGAGAGACCCGAGTTCGATCCCCAGGAGCCATGCTCGTACCAGGTGGCAGTACCAATGAGTTTTCAAAAACTTATGTACGAATTTCATCGTTGGCTTGGACATAAAGGCGGCGACGCGCTCACCACCTGTCACGTTTTCCCGAAAATATCTTCGGTGGAAGGTGGGTCGTAGGGACTTAATTGTCAAAATTAGACCTCTGTCTACCTAGTAGCCTAATACAGTATAGGATATTGCGTGAAGATATTTATTTTAGTTTATTTATTTGATGCTTCAGCACCTCGAACTTCAGCTGATTTTGATAAAACTGAATAAACTGATTTGATTAAACTGAATAACATATATTAACTACTACTAATATAAACTGAGTAACAAATCTGTCATCGAAAATTATCTAAAAAAAGTATTTTTGGAATTAGCTTTTATAAATCCTTTATTACAACTAAATTAAATCAAAGTAGGTAATATGAATAACTTTTTGTACTAAATTACCGATTTTTTTTATTTACAGAAACGAAATTATGTTTATATTTCAATACTTACGAACTAACAAATTACGGATATTTTTAGATATTTAAATGTAAGAACCGCAGATACTGTGCTATCGAAGAATTCTTTTAACACTGTGACGTCACAAACATGGTGATTTTTTTTTAATTTTTTATTGTTTAGTCTGCCTTGAAAATCTTTGAATAACTACCTCAAACAATACAGGACCAAATTTCAGCAAATCGGTGACGGGCATTAGCGTTTAAGGAGCCAGGTGTCTGTTAATGCGATCGCCATTCTGTTTGCCTAGCGGGGCTGCTATGAAAAACTCTCCTTCACGGGTGGGTCAATGTCCTGTAGTGAGCATTTATAGACTGCTATGTAAATAATGTAGGTCAAAATTATTAAAAAAGTCACGATAGCCGAGTTGTTGGGTGGTCGGAATTTCGAGTCGAGAGACCCGAGTTCGATCCCCAGGAGCCATGCTCGTACCAGGTGGCAGTACCAATGAGTTTTTCAAAAAAAAACTTATGTACGAATTTCATCGTTGGCCATATGTCCATCCTTTGTCCAGACATAAAGGCGGCGACGGGCTCACCACCTGTCACGTTGTCCCGAAAATATCTTCGGTGGAAGGTGGGTCAAAGGGACTTAATTGTCTAGACTTGACCTCTGTCTACCCCTGTATTGGGAATTGCGTGAAGATATTTATTATTTATTTATTTAAAATTATTAAGCTTAGTTGTTAGTCACTGTGCCGTTGAAGCAAAGGGCCGAAGGTTTGATTTTGCTGAAGATAATGTTATTTAACATATCTATCCTATTACCACGCAGTGCTAAGACACAAGGAGTACCATTTTTAGGCTGGGCGACGAGTATTTAAAAAAAACTCAGTAAATAATCAACAATCCTGTAGGCACCGCCTATAACGTACGTCTCACCAGATGCAATACGTTATGTTCGACAGTCGTTTAGATTTTACGACCCAGCAGTCCATTAGCCTTTTGTTTTGATGCTAGAACAAATTTCGCATGTGATTTAAAGTTACTTTTCAGTATAGCTGTAATTGTTTTGTGTTAGCTGTAAATTGTTATGTGTATTTGAAATGCGCACTGAGTATTTAAAAAAAAGTTTTTCATATAACGTAAATTTAAATATTAACATAACACTGTTATAATTGTAAAAAATCATGATAGCCGTGTGGTTGGGTGGTCGGAATTGTGTGGCCGAGAGACCCGAGTTCGATCCCCAGGAGCCATGCTCGTACCAGGTGGCAGTACCAATGAGTTTTTCAAAAACTTATGTACGTATTGTATCGTGGGCTTTGACATAAAGACGGCGACGGGCTCACCACCTGTCACGTTGTCCCGAAAATATCTTCGGTGGGAAGATGGGTCGAAGGGACTTGTCTAGACTAGACCTCTGTCTACCCCTGTATTGGGAATTGCATGAAGATATATTATTTGTTTTTGTCACAATCGTAAACGTCTGTAGTATACCCTTGGATTTTTAAATGTTTTCTAAAAAATAAAAAATAAAATTTATTAGTGCACAAACTTAATAAAGTTCGTATAAACGAATAAGAATTATTACTTATATTCATGCACGGACTGTGCGACTGTGACTGACGGGGCAGCCAGAGAAAGCAGATCGTCAATGACACGGTCCTTACAGATCTCTTTTAAAGAAAAAATAGAAATTATTAAAATCGGACACTTTTTTTTATAGAAAAGGCCAGCAAACGTGCTGGCGGCTCACGTCTGGCTTCCCTGGTCGAGCCGGCCGATTCATGCAACAACAAAAGCTGATGTGTGGCTCTACCACTGAAGAACTGATTAGAACCACGCCAGAAAACACTTATGCTCCAAACATTAAATATTGAGTAACGGAAATAAAAGGTTTTTATTTATACTAGTCCTGAGCGAAGGCTTTCTCTCAAATATTAAGGAGAAATTAGTGCAAGCAAATGTCTGCACCGTTTCTATCGGTACATATTGTCTATACTTCCTTTCCTTTCTAAAGTTCTTGAAGCCTGTGTACATAAGCAAATCTCTACGTTCGTAAACAAATATAACCTACTGAATGACTTTCAGTCAGGTTTTCGTCCAGGTCACAGTACCACTACAGCACTTGTCAAGGTCACAGATGAGATGACAGCAATGTTCTGCCTGGGCGGATGTAGATTCTGGGGTGCCGCAAGGCGGTATACTTTCTCCAATAATGTTTTCGTTATTTATTAACTCCATCACCACTGTATTAAACTGTTCGTAACATCTGTATGCAGACGATCTTCTGCTTTGCTATAAATCGGAAGTGGGTGATCTCAATAACTGTATTTTTAAGTTCAATAAAAATCTTGAGTTAATTAGGGATTAGTCCATTAGATATGGTGTTACCGTCAACCTAACAAAATGTAAAGCCATAGTAATGGGTGGTCCTAGGATGCTGGCCAGGATTGATTACGGTAACCTTTCTCCTATTTATTATAATGGAACATTAAGTCCATTTTCTAATACTGTAGTTGATCTTGGCTTGCATTTGGATCAGTCGTTAAGCTGGCAACTTCAGGTTGCGGAAATAAGCAGATAAGTCAATGCCACTTTACGTTCACACTACCGCCTAAAAAATTTCCTTCCCTTTAAAACTACGCTTTTGCTGGTTCAGTCCCAGGTATTGCCCATTATCGACTATGCCCATGTATGTTATCCAGATCTATCCCAAACACGTCTCGACACACTGGAGCGCCTTCTCAACAACTGTATTAGATTTATTTTCGGTTTACGTAAATATGACCATATCTCCTCTTGCCGTTCCAAGCTTAAATGGCTTCCCATTCGTCAAAGGCGTAGCTCCCGAATTCTGTTTCTGTTTTGCGATTTGAAAAAAAAAATACGGGTTTTCTAAAAATATGACAGATTTTTTTGGAAATCCCTGTGGTAATTAAAATAAACAGAAATAGAAAGCAGTAGTAGTCTAAACATAGACACCTCTCTGTAGTAGATTGTATTTAGTTTTATATGTACAATGTTTATTACATGTTGCTGTCTTTTTCTGTCTTTTGTTAATTAGTGAGAGTAAGTAAATATAATTTTTTAAAGCTTTCCTCATTATCCACACTTGACTGCGCTTGTAACGTAAATCACCCTCTACATGCGTAGAGCTGTGGATTATCATAGAGAAACCTCGTAGCAGACAGCTACGTCGGTAATATGTTTAGCAGCGTAGAGGGTTGTAGGTAAAGTCATTTATCACACAATCTTATATGTAGTTGTAGGGACCCTGTGTTCAAAGTATAGTATATGTATATCAATCATCATCCACTTAACAAGACACAGTGAATGGTATTCAGGATTGCATGATGTCATGTAGATGGATCTTGCCTATGAAGATGGCAGACGGCAGATGGCAGAAGAGAAAATAAAGGCGAATGAAACATATAGTTTTTATTTAAATGATAAACTACACATAATAAATAAACAAATATCTTCACGCCATTCCCAGGCATAGACAGGGGTAGTCATTACAGGGGTAGACAGAGATCTAGACAATTAAGTCCTTTCGACCCACCTTCCGCCGAAGATATTTTGGGACAACGTGACAGGTCTTGAGCCCTGTGACACCGTCTCAATGTCCAATCCTACGATATAATTGAGAGTTAATTGACTCAGGCGTTATTTTGCGGAATGTCATTGTAAAGTTGTTATTGAAAAAATTACTTCGCAACCCTCCGCATGCAAATATAAAAAGGTATATGTTACCTGGTCCAAAGAGAAGAAAAGCACCACCCTCCCTCCCACAGATGCATGCACTAATTCCACTGTATGCACCACCACCACCACTACACTCAAATCAGGTAACATATACCACCACCGAAAACGCGACACGTGTGTCGCCTCAAAACAAGGCATTATCAAGCGAGCAGACTCTGCGGTCACTCATCGTATTGCATGCGGAGGGTTGCGAAGTAAATTTTTCAATAACAACTTTTATCTTAAACAGGCTAGCACGGCCGAACAGGCTAGACTCTACATTAAACTACGATATAATTCGTAAATAAGTTTTCTTGGATAAACCCATTGGTACGAGCCTGACTTGACTTGAAATTCCGACCACCCAACCACTCGCCCATTCGTGACTTATATCCAGAGAACTTTTTGTAAAGATCTTTAAATCACTCTTAATTGTCTCTGGAATAAATCCTCCAAACCGTTGAGTTTTGACATAAAAGGCAATGAATTTCCTAAGAACTTAAAATTTTAATTCTTAAAATGTTAATTAATTGAAAGCTTTTTGAATATTTCCAATTAACACAAATTACGATTTACAATATACTCTTCTATAAATTTAAATTTTCTGTATTGCTTTGTTTGTGAAGCTCTCAGAGCAATTTTGCAGTAGGTGCCTGTTTCGAAAATAATAAAAAGAAAAAGAAAATATCTTCACGCAATTCCTAATACAGGGGTAGACAGAGGTCTAGTCTAGACAATTTAGTCCCTTTGACCCACCTTCCACGGAAGATATTTTCGGGATAACGTAACAGGTGGTGAGCCCGTCGCCGTCTTTATGTCCAAACCAACGATATAATTCGTACATAAGTTTTAAAACCTATTGGTATGAGCCTGCCACTTGGGGATCTAACACGGGTCTCTTAACACCCAACCACTCGGCTATCGTGACATCGAAAATAATGGACTGATTTTTAAAATACATCTTAACAGCAGATAGAGTCTTTTACAACGCGCTACTGTGATGTATTTCATTCGATTATAGTTTAAATTTCCCTAAAATAACAAGGTAAAGATCGTAAGAAATCCGCGGATTGCTTGTCTAAATCACCTTTTTTCACTTTACTAGTCTTTATATATACATATTATTTATGTTCACGCACGATCCCTGACGGGTTAGGCAGAAATAACAGATCACCAAGTTTCACGATCCTTACACGCATCATTCGCTTCTTTGAGATTCATCATTTCCATCATTCATGCACGTCTCGATATCCGAGTATTCTTGACCCTCCCCTATTCGAGCAATTTGCTCACATGGTCTTCGAAAGTTAGTCTCGGCCTATTACTTTTGTAACACAGGAAACATTGCAAATATTAAGTTACTGGGTGTCACACGAGATTCAATGCCACATCCCGCCCTATCATGGTGGGACGCATACTTCCGAGACACCTTATCGCAACTGGATGAATTTGTAATAAAAGGTTCAGCACTTGCTTACTAGGTTAATGTTTCAACAAGTATTACTACTCTAAAATGAAATATATTCACGCCATTCACAAAACAGGAAAGATAGAGGTCTAGAAAAATTAAATCCTTCCGACCCACCTTCCACCGAAGACATGTTTTAGTAGAATGTGATAGGTGGCGAGCCCGTCGCCATCTTAACGTCCAAGCTAAACATGTAAATCGTACATAAGGTTTTTGAAAAAACCTATTAGAGCCTTAGGGATCGAACTAGTGTCACTTAACTCGAATTCCAAACACTCGGTACTCAAGAGTAAATTGAGAAAAAAAAAAACAAAATCATGTCAGTCCCGTCAGCGATAATGCGTGAACATACCTTGAGTAGAATGCGAATATTTGAGGAACACAAGTTAACTGACTACGTCGTTACTCGGATGAGTAAAGAGAGGCATCAACGCAAGCTTAAAGATTATTCAAAGGATTTAGCGGTTGTCGGCTAAGGGAAACAGAATTCCAAAGCATCTTGATACGTTATTGTAATAATTTTGCATGATGTAATTGCGCGTTTTACTATACGGGTCTCGTAAGAGGCGACTAAATAAATTCCTATGTAAATGTAACTTTTCTTTAACAATTCGGAATAAAAATATCTTCACGCCATTCCTAAAACAGGGGTAAACAGAGGTGTAGTCTATACAATTAAGTGGCTTCGACCCACCTTCCATCGAAAATATTTCGGGACAACGTGACTGGAGGTGAGCCCGTCGCCGTCTTTATGTCCAAGCCAACGATATGAATTGTACATAGATTTTGAAAAAACCCATTGGTACTGCCACCTGGGGATCGAACTCGGGTCTCTCCACTCGAAATTCCGACCACCCTTCCACTCGGCTATCGTGACTTTATTTCACAACAATTCGGAGGATTATTAATTATTATTTTTATTAGTACTAACTTGATTATTAATTATTATTACTAACATGCATAATATGAAGGGGTATATTATTACTTTTTTTTTATTTACATTTATTTTAACCTTACAAGTAACTCGAAATGTTAAATTGTTTAAGAGAAATGTTAAACATTTAAAATTTCGACAAATTTATTAAATCAATAAAATTTAAATAAAATTTTTTCAACGACATTAAGGCTTAGATACATTTCACTTGTCAATAGTCGTCTCTCAAGTCTATTACCGTTTTATAAATATTATCCTTGGATAGAGAAGAAATAGTGAAATCTGTCTAGGTGTCTTCTTTTCAATTTTAGTAAAGAGATAGAAAAAGACGGTTTGTAGTGAAACGTATAAGAAAATGCAGAAGTTACTTTGCGGTGAACAAATTCTCTTTGGCAATTTATCTTGTTTTGTGGAAAGAAAGCATTATTGTATCCACTTACATCGTTTTTACACCACCGTTGTAATACATTAACGTTTTTAACGGTTAGTTTTTGCATTTTGATAAAAATTTACACATTTTGTGTTTATTTTTGAACGGAGTTAAACGAAATTTACCTCAGACTACTCGCGTATTTGTTAAGTGCGTGATGACGTGCGCCCGTCATACATTTGAACCAGTGCACCTGAGATAACAAATGTAACTTAGTTATTGCTTTAATTCAGCTAAAGTAAACTTGAACCTCCGTTCAAATTTAATTGAATTGTCAAACATTAACATTACGTTGAATTACGAGCCATTAAGGTAACAAGGTGTCGCAGTGAATCATACGGAACAGAGTTCATTTCCGATCGCTTTGAAAATTTGAATAAAGTATATCTCTTTAAACTCATTCAAATCTCAATCGATGGTAAAAAATTTTCCTGCACATGTGAAGACCCGTGCTGTTTATAAATTTACATAGTTCAGGAATAAATTATACAACAGGTGAAAGACCACCTCGGTGTAAGTGTGATGCTCTTTCCACCAAACGCTTTTAGTAATTAGAGAAAATACCGATTGTTCTAAAAGGTGATTGTAAGTCTGCTTCGTATAGTTTGTTTGCTTCTGCTTTCCGTTTATTTGCTTTTCTTTGTAGTTTTATTTTACATAGCAGCCCTGTGTAATAACGTATACAATTGTTTAGCAAGTGAGCTGCTCCCAGAAGTGAATCAGCGATGTGTGCTGAAGAGCTAAATAGATTTTGATATGTTGTCAAATGTCACGATAGCCGCGTAAATTGGGTGATCGTAATTGGAGTCAAGAGACCAGAATTCGATCCCCATGAGGTAGGCTCGTACCAATAAGTTTTTTTCAAAACTTATGTACATTTTATATCGTTGGCTAGGATACTAAGATGACGACAGGCTCACCACCTGCCACGTTGTCACCAATGTGAATGGTTGGTGGAAAGGATTTAATTGTCTTTCCACCTCACTATTGGGATATACCTTTTTTAAATGTCGTAATCACATAATATCTTGGATTCATTTAAGATTTAAAACTAGAAAGCTATTAAATGCAGACCGGTTAAGGACAATAGCGTCTAAAATGCAAAGTGCTTGTAACAGCGATCGGAAATCCGCTTACCAAGCGTAGCGATTACGGCATATTTTCTGTAGAATAAGGCTTTTGTCTTGTGGACCTTAACAGGTCGCTAAAGTAATCAATTATTGAGTATTAGTAAGTAACTTCAGTAAGTTCATAACATCTGATGACAACATACGTCAGAATGTTGGCTGACTCCGTGATGGGAGATATGCTACCGTCAGCGGTTTTTCCGGAGCGACACGACTTAGGGGCCTTTAAGAAAAGAGCCTATACCTTTCTCAAAGGCCGGCAACGCGTCTCCTATGCCTCTGGTATTGCGGATGTTCACGGGCGGTGCTAATCACTTACCCCCTCTCTTCTCTATAAAAAAAATTGTTTTAAAATATTTGTATGTAACGATAAGAATGTGGATATCTAAAACATAATGTCTACTATTTTCATTAGTGCTCATTTATGATTAAAATATGGAAGGAGTTATTTTCAAACGCCATGACTTATCGCACGCAGAAAACGTAGTACACACGGATGAAAAGCATGCAGCGCTGATTCATCTCGTTTTCAAAGCTACAACGATACCAAAGTATCGTTGTAGCTTTGAAAACGAGATGAATCATTACTATATTGAAATACGAATTTTTCGGAACCATAGTAAATTAATTTCTCTCGCAATGCACACGTGTGTGACTCATTGAACATTATTTTATTAAACGCCACACAACACTAAGCGCAATCGAGTACGCTGTTGTGCTACGCTTGATGAAGCGTCAAACATACAGACATCTACATGCAGAATTAATGCTATAAATTTTCTCAAGATAAAGTAGTTTGTGCTAAGTCACAGTCGGCTGACATAGGTATATCAGCTCTCTTAGTGTTCGGTACGCATAGCATTTTCTTTACTTATGACTGCTTTATTACTAAGAATCCTTTGATCTGCAAAATAACCTCTACAGTTTACAATTGTTGTTAGCAAAATTATGATAATAACGTAATAATATCTAAATAACAATATTATTAGTATAAAGATTCCATCAATTTATTTCTAGATTTGAACTATTTTTTGTAAAGGCAGCAAACGACCTAACATACGTCGAGTGATTACTGACGCCCATGTATATCCCGTACCACCAAAGGAGTTGCAGGCACCTTAAGCTGCAAGGAGAACGAAGAGAGATAAAGGACAGTGAGCTTCCAACTAACTCACTCTACGGAACAAACAGAGAAGCACAAGATGCTTCAATTATAAGGATTTGTTCGCCAGCCTGACCCCAGGCCTCTCCTGCAGCAGAAACATCATCCGATTTGCTCTGCTATGCTTAAAACTTCAATAGATAGTTCGCAGGGTTCAATAGATAGTTTTTCATTCCAATTAGATAGTTTTAACACATTAATGTGCAACCTACACATTTCAGCTCTGCTCGGGTGCGCATCAGCGGCGCCATGGCGATGCTACAAGACCAACAGCGGAGCTACAGTGTGCATCGGAACACAAGGAGAGCCTTGCTTCTCTGCACCATCAACCTGCCACTGTCCCTGCATGCCGCCTGGTCCAGAGCCATGTCCTCATACAGCACGCTTCTGCCTACCCACTTGGCGCAGTCAGACCGATCCCACCTCGTCAACAAACCAGCTGAACTTGTTATTAAATAAATATTGATAATAATTTTGCTATAGCTTCTGGCAAATAGAAAACCGAAAGTCAACGACCAAAAAGAGAACAAAATTTTATGCCAATAAATAATTCGAGATGTCATAGCCTAGTGGTCAGGGCCTTTGCTTTAGACGCTAGTGATTCAATCCCCGGTCCGGAATCTCATTCTACGATGACTACTATTAAGTCACTTAGAAAAATTAAATTAAATATTAAATATCTTCACGCAATTCCCAATACAGGGGTAGACAGAGGTCTTAGTCTAGACAATTAAGTCCCTTCGACCCACTTAAGCTTTACTATAATACTATAATATTTACCTCTATTATGATACTTCGGTATTACGTATGCACTTTAAAATATAAAACGTCCTTATTGTTCTGTCTCTGGTGCAGGATTTACGTTGGAGAGTATCGGGGACTCAGCGGGAGCGAGTTCGCATTATGTATATCCTCCTGCCCTGAACGTAACGACGTCTTTGTAGAAGACGACGCTCTCCTTAATATTTATGTGAAGTTTGTTTACTTAACCTCCTTGACGTGATTGATTCATAACCGACTTCAAACGAATGAGATTATTATTAATTCATTTTGTATTATTGACATGGTATGCATTTTTTAATGTTTTTTATACTAGTTAAACAAGTATAAAAAACATTAAAAAATAAAAATTTATTGATTGATATAGATAAAAAATTTGTAACATTTGAAATTATGTATATAAAATATATATACGTATATAAAAAATAGAAATAAAAATATATTTTCAGTGCATTCCCAATAGGGTTAGATAGCAGTTTAGTCTAGACAATGAAGTCACTTCGACCCATTGCCACTGAAGACGTAATTCGGTTTTCTGCTCTGTTCATGTTAATTTGTAAGGTAATATTATGTTGTGCGAAACAACCGTCTCCCGTCTTTATGTTCAAGCCAACATTATAAATCGTACATATGTTTTTTTTAAACCCATTGGTATGAGCCTTGGGAATCGAACTCGGGTCTCTTGACTGAATTCCGATAACCCAACTCGGCTATCGTGACTGTTGTATTTTTATCCATTTCCTACATGTTTTCTGTTTCAACAGAGGCTATTTCTGGAATATTTGTAATAAGTAAGGAAAACTCAAGACGTGTCTCATATGTCAAGAAATCGAATGTATTTTTCTGTAGGTATATTTATTCGATATTTATATCTTCCAGCCACGTTATTTGAGGTACGCCCTCGCGTATTGTTGTACATCTTCATAACATCGCTTGCATCTTCACTTATCATTGTCGTCAACTGGTTTTAGCTAATATCTTTTAGATGAAATATTTCTGCAATTCAAATACAAAACAAGAACAACTAAAAAATTGTTTTCCGATGTATTTACTTATTGTTGTATAGTCTTATTATTATTCTTCAGTAAAATAAGAATAAATAATTTATAATTGGTTTTTTTTTTACTTTATTATGATCATGAATGAAAATCAAAGTAATTAGATAATGAACGTAGTTGAGCTTTGTTTCACTACATGGAGCAGTTGTTATATTTTTTTTCGTCTTTGCATTGGTAAGTGCTGTAATACATATATTATTATTACAATTATTTTTCAAGATTATCTTATTCCTAAGTTTTAAATTTACGATATTGTGCCCCCCCAAAAATATGGAAAATAAGATGAATAAAATCAATCAAAACCAAAAATCAAAACTGTCGTTTTATATGTAAAAAAATATCAAATCATTTATAAATAGAAACGTTTTTCAAATTGGATTAGAAAAAGATATTGTTTTCTTTCTCGCACGGCAAGGAGACGCCACGGAGACGACATTCACTGCGGAGCACTGTGCAGTGCGCGTAGCTGTAATGTTATTGTAGGTCGTTGCTTCTCAATGTAAAATAATACTGTGCATATACTGTATAAATACTGTAACGCGCGTACTTAAAAAACACAGCTTAAAAAAGTACACAAAATAACAAAGAATAACTTTCCGAGCTATACTTGTTACGTATTAATTTAAATTAAGAGCAGTTCTGTTAATAAATGTTGTTAACAAATCGTATATTTTTGACTAACTCTGAACCGTGAAGGAAAGCGGTGGCTTCTATCTTCACCTTGGTGTCTTTGTAAGAAGATTCACCAACATTTGTACATAATTTTTTTACAATTTTTTTCTGTCTCTCTGTCTGTCTGTCTGTCTATACCAGACTATCACTAGACACACAGATAGCCAATGTTATTAGGAATAACATATGCTTTTTTTAAGAAATATAATTAGTGTTCCGCGTTCAGTGTTAACCTGCGGGCAAAGCCGCGGGGGCAGCCAGTTCTACACTAAAATAGGGGAAATATTTAAAATACTGATAAGATTTGAGGAATTTTCTTAATTTTATTGGCATTAGGTACATCATAAATCTGAACCTTCGTAAACAAAAAACGACTTGAAATCGGTTTACATAGCCGACCTTATTCTTGCATCAAGCAATAATTTAAATAGTTTAGAATTTTCCTTTTCTAGAGAATCACTCTATTTTAGAAATTGTTGACACATTTTGACTGATTTCAATAAAGGAGTAGGTTCTGAATTCGATTATATATAGGGGTTGTTTTTAAATATTTATTCTCATAAATCTTTCATACTAAGTAAACGGATCGCAAAAATTGTTTTTTAGTTTGAAAGGTCTTATTACTTCTAGTTCTAACAATAATTCGTACATAAGTTTCGATAAAACTCCGTGATAAGAGCAATGTAAAGTAAGTGTTACGAAACGAAATCAAATTCATAGAGCTTATCAAACGAAATCAAATTCATAGAGATTATTTCAACGACCAGCCGATGTTAATTACCTTGCGAAAAGAACTCGGTCCAATATAAATCATTCCAACGATTCCTTTATATTACTAAACCATTAATTTAGTTGAAATACTGGCCATTGAATTATTTCTTCATATACGAGTACAATTGAACATAATAATAATTTTGTTTTACTTTACATACTTTGAAGTCAAATCAGGAGAATTGAGATCGATACCCTAGAAGAGGACAGTTATTAATGAGGTTTTTTTCGATACTTAAAAATTAATTCAATGGTTGCATATTTAGACGGCAGCAGGCTCGCCACCTGTAACGTGTTCTTAAGTAAACTCAGTTGTATCGAGACTTCTGACTACTCCCGTATTTGGTAAGTGCGTGAAGACTTACGTACGAGTATTTTGAGTGATTATACCAAGTTATATATATATATATATATTTAACATTTCGTCACAGTATAGTCGTTGGTGGGTCGAAACGACTTAATTGTCCAGACCTCTGTCTACCCCTGTTTTGAGAATTGCGTGAACATTACCCTAGTTCGGCCCCGGACTGGTATCAAGAAAATGTCAATAGTAATTTTAGGTTATTAAATTAAAGAGAAAAAAAGGTTTAAAATTTCAACTCACACGGGCGGGATTCGAATCCACGACCCCTGCCGTACCGTTGCAAAGCTCTCACATCTGAGCCTATGTTCTATACGCATCAATTGAATTTCCCAAGTTTAAAAAAAAGGTCGACCGATCGACTCAGTAGAAATAGTGGTATATGAAACGTCTGAGAATCAAACTCGGGAGTTCAGAGACGAGTACGCCCATCGTCTACGGAGGTCGTAGACGAGTGGAGTATTATTATTATATATATGACTTCTCTTATAAATTCATTAAATAAAATATTTACAGGTTCACTTCTTTCTTTATAACTGGAAGTGAAAACCTTTTTTAAATAAAGTGATTACATGTCGAAAAATAAACAGTCTATGTCGCGTGGCGTGGCTGGTACTGCGATCGCAAATCGCTGTGCATGGCGATTATAGTAAATTATCTTTAAGTGAGAGGCGAATACCCCCTAGTGCAGAGGTTGCGGAGTGCTGTCTATGTATATAGTTATAATAAAAGTAAAATCTTTAAAAAATATTACTGTGATCAATATTGTAAGAACATACTACGTTCTCACAATTTATATGAAACAGTTAAACATATTTTATCGAATAGTTTCATGCGCACGATGAGAGCGAGGCAAAGAAAACTGTCATAAAACCTCTCCCGACAAGCGCTCGCGCGATACTGGTATTACGCGGCCGACGCATTTGCATATTGAGAATTATACAGTAGTTTGAAATATTTTTTTTTTACATACAATGTGTACCTGGATTAACTAACTTCTTCAAAGTACTTTATTCAGAATTAGCTACTGAACCGATTCCTGCCATTTATATTTAAATAATTGTTTTATTCTAAAATAATTAAAACGAAGTAAATTAAAAAAAAAATATCTGTATACGCAATGAATGTTGTCTTTAATCGTCATCATGCCGCCAATTGTACCTTAATTTAATTTCTGTAGTATTATACAGTAGTTTGAAATATTTTTTTTTTACATACAATGTGTACCTGGATTAACTAACTTCTTGAAAGTACTTTATTCAGAATTAGCTACTGAACCGATTCCTGCCATTTATATTTAAATAATTGTTTTATTCTAAAATAATTAAAACGAAGTAATTTAAAAAAAAATAACTGTATACGCAATGAATGTTGTCTTTAATCGTCATCATGCCGCCAATTGTACCTTAATTTAATTTCTGTATTTCGTTTATTATTTAATATTTTGGTGCACAATAAAGCATATTTCATTCATTCATTCATGCCAACACAAACGCACACATCGAAATCGACCGAACGATCGACTATTATTACATTTTCCTTCGGCGCCATTCATCGCAAAATTGGCACGAGCCTATCATCGACCTGTCGAACTCGGGTCTCTTGACTCGAATTCCCAACACCCAACCACTCGGCTATCGTGACTTTCCACAGTTTCTTTCCACAGACTTCAAAAAGTTCACAGAAAAGCAAAAACAGAACTTTCTGAGCTAAACTTAAAAATCTTCACGCAATTCCCAATACAGGGGTAGACAGAGGTTTAGTCTAGACAATGAAGTACCTTCGACGCACCGAAAATATTTTCGGGACAACGTGACAGGTGGTGAGCCCGTCACCGTCTTTATGTCCAAGCACCCGATTTAATTCGTAAATAAGTTTTTGAAAAACCCATTGGTACGAGCCTGCCACCTGAGGATCGAACTCGAGTCTCTCGACTCGAAATTCCGACCACCCAACCACTCGGCTATCGTGACGTGAGCTAAACTTGATTCTTATTAATTTAAATTCCTACGTTTTAAATCTTATTGACTTACTGCTAACCGTTAAAGAGTGCAATGGCTCCTATTATTATCCTCAGCATCTTTATTAGATGCCCCATAGACACAAACAACTCAATTCTACAATAAAAAATAGGGAATACTTAAATGGTTTTCTTGGGATTACATCCTGAGATCTTGATGTGGTTAGCAGGTAGCAAACATAAAAAGAAAATTCAAATTAATTGAGAACCTCTTTTTCGTAGTCTTTGTAAATACAGTTTTAGCCGACTTTATTCATGCACCAATTTCTTCAAAAAGGCGGAAGTTCTCATTTCGGTTGTATCTATTTTTTTTTAAGTCGGTTGTATGTATTTTAATTTTTAAGTCGGTTGTATGTATTTTAATCGCGAAAATATTTTCAGTTTGAAAGGATTTACTTCCAGATATTGTTCCCTTTTCTTTCTTTTAACTTTCTTATCTAAACTGTTAATTATTAATTGAAATGAAATATTCTCTAACTACTTACTGATGTGTGTGAAGGCGATACCTAAATTGAAGCACAATAATTGGGTCATAACCTTTCTAACTTAATGTAATTTAATTATAATAAAATCTTATCAAATATATATAAAAATTGGCATGCTAATTATATATAAATTATAATAGAATTGTGATTTACATAAAAATTGTGTTTAAAAAAATTGTTACGTAAAACTAGCGAAAGAATCAAATTATATAAATTTTTAACAGTTGGTGCCGAATGCAAGTAGTAAGTAATGCTTTAGTAGAATATTTTATTAAGTTTATAAATTTTAAAGTTAAACGTAGTTACACCGAATTGTGGTATAAAAAAAATGATGCAAACTAATGGAAACGTAGACAAGGCCCTGTCTTGTTAAAACACGCGAGTTTTCGTTTAGTTCAAGCATCCCCAATATTGAGGATATAATAATATATATAATATAGATGGACAGATAAAAAGAGATATAGAATAAACAACTTTCTGACAACTTAACAGGTGTGGAGTTTGTCACCTTCTTAGTGCTCTGCCTACGTTACAATTCGTACATAAGTTGCGATAAAACTCCGTGACACGAGCGAGTTAATTTATGTAAAAAGAATGTAATGAAATCAAATTCATAGAGTTCAAGGATTATATTATATTTCAGTGCTCCTGCAGTTCCAATGTCAACCTTTCCAAAGATTCCTTTGTTCGACGGTTCATATGAAATACTGGTCATAAAATGATTTTTCATATACGTGTAGAATTGAACAAAATAGTCATGTTAAGTTGCATTACTTTACATAATTTGAACCCTGGTTTGTCTATTCATTTAATTTTTGTACTTTATTTTACAATATTATAGATACATTATAAAGAACTAATTTCAACAACAATAAATATACTCGTATGTAGAAATAAAAATTATCCTTTATATATAGTCTTATCTCAACAAGTTTACTTTCGACTCTTCGCTGAGGTTCTTTTACATACCTCTTGCCGAATTATTCACGACATTTAACATACGTCAAGACTTTCCCTACAAACAGCCCGCCGGCTGCTGCAGCGCTGTGGTCATGACAAATGTCGCCATTAGTTATGAATGTGAACGTGACTTTATGTCCGCCATTACAGTTTTATCGTGCGCGACCGTGTTGTGCTCTTTACCTTTACTTTCTAAATATCAATGTATTGTATATTAAAAATTTGAGGTATATTTGTTACAGGTGTAATGCAAAATGCCGCATAAACAGACAGTCTCCTAAATCAATCATTAACTTATCGCTGGTTGGCATTCGACATGAGCGTCGGATGATGACGTCATTATAAAACTGAAAAAGTTTTTAATAGCACTGGCCACCGGTGCAGGCATATTAAATAAAAAAAATATTAAAAAGCAAACAAAACACGATATTCGTCAATGTTTTGTTAAATGTGTCATTAAGCTAATTTACTGTTATGTCATACAATTTCGAAATTAAGTCGTCTAACAATCCGGCGTACTCTGAGTACCATTGTGTACTCTTAAGCTTTTAGAACAATTGCGGTGAGCAGTCAGTGCCAGATATGTGCTTTTTTTACAGAAAAGGGAGGCAAACGAAGAGGTGGCTCACGTGATGGTAAGTGATTATCGCCGCCCATGAACACCCGCAATACCAAAGGCATAGCAGATGCGTTGCCGGCCTCAGAGCCACACCCCCACCCCAGAATTTGGGGAGGGGGGTGTGTGGGCCGCCGGTCAAAAGGAAATCAGTACTATGTTGCACGGTTAAATATATTTTGATATATTGTCAAACACATATTCTGGCACATTGATTAATATTTCATATTGATATAGAATTTAAAGCTTAAAAGGTTACTAAAAAGTCGCAATAGCCGTGTTAGGGTGGTCGGAATTTCGAGTCTAGAGACCCGAGTTCGATCCCCAGGTGGCAGGCTCGTACCAATGGGTTTTTAAAAAACTTATGTATGTATTATATCGTAGGCTTGGACATAAAGACGGCAACGGGCTCACCACCTGTCACGTTGTCCCGAAAATAGCTTTGGTGGAAGGTGGGTCGAAGGTACTTAATTGTTTAGACTAGACCTCTGTCTGTCCCTGTATCTCTCTGTATACCCCGGATTGGAATCGGAGGAGGTCGTTGCGTTGATTCCAACAAACGTTATTGAATAGCTTTTGAACGCTTTGTAGTTTAATTGAAAATATTTGTTTGTATTTAATATAAATAGGACATACATAGGGACAACTATGATGTTGTCCCTATGTATGCCCTATTTATTGTGGCAGAGCCCGTGGAGCCCGCACGATAACAAGACAATGTGAATTTATAATTTTATAAAATCATTTTTCAAACCTGACAATCAATCAATCAGCAAATCTACTTGTTTCCTTTCCAGTCTGCCAAGATATCGCCACACAATTTACGAAGGAATCGCATTTTAAATGATCTTGGTGTCGCTGCTATAAGAATTGCACATTACACTATAACGATGATCTCCGTGGACTAGTGGCGTAAATACCGGTTTTCAAGGTGTCGCAATCTCGAGATCCCAGGTTCGATTCCCGTTGTAGAAAAAACCTGTTTTTCTACATTTTCTTGGGTCTGGGTGTTTGTGGTGCCTTCGTTGTTTCCGATTCCCATACCACAAGTGCTTTAGCATCTTACATTAGGATCGGAGCAATGTATCTGATGTTGTCCCTGTCTATATATGTATTTATTTATTTATTATTATTATCATATCCCGCGTTATGACTAACGCTGACAGGGCACTACAAACTTTGTTCCCAGGCAGGCAAACGCCTGTCTTCGTTTCAGCCGTAACTATCTAGCTCTTCAGCCCTACCACATAAAAAACTTCGAATCGCACATTCTATCACTTTCCTCCTGAGACCTCAATATAATCGAATTCCGAGTCTAGTGTACTGTTACGTTTATTTGTTTTAGTAGTACAAATAGTCAAGGCACGTGCGCAATATTTCAATGTACAACTAGAAATGCGAATTAATTTTCCAATGCATCAATAGAATAATTTAGATTGTCGTTTCATTCGAGGTGTTCAGCTCACAACTTAGTTCGTAGATCGCGGCTCGCGCGGTGAGGAGCCCCGGAGGCGACGTTCACTGCGGAGCACTGTGCAGGTGCATAGCTGTAATGTTATTGTTAGACGTTGCTTCTCCATGTAGAATACTGTAAAGTATATTTTTTTATTGAACCGACTTCAAAAAGTACATGGAAAAGCAAACAATAACTTTCTGAGCTAAACTTGTTACTTATTAATTTAAATTCCTACGTACCGCGCGGTATATGTTAATAAATCGTATCTTATTGACTAACTACTTTACTACTACTACTGTACTAAATACTGTAGAGACTTTCATCGTAACCTCGGCATCTTTATAAGACGCCCCATAGACACAAATAACTTAATTCAGCAAAAAAAACTAACTTAATGCAACAAAAATTGGGAAAATACTTAAAATATTAATAAGAGATAAGGATTTTTTTGATTTTCTTGGAATAGTTAATTGACTCAGGCGTTACTTTGCGGAAATTCATCGTAAAGTGGAGGTTTGCATGCGGAGGGTTGCGAAGTAATTTTTTCAATAACAGATTTTCTTGGGATTACATTATGATTTTTTAATATGGTGACAATGACACCAAATTGAACCCTTTAAAAAAAGAATCTTTACAACTTATACGACCGCTGGCGAGCTTAACACTGTTTATTGTTCACACAATAATCAGCAGTGGGCGCAGCCACGCACACATATCCAACACTTTCCAAAGAAGTTCAACGGCAAACATATAAAATAAGAAAAACATTAAAAAGAAAACAAAACTAGACTTTCGACATTGTTTTGTTCAGTTTGTGATTAAGCTAGTAATACAATAAGTATTTACTGTTATCTGATTCAATTTCGAGTTTAATTCGAGTAACAATTCGGTAAATACTGAGTACCATTTTTTACAGCTCATAGAATTGTTACGGTGAGCAGCCAGTGCCATGTACTAGAGTATGAATATAAAGATATGGCTACAGTAAATTCTTGTTGAAAATCATGTACATTTCTGGCGATTTTTCTGGAAGATGAGTCTGTTTTATATTCTTAGCTGTTTATTTTCATCTCTTTGTAATCTTTAGTTGATCTAACTAGTACCTTTATGTACTTACGTACAAAATTGTATACCTCTGCCGCTCCCAGAAGTGAATCAGTGATGTAAGCCGGACAGCGAAATAGATTTTGATATGTAATTCAAACACATGTTTTGGCACAGAGGTTAATATTTAAGATAGTTTTTAGAACTCGATTATAATTTGTTTCGTATCGTTGTTAATATTTAAAATTTCCAAATCTGAACTAAACAGAGGGTTAAGTCACTCAAAACCATAAATATTACCTGTTTATTTTTCATAAAAGGTAGTTTTAATTCCGGGAAAATTTAGTCATATACTAGAATTCTTCGTAGTTCGATTCTAAGAAAACAACTTTAAAATTTGTTTTTATTAATATAACTGTATTACGTAATAAACACGCTCAATCAACATCAAACGCCAAATCATCTGGAGCCCAGTTAGAATCGGACAATCGTCCGAACACACCACCCAATACAATTTGGTCGATATAACTTGGTCGGTTTTATATTTTTTAATATTCGGTTGTGTTAGAAAGATCGATAAATGACGCATCTATTGATATGCTACACCACTGTATTTAATAAATAAATAAATAAATATATTCACGCAATTCCCAATACAAGGGTAGACAGAAGTCTAGTTTAGACAATTATGTCCCTTCGACCCACCTTCCACCGAAGATATTTTCGGGACAACGTGACAGGTGGTGAGCCCATCGCCGCCTTTATGTCCAAGCCAACGATATTCGTATACAAGTTTTTTTGAAAAACCCACTGGTACGAGCCAGCCACTTGGGGATCGAACTCGGGTCTCTTGACTCGAAATTCCGACCACCGAACCACTCGGCTATCGTGACTTAAAACCACTATATTGCCTGTACAATTTTGTCTATATTTAATGTTAAATTTGATAGAAATTAGATCCCTTGGTGTTCAAACGTGCCTTAGTTTTTGCTGTGAAAAGTGTTTTATGTGTTTTATTTTTTAACATTAGTTTATCTATCATATTTTGATGCAATTTTTCTCTTTGCATTTTTACAAGATTAATTTACGGGGAGTGCATCCTAGGAATTGTACGGATTTAACCCAGCCGCTGAATTTCTCCATCGTACCTTTCGGCATAGACAATAATTCCATCAACACCGTCTTGAAGCTTGGCATTCCACCACAGTGCGTTTTTCGCGGACTTTTCTGCTACGCACTTGCACTTTATGGAATGCGCTGCCGTCAGCGGTTTTTCCAGACCGATACGACTTAGGGACCTTCAAGAAAAGAGCCTATACCTTTCTCAAAGGCCGGCAACGCATCTGCTACGCCTCTGGTATTGCGGGTGTTCATGGGCGGCGGTAATCACTTACCATCACGTGAGCCATCTGCTCGTTTGCCTCCCTTCCCTATAAAAAATTACGTGATTAACTTCTGACGTATAATAATCATAGCCGAGTGGTAGAGTGATCGGAATTGAAATCAAGAGACCCGAGTTTGTATCATAATTTATAATCTTTAAAATTATTTGTTCTAGTTTTTGTTTGCTTGTTTCTTTTTGTCTACATTAAAAAAAATTAAAAGTCATACCTCCTTTTCTAAATATCTGTACGTTTTTCTTGTTCCTTTATTTTGTTTTCTTTATTTCGTGTAGAAGATTTAATACATTTTCCAACTCAATTTCTGTGGCTGATATTGCTGCCACCTTGCGAGTGGAATTAGAGAGCTTTATTTATATTTTAATAAACTCGCGCGCAATAGCATAAATTGATAGCTAATAAAGGACGTTTTTAATTTAAATTGCATTGATGTCGCTTAATCACAGTAGCTCAATATCTGTGGAAGTAATATTTTATAAATTATTTGTTGTAAAAATGTTTTTAAATAATTTTAGATATCCCAGCACGAAATATTTGAATACAATAAAATTCTTGATTTAACCAGACTACACCGTGTACCACCTACTCCCTCATACATTCTTTTTAAGTTTTATTGTATAAGTTTTATTTTGACTTTTATCACCTACTTTTCCTTATTGTTGGTGGGCCAAAATATCGTCAACTTAACATTTAGAAATAAGATATTCTTGAAAAATATTTTTAAGAATAATTTACTATAGCCCTTACTAATACAAAGACGAAATAAGAAAAAAATATAGCACCAGCACCATCTAGTGAAATACTGCTGAACTACGACTCATTACTTTGAATTTATCCATGATCATAATCAATAAAATAAAATTGAGTAAAAGTGAGCAGGTGGTGCATATTTAAAAACACAATTACAAATTCTTTATGCTCATTTTATCTGCATATTTTAGTGATTCGAAAGTATTTAATTGTCTACTCATCTTTCTACACCATTATTAGGTATTTCTATCCACGCTATTGCGTGAAGATTTTTTAAATGTTGTAACCACATAATATGTGGTATTGATTTTGGATTAAAGTTTAAAAACTATATATGGCTGACTCCGTGATAGGGGAGTGGAACTTTCTGGAATGTTTTACGTAGTGACAATTGTATCAGGTATATTCGGAGTACATAAGCGAACAAAACATACAGATTTCATTGTACTGAATTACTATTTACATGTAAGAATCGTTGATATCGTGCTAACGACGAATTCTTTTAACATTGTGGCGTTACAAACATGGCGACCAATTGTGGCGAGATTTTGTAGTCACCCGATTTTTATTTAATTTTTATTGTTATAATAAAAAGTAAAAAATGAGATTTTTTCTCAATGATTATTATCTTAATATATTATAAATAAATAATATATACAATCACGACAGCCACGATAGTCACGATAGCCGAGTGGAGTGGACGGAATTTCGAGTCGAGAGACCCGAGTTCGATCCCCAAGTGGCAGGCTTGTACCAATGGATTTTTTCAAAAACCTATGTACGATTCATATCGTTGGCTTGGACATATAGACGGCGACAGGATCACCACCTGTCACGCTGTCCCGAAAATATCTTTGGTGGAAGGGGGGTCAAAGGAACTTAATTGTTTAGACTAGACCTCTGTCTACCACTGTATTGGGAATTGCGTGAAGATATTTATATTTATTTTTATACATACATAGATAGGGACAACATAACACACATTGCTCTGATCCCTAAGTAAGGAGCTGAAGCACTTGTGTTATGGTATTAGAAACAACAAAGGCACTACAAACACGAGAAAATATAGAAAAATTGTTTTCTTCATTAACCCAACAGGGAGTCGAATCCAGAAACTTTCACAGCGTTCATGGAGGTCGTCAAGGATAGTTTTCTATTACATTAAAAAATTATATTTTATTAATCACTTACTATCACGTGAGCCACCTGCTCTTTTGCCTTCCTTCTCTTTAAAAAAATATAGGAATGGAGTTAAATAAAATTGTTGTATTATAATTCGTATTTTTTGAGCATATCTTATTAAAACGAAAAGGTATATTGATTATTTTTTTAACTTTACGCATCCTCAATATCGGGATTTTCAGAGTCTAATCGATTTTGGGACATCGTAACTGGTGTTAAGGTACCTTCTTAATCATCAAGCCAAATGTTACAATTCGAAGAGCGTATAAATTTATGTAAAAGAATGTTACGAAATCAAATT